>JAABOM020000001.1:15948770-15964187 GCA_011800125.2 Solanum clarkiae
GGGCAATAATTTACACTATCTTACATTGCTTAACTTATGAGATGTTATATAACTCTTGCTTAAGATGCAAGACTTAGACGAAAAACTTCAAAATGACAAGTTATTCCCTATGGAAAGAAGTTGATACTACCACATTGTGTCTTGATTTATGATATGCTGTATCTTTTATCTTTGAGGCAAGACTTAGCCCCCAAACACTTTTAAATAACAAATTGCACCTCATGACAACAATTTTCATTATTTTCACTAAATCTAACTTATGAGAAACACAATAACTTTTGCCTTAGAAGCAAAGTTTAATTCAATGATTTAATAGAATGAAAAAAGATAAAAAAAAACTTAAAGAAAAATAATGAAAGAAAAAAAATACAAGAAAAGAGAAAAAGAAAAACTAATTAAAAAAAGAGAAAATAAAAGATAATTAAAGATAAAGAAACAGAAAAAAAAGAAGTTCGACCAAAAAAAAAAAAGAAAAAAACACAAAAAAAAAAGAGAATAGGAAAAATAATCAATAAAAGAAAAACAAAGAAAAAGAAAAATAATAAAAATTGAGAGACAATTGGACATGGTGAAATTTTTAAAATTATTGTGACGCCCCATAAATCTATCCTCACATAACAGAAAAATAATAAAAATTGAGAGACAATTGGACATGGTGAATTTTTTAAAATCATTGTGACGCCCCATAAATCTATCCTCACATGTACCTGCATTTCGAGCCTCATTCTTAGATGCGAGAAATGTATTAGGGTCATAAGAGACTTCTAGTACTTAGTCGAGTTCAAAACTTTCCTATAAATTGAGTTTTTAGTGTTGAATTGTGTAATAATTAATTTCAAATGATCATAACTCTTAACACACAAAGAATTAGATGTCCCATGACCTACCAAATGAAAGCCTTTTGAATTAGCTTTCAAATGCAACTGGTTTCACCTCATTTGGAGTTCGGAGTCAAAAGTTATGGCCATTTTACTAGAGACTGCCAGTTGCAGAGTTGTTCTACGAAACCTCTTTACAGACCGAGAATGACTTATGTCTCATTTGCTAACTAGTAGGAAAAAGTCCCGAAACTTCAATTTTTGGTCTCAGACTTTACGAACCCATCTATGGGTCATAGAACCTTCTACGGGCTGTAAAATGGGCTCGTAAAAGTGAACCAGAGACCCCAAAACTGGGCCAAAACTTTACGAAAGGGTCCCTAGGGGCCATGGAACTTTCTACAGGCCATAAATGGGCCCATAGATGGCTTTTGACAGCTTTTTAAAAAAGATTATTTTGGTCTTTTTCCACCCTTTTAAAGCCTAGGATTGACCTTTTTACACCTAGATAAAGCCCTAAACATGTTAGTTTAACACTTTTATGCTAAATCACTCTCTCAAAATGTAGAAACAAGGTTTCAAGAGAAAGAAAGGGCTAGGTGTTGAAGGAAAACTTGCGAATTCTTCCAAAATACTTCAAGTTTCAAAACTTTCAGGTACATAACGCTAACCAAAACTTGGAATCTATTCTTTCATGTGACCCATAACCCGGATTGATGGTGATGCATGGTGTGAGTAAATTGAGTATCCTATGTATGTTTCTTGAAGGTTTTTCTTAATAAAATATAATATATTTCTACATAATCTTGCATGGATTATCATTTTTATGATTTAATTACTGGAATCAAATGATTTTACCTTATTATATGAACCCTAGCATAATTTCTTATTATTTTCACATATTTTACTACATGAGCATGCATGAACATAATCTGAGCCTAAAGAGTCTATGGAATCCCCAAATGTTTTAATTCTACAATTGTTCTTCTAAATGGTATGAGTTAGAACAATGCATGATTGAGTCCTTATGAGTCAACCTTAAAATGATATAACCAAAGGGTTGATAGTTGATGTGATGAGTTGAGTTGATGAATGTCCAATAAGACAAGATGAATGAGTTAACCATATGGTTGATGTCTTATGAGCATATTGAGTCTTGGGAGGAGTGTTGAGCACCGAATTGAGTAAGAGTAAGTCCAACTGAACTCAATAACTATGTAGCCAATGTAGGAGAGGATTGAACCGTAAAATTGAATGTTTCCTATTGTCGCAAAATGAAGACCTGATGTTACTGATTTTTGATCCATTGATGGGATGTCTTATACCCCCGGCAGGGTATTACATAGATGTGGCAAAAACATCGCTTCGTTGTATCATCATTGGCTTATAAGTGATGGTTGTCAGTTAGAGAAACTCCTAAATAGGCCTTGATAGTACTTTGAGTGGAGATGTAGATGATAGACGAGTAGTTATTGTCTAAATTACATTCTTACTTTAGACTCTTGACAGGATGATTTAGTTTCCTATTTCTTGAGTTGAGTTATTCGAGATGATGTTATTCTTCCTTTACATGCTTCTTTCTGCCATTTTACATGCTCGTACATTCCATGTACTAATGTCCATCTGGGCCTGCTTCTTTTCATGATGCAGAGCCAGGTACTAGTGGTCATCAGCAGGTGCCCCTTTTAGGACCTAATTGCTTTTAGTTGATTGGTGAGCCGTTCCCTATTTTCAGAGGACATTTTGTTTCAGTCTAGCTTGAGTTAGACTTATCTTATTCTATTTACAGGTAGTCATGAGTCTGTCATTGGGATCATTATTCAGATGTTTTAGAGGCTTCATAGACTAGACTGTTGATGTGATTAAATATTATTATTGACTAGTTTCTTTCATACTAGTCTTACTTAGTTGATCATTCATTTCTTTACGTATTTCTTATTCATTGATGTCTTTCGCTATAGAATGTGATTGAATGAATGTGATGAGGCCGAGTGGTTCGCTTGGGGACTAGCAATACTCTCTAAGTACTAGCCACACCCCTCTCGGGGCGTGACAAACTTGGTATCAGAGCACAGTGTTTAAGAGTCCTAGGGAGTTTATGATGCCGTGTCTAGTAAGTTTTGTTTATGGGTGTGTTGTGCACCACACTTCATAAGCAGGAGGCTATAGGACATTAGGAATTGTTTCACTTTCTTGTATTCTAAGTTCATGTGATAGAGTTAAAAACTCTACAGATCTCTTTTCTAACTCGTGCTTTACGCCTTGCAGGTCATGCCTCCAAAGTGTATCGTAACCCAGAAAAATGTTCAGCCAGCTATGTTGAGAATCCCACTTCAGAAGTGCTTCCTTAGATGGAATCGAGGGGTCGAGGTCGATCAGCTAGAGCCACTGATGTTCCATAGACACCTGCTGCCCCACCTGCTACTACCATAGAAGCTGCTTTAGGGAGCTATTACCCTGCTTACCCAACTTGTAGCTGCTCAGAATGGGAATAAGAGTTCACAGACTTTCAGTTCTATCTCACAAGAGCCAACAACTTCCACCAGACTGAGATATTTCCTGAGAATGAACCCACCAATTTTTACTGGAACAAAGATTGAGAAAGACCCCTAGAACTTTATTGATGAGAAGTGGAAAGTGTTGAAGGCTATGCATACACTAAGATGGAGGGAATTGAACTTGCTTCCTATCAACTCAAGGATGTTGCAAATGTTTGGTACAGCAGTGGGAAGAAAGTCGAGTGAGGATGCTGAGCCTGCCATTTGGGATGACTTTGAGGGTGCATTTATTGATCATTTCTTTCCATGAGAGTTAAGAGAAGTGAAGGTTGAAGAGTTTGTTAACTTGAAGCAAGAAGGGATGATTGTCCAAGAATATAGCCTTAAGTTCATACAACTATCCGAGTATGCTCCCGAGATGGTCCCCGATGTGAGGTCTAAGATAAGAAAGTTCATATTCGGCTTGGATAAACATGTGAAAAAAGAATGCAAAGGCGACAATACTGATTTCGGACATGGACATCTATAGGCTTATGGTCTATGTATAACAACTTGAAGAGGACAAGAAGAGAGATATGGAGGAGCACTTTAGCAAAAAGGCTAAGTCAGCAAGGCATGAGCCTAGCCAACATAAGCAAGGTAAGGGGGACAGGTCCTATTTTCAGAAGAGGTACTTGAACTGTGCCAGCTCTGAGCAATAGGTATGATAAGAAGTCTTAGGGCTATCAGAATATCAGAGCTCAGGGTTCTAAATCCCTAGCCAGTATGACTCAAGGTTCGAGGGGGAAACCACCATATGGAAAGTATAATAAACTCCATCTAGGTGAGTGTCGTGAGGGCTCAAATGATTGCCATAGGTGCGGACAGACTGGTCACTTCTAGAATGAGTGCCTAATGAGGAGGAGGACTGATGGTGGTAATAAAGCTCAATCTTCAGCAATACCACAGAGAGGTGCCACAACTAATACGGGCGGGGGTACAAACTGTTTGTATGCGATGGGAAATCGACAAGATCAGAAAGTTGCACCAGATGTTATCATGGGTATACTTCAAGTCTTTTCATATGATGTGTATGCCTTACTTGACCCAGTTGCCACTTTATCATTTATAACTCCATATATGGCTAGTTAGTCTGAGATCTTTCCTAAATGTCTTCTTGAGCCTTTCAGTGTTTCTACTCCTACTCCTACTGGTGAGTCCATTCTAGCTGAATGGATATATAGAGATTGCATGATATCTATCTATCATAGAGATACTTCGGCGATTTAATTGACTTAGAGATGATTGACTTTGATGTGATTCTTGGCATGGATCAGCTTCATGCCTATTATGCCTCTATTGATTGTAGAACTCGAACTGTAAAATTCAAGTTTCCAAATGAGCTTGTCATAAAGTGGAAGAATGAATCTATTGTGCCTAAGGGTAAGTTTATTTCCTATTTTAGGGCCAGAAAATTAATTTCTTAAGGATGTATTTATCACCTCATGCGAGTTAAGGATGATGATATATAGTCTCTACCTTTGGAGTCAATTCTGGTTGTCAATGAGTTTCCTGATGTCTTTCCTGATGATTTGCCTAGAGTCCCTCCTGACAGGTACATTGACTTTAGGATCGATAATGTCCCCCAGCCTATCTCTATTCCACCATATAGAATGGCCCCCATATAATTGAAAGAACTGAAAGAGTAGTTGAAAGATCTCTTGGATAAGGGATTTATTAGGTCGAGTACCTCACCATGGGGTCTCTAGTCCTTTTTGTGTGAAAGAAAGATGGTTCCCTTAGAATGTGTATAGATTATCGCCACTTGAATAAGGTGACCATTAAGAACAAATATCCCCTTCTGGACACTGACGAATTGTTTGACCAACTTCAGGGTGCCACTGTTTTCTCCAAGATAGACCTCAGATCAAGCTATCACCAGTTGAAAGTGAGGAGAATGTGACATCTCGAAGATGACTTTTCAAACCTGATATGGTCACTTTGAGTTTCTGGTAATATCCTTCGGATTGACAAATGCTTGTGTCACTTTCATGGACTTGATGAACAGAGTATTCAGACAATACCTTGATATGTTCGTAATTATGTTTATCAATGATATTTTGGTGTACTCTAGAGATTAGGAAGATCATACCGATCACCTTCGAATTGTTCTTCAGACCCTCAAAGATAAGGAGTTATATGCTAAATTTTCAAAATATGAGTTCTGGCTTAAATCAGTCTCATTCTTAGGCTATGTTGTCTCAGGTGATGGTATTTGAGTGGATATGGAGAAGATTGAGGCAGTAAAGAACTGGCCTAGACCCACATCTCTGACTGACATAAGAAGTTTTCTGGGTTTGGCTCATTACTACTGTAGATTTGTTGAGGGAATCTCTTCTTTATCCTCACCATTAACTAAGCTGACTCAAAAGAAAGCTAAGTTTCAGTGGTCCAACGAGTGTGAGAAGAGTTTTCAGGAATTGAAAACCAGATTAAAACAATTGCACCAGTATCGATTCTACCTAAAGGGACTGATGATTTTGTGATCTATTATGATGCTTTTAGAGTGGGATTGGGATGTGGTCTGATGCAGAGAGGTAAGGTCATAACCTATGCTTCTAGACAACTTAAGAATCATGACAAGAACTATCCAACTCATGATTTAGTATTGGCTGCGGTGATGTTTGCACTCAAGATTTGGCGCCACCACTTGTATGGAGCACATGTTGATGTATTCATAGACCACAAGAGCCTGCAATACATCTTCACCCAGAAAGAGCTTAACTTGATGTAGAGGAGATGGCTTGAGTTGCTCAAAGACTACGACATGAGCATCCTCTACCATCCAGGTAAAGCTAATGTGGTTGCTGATACTCTTAGCAGGTTATCCATAGGGAGCACTACCCATGTGGAGGAAGAGAAAAGGGAGTTGGCTAAAGAGGTTCACTGACTGGCACGATTGGGAGTTCAACTAGGTGAATTAGGCGAAGGAGGAGTTCTTGTGCATAATAAGTCTGCATCATCGCTAGTATTGGAGGTGAAGGAGAAACAAGATCAAGATCCTGTTTTATTATAGTTGAAGCTAGATGTGCATAAGTAGAAGGTAATGGCTTTCACCAAAGGGGGAGTAGAGTATTGAGGTATCAAGGCAGATTGTGTGCTCTAGACGTTGATGCTCTTCAAGAGAGGATCATGGCAGAGGCCCATAGTTCCATATATTCCATCCATATAGGGTCTACCAAAATGCACCATGACTCGAGAGAAGTCTACTAGTAGAGTGGAATGAAGAAAGACATTGCTTACTGGTGGAGTGGAATGAAGAAATACATTGCTGAGTTCGTTTCCAAGTGCCCGAATTGCCAACAAGTTAAAGTTGAGCACCAAATACCATATGGAGTAGCTCAAAATTTTGATATTCTAGAGTGGAAATGGGAGGTTATTAACATAGACTTCGTTACAGGCTTACCAAGGTCCTGCAGATGGCATGATTCAATTTGGGTGATAGTTGATCAGATGACAATATCTGCACACTTCTTAGCGGTAAAGATGACAAACACTGGAGAGAATTATACATGAGTATACATAAAGGGGATTGTCAGATTGCATGGAGTTCCTTTATCCATCATATCAGATCGAGAAACTCAGTTCACTGCCCAATTCTAGAAGTCCTTTCAAAAAGGGCTAGGTTCAAAGGTGAACCTTAGTACTGATTTCCACCCTCAAACTGATGGTCAGGTAGAGCGGACAATATAGACTTTGGAGGATATGTTGAGGGCTTGTATCATTGACTTTAAGATAATTGGAATGACCACTTGCCTCTGATTGAGTTTGCATACAACAACAACTTTCATTCGAGCATCCAAATGGCTCCTTATGAGGCCTTTTATGGAAAGAGATGTAGATCATTGATTGGATGGTTCGAGGTAGGTGAAGCATGATTGATTGGGCCAGACCTAGTTCACTAAGCTATGGAGAAAGTAAAGATCATCTAAGAGAGATTGAGCACTGTACAGAGTCAAGAGAAATCCTACATCGATGTTAGGAGGAGAGACTTGGAGTTTTAGGTCAATGATTGGGTGTATCTGAAAGTATCATCTAGGAAGGGTGTGACAAGATTCAGAAAGAAAAGAAAGCCGAGTCTGAGGTACATTGGCCCTTATAAGATCATAAAGAGAGTGGGCGACGTAGCATATGAGTTAGAGCTACCACCAGAGCTGGTGGTCATCCATCTGGTCTTTCACATTTCTATGCTTAAGAAGTGTTTGGGAGATCTATCCTTTTGGGAGATCTATCCTTGGTTGTGCTTGTTGAAAGTATTGGAGTGAAGGATAGTTTGAGTTATGAAGATATCCTAGTACAAATACTTGATCACCAGGTTTACAAGTTGAGAAGCAAAGAGGTTGCATCTGTAAAAGTGTTGTGGAGAAGTCAATCCGTTAAAGAGGCTACATGGGAAGTTAAAGAGGATATGAAGGCCAGAGACCCTCACCTATTCGTGCCTTCTAATGATGAAATTGATGATAACAATTCATTTCTACCCTCTGAGTTACTTTTTCGTTGTTGAGTTGAGTTCTTATCTCTGAGTTAATATTCTTCTTGAGCTTATCAATATTTGAGTATGCATGTCTTTGACTATATTCATGCCTAATGATAATGTTAGAAGTGGTCTCTAATTCTAAATCCTAAGTTAAAACTGATTTATGAAGTATGAGTATCCGAGTATTCAAGTTCCTTCTTGATAAGTCTCCTAGTTGCTCATCATTGGAGGATGAAGATCCTAAGGGGGAGGTATTTTGACACCTCCTAACTCTATCCATGCATGTACCTATGTTTCAAGCCTCAGTCTTAGATGCAGGAAGTGTATTAGGGTCATAAGAGACATCTAGTACTTAGTCAAGTTCAAAACTTTCCTATAAATTGAGTTTCTAGTGTTGGATTGTGCAAGGACAACTTTAAATGATCATAACTCTTAACACACAAAGAATTAGATATCCCATACTTACCAAATGAAACCCTTTGAATTAGCTTTCCAAAGCAACTGGTTTCACCTCATTTGGAGTTCGGATTCAAAAGTTATGACCATTTTACTAGAGACTGCCAGTTATAGAGTTGTTCTACGAAACCTCTTTATGGGCCATAGAATGAATTACAGCCCATTTGCTAACTCGTGAGAAAAAGTCCTGAAACTTTAAATTTTGGTGCCAGACTTTACGAACCTATCTACGGGTCGCAGAACCTTCTACGGGCCGCGAAATGGGCTCGTAAATGTGAATCAGAGAGCCCAAAATTGGGCCAAAACTTTACGAAGGGGTCTCTATGGCCGTGGAACTTTCTACCGGCCGTAAATGAGCCCGCAAACGGCTTTTGACAGCTTTTTAAGAAAAGTTATTTTGGTCTTTTTCTACCATTTCAAAGCCTAGGACTGCCATTTTTACACCTAGATAAAGCCCTAAACATGTTAGTTTAATACTTTTAACGCTAAATCACTCTTTCAAAATGTAGAAGTAAGGTTTCAAGAGAGAAAAGACCTAGGGTTTGAAGGAAAACTTGAGAATTCTTCTGAGATACTTCAAGGTTCAAAACTTCCAAGTATGTAAGGCTAACCAAAACATGAAATCTGTTCTTCCATGTGCCCCATAACCCAGATTGATGGTGATGTGAGTAAATTGAGTCTCCCATGAATATTTCTTGAAGCGTTTTCTTAAAATCTAATGTATTTCTACATAATCTTGCATGAATTATCATTTTTATGATTTAATTATTGGAATCAGATGATTTTACCTTATGAACCCTAGCATGATTTCTTATTATTTTCATATATTTTACTTACATGAGCATACATGAACATAATTTAAGTATAAAGAGTCTATAGAATCCCCAAATGCTTTAATTCTACAATTATTCTTCTAAATGGTATGAGTTAGAACAATGCATGATTGAGTCCTTATGAGTTAAGAACTGAACCTTAAAATGATATAACTAAAGGATTGATAGTTGATGTGATGAGTTGAGTTGATGAATGTCCAATGAGACTAGATGAATAAGTTAACCATATGGTTGATGTCTTATGAACATATTGAGTCTTGGGAGGAGTATTGAGCATTGAATTGAGGAAGAGTAAGTCCAACTCAAACTCAATAACTACGTAGCCTGCGTATGAGAGAATTGAACCGTAAAACTGGACATTACCTATTGTCCCAAAATGAGGACTTGATGTCACTGATTTTTGATCCATTGATTGGATGTCCTATACCTTCGGCACGGTATTGGATGGATGTAGCAACAATATCACTTTGTTGTATCATCACTGACTCATGGGTAATGGTTATCGGTTAGAGAAACTCCCAAATAGGACTTAATAGTACTCTTAGTGGATGAGTAGTCATTATCAAAATTACATTTTCACTTTAGACTCTTGACATGATGATTGAGTTTTCTATTTCTTGAGTTGAATTATTCGAGATGATGTTATTCTTCCTTTATATGCTTCTTTCTGCCATTTTACATGCTCGTACATTCCACGTACTAACGTCCATTTGGGCCTACATCTTTTCATGATGCAAAAACAGGTAATAGTGGTCATCAGCAGGCGCCTCGTTGAGGACCTAGTTGCTTACAGTTGATTGGTGAGCCCTTCCCTACTCTTAGAGGACATTATGTTTTATTCTAGCTTGAGTTAGACTTATCTTATTCTATTTAGAGGTAGCAATGAGTCTGTCATTGGCACCATTAGTCAGATGTTTTAGAGGTTTCATAGACTAGACTGTTTATGTGATTGGATGTCATTATTGACTAGTTTCTTTCATACTAGTCTTACTTAGTTGATGGATAGATTATTTGGCCTTTGGCCTATATTTATCATTTTTCATTCATTTTCTTTACGTATTTCTCATTCATTGATGTCTTTCGCTATAGAATGTGATTGAGCGAGTGTGATGATGCCCACTGATTCGATTGGGGGCTAACAATAATCTCTAAGTGCCGACTACGCCAAGAGTACTCTCTCGGAGCATGACAAATATTTAAGGTGTAGATGGGTAAAAATGTACGTTGATTCAACTTAAAGTGAAAAGAAGTATATCTTTGTAATTTATGAAGGGTGAAAAAAATAAGACAACTGCATTTATTGTGATGACAATTGGACGGATTGAGTCAAACTTGAACGGGTTATAATAGGTCAAGACCCAACCTAACTCAAAATTATTTGAATCAAAATGGTTGGGTCGAATTGAGTTGAATAATGAGTTATAAAATGGGTCAACACGCAACCTGACCCAACTTTTACTAAGTTTTATTTATTTTATTTATTTTTTTTAATATTTTAATACTTAATGAAACTATATTATTCTTTATTCTGTCTATATAAAACTTAAACATCATGTAGAGAAGAAGTACCGATGCTTCGATTAGGAGATGCGAGAGGTTAAATATAGGGGTTACGCGGAGGGATAGAGGTAGATCGAAAAAGTATTCAGGGGAGGTGATTAGGCAAGATATGACGAAACTTCATCTTACCGAGGACATGACCTTAGATAGAAAGAAGTGGAGACCGTGTATTAGGGTAAAAGGTTAATAGGCTTGTAGGGGTAGATGTTTTCTAACCTTGAGATATAGTTGGTTAGTTGGTTATATTATCTGGTTTATATTTGTTACATTTATTGTATCTATCTAGTATCATTGATTTTTCACTTTTGTATCTATCTATCTTTTTCATATTTAGTCTTCGGAAAACAACCTCTTTATCTCTATGAGGTAGTAACAAGGTCTGCGTATATTTTACCTCCAGACCCCACTTGTAGATGTTATATCAAATTTAAAAATTATTTTAAAAATATTTTGACAAAATCTCTCTCTAATCAATTCGGATTTCATTACAAACCAATTTTAAATATTTGCGATGAATTGAGTTAATAAATGAATGAGTTATTAACTCGTCCCGTCCAAAATTAACAAATTGAGCGGATTGCCCTTGCATTTGAAGGGCACCCTACGTAATTTTCTTATAATAGTTTCTCGGTGTAAATTTCCATCAATTAAGGTGAATAAACAGAGAGTATGTACGTAAAGCGGGAGTCTGGAAGCAAGAAAATCAAAATTATGGCGGAAGAAACCCTGGACGATCGTCTGAGTGAGTTGCCGGACTCAGTTCTGCTTCAGATTCTCTCCCCTTTGCCGATGGAGGAAGCATTCACGACATGTATTCTCTCTAAAAGGTGGCAATATCTATGGACTTCACTTGACACCTTCGTTTTTTCTCCTAGACGCTCCTGGGGAAGAAACAAAGGCTTCCGATCATTTGTTGATTATGTATTGTTTCATTCTACTGTTTCCAAAATTACAAATTTGAGATACACTGCTGTCGCTTGTATAAATACAAATGTCAGATAACCAAATGGTTTACTTTTGCTGTTAAGAAAAATGTGGAGAATGTTGTACTCTATTCTGATCCTCTTTACAAATTGCCTCAAACTTTCTTCACATGTTCGACTTTGATATCATTACATCTTGTAGACAGTTCTTTGGTTTCTGATGTTCTTATAGTCTTGAAGTCCTTAAAGACCATAAAATTGGAGGATATGGTGGTGGTGGATGCTGAAATTAACAACTTACTCTCTGGCTGTCCTGCATTGAAAACTATAGTATTTCGTAAGGTTGGGGGGTTTCGTCGCTTGGAAATTAATTCCTTAAAGGTAAAAAGCTTCAAATCGGAAGGTTATTGGGTGGATGATGGTGGTCAAAGTGATCATTCCTTTGAAACTTTTGCCCCGTATCTTCAGCATTTGGAGCTTTCACGTGATTTTCAAGTGTAGTCTTGTTAATGTATCCTCTGTGGTTTGTGCTGAGATAACTTGACATTATGTGTATCAAAGACCTCCAGGATGATCCTGAAGATTCTGATGAAGAGGGGGAAGACAGTTGCAGTGATTATCATCAACGTTTTAAGACCCTTGTCCAAGATTACCTTGAAAAGCTAAGGCGGGCAACCAAATTAAAATTCGGAACTTTGTTCACTCAGGTTGGTGATGTTTGTCCTTAATGCCTTGCATAGTCAAACAGGGATGCTTTTGCTTAGTTGTACAGAACTTTTTGTTGTCAAGTTATTAAAATTACACTATCTTTCTCAAAAAAACTTGGGTCCTTGTTTTCTCGGATTGAATTTTAGCAGACAGTTTCAGAATATAATCTTTATACAATCGAGAACAGTTGCACAAATTTCACCAATCCAGCTGGACAAATTACAGAAATCTGTGTGACTTTTGTACCTTTCTGCAATCCTTTTGTCCTCTTTAGAAGTGTGCTATTTCCTTTTATCTTTTTCTTACCGGAAAAGTATATCTAGAAACTAGAGTTTTTGTTTGATTTGTTACAACACTACCTCTTTGCTGTGAAATGCTATCTTTTATAGCTTTCTCCATTGTTTACTAATTTCATTGAGATTACTGCACCAGGTCTTATGCATATTGCAGTTCAAAGAAGTACCAATTCCAGAATTGGAATGCAAGCATCTAGTGCTGGAGTTGCATTTGGAAAAGTTTAATTTGTATGGGGCAGCTGGCCTTTTGCGAGCCTCGCCTCTTGTGGAGACACTCAACATAGAAATAGAAAATAAGCCTGTAACTTTCTGGAACTTTTTCTTTTCCTTTTTACATCTAAGCATTTAATGAAGTTTTAACAACCTCTCTCCTCCCTCCACACAAGTTGTTTTTGAATGATAACTCAAATATATCCTTAATTGTCACTAAGAAGCTTTGCTTTTGTAATTATAAAGCTACTCTTTAATATGGTTGGTTTTGTTGCTTTCTTTGTGGCAACTGGGCTTTGAAACAAAAAGGACTGTTGCACTATCACTTTTCTATTATGGATACCTATGTCACAAATATTTATCATATGCATGAGCATGACCATCATATTCATTTTCTAAGCACCATCGATATCTGTTGGTTTTGAAATTTTTCTGTACCAGACATACTGTGAAATCATTTTTCGGGCTGGCTTGTATTTACTCCTGACCATATTCTTTGTCTCCAGTTTGGTGATTCTAGGTGCTGTTTTGAGAGAATATTTGGTCAAAGGTCATAGCATTGGTCTGCAGAGTTATATTTCAAGCTTTGTGCTTTCCAACTTAAAGAATGTTGAGATTATGATCTCCTCTGGGATGTGCATGAAAGAGCATCTGAAATGGGAATATATCAAGAAGCATTTCAAATTCTCAAACTTTTTGTTAAAGAATGCAATGGTAGTGAAGAAGTTCGTTATCATATCAAATAGTCAAAGGTGTGAGAGTTGTGGAATCAAATGTGTGTCCCGATTTTGGTCGCGATTGGCTGGTAAACTGAGATCCTTTGCCGATTCTGTGATTATCTTCCAAGAGTGAGTTTTCTATAACCAGACGACAAGTATTTCTGTCTCAAGATACAAGAATTTTCTTATAAGTTTTTGATCAACTTCACGCTATTGCGAATCTTAAATTTCTCTATGTTATTAATTACTGTTCTTCTGAAACTTACTGCTATGATATATCATATGATATAGTAGCTTGATTTCTCATGAAGTTTTTCTTTGTTGCATTTTAGATGTTGTGCATGTGCATTGCGAGTTTCTTTCAAGTGCAACACTTAATTTCCTTAATGTATTATGATATGTAGATCTACATACCTCATTTTTATGATAATTTCCCTAATTAAATGTTGTGTTTTGCTTCCTTGCTTTGTCAGTAGCATCAAACTCTGATTGAAATGGCTTCCTCTTTGTCCTTTACTTGGAAGAAAGAGGTCTGCATTGTTTGTTTACCTCAAATAATTATAACAGTCTGTAATTCAGGCTTTCAGTGCTGTTAAATCTTTTTAGTTGAAGTCTTGATACTCACTTTCTTGGATTGTTGGAAGCAGATGGGCCCTTGCAAGCATCAGAACATACATTCTCGCGATCTACAGAGTCCTTGTGCCTTGCTCCTGAAAAGAATAGTTAAGCAACCTTCTTCTTTAGAACAGACATTTCATTCTTCTTAAGGCCAAAACTTTTCCCAGTTTTAATCCTTCCATCAATGTGTCTGCTGGAAAATTCAGAGCAAGTCATTTCCGTCACCCGCAAAAAGTTCGCCCCCACCCCCTTGAAATCTCTTTTTCTCCTGCTGATTCAGGTTATAACTTAATCATTTGTTAGTCAATTGGAATACGACTTGGAAGTCTTTGGATTTACATTCCTGCTATCACAGCCTTTCTTATATATCTCTCTTTTTCTACTTTACCAATGGATGGGAAGTTCTATCGTGTTGTCCACCAAATCTTGTCTTTTCTTTGACCTAAATTGAGAAAATTGTTATACAGCCAATATAGTGAATCTAGTTGTCCTGTGAGTGACAACTGATGATCCTAACTATGATAATCCAGGTTTCTTTCAAGACATTGTTTGTGTGATCTGTTCTTTGAGCATCACCAACTAGAAAAGCTACCTCAGGGAAAGAGAAAAAGAAACTATCTAAATTTTGCTGTTATAATATGTGGAACATGTTTATAGTGTATTCTGATCCTCGTTTGTGTATTCCCTGAATCCTTCTTCATTTGTTTGGCGTTGAGAACATTACATCTCGTAGAAAGTTCCTTGGTTTCTGATATTTTCACAGCGTGGAAGTCTTTAAAGAGCATAATTTTGGAGTATATGGCTAGGGGATGCTGAAATTGTGAACTTACTGTCAGGCTTTCCTGGTTTGGAAACTATTTTATTTCACAAGGTTGGGGCTTTTCGTTGCCTCGAAATTAACTTTTTGAAGTAAAAAGTCTGAAATTGGAAGATGGAAGTGAACGTGGTTCCTTTGAAATGTTTGCCCTGAATCTTCATTATTTGGAGCTTTGACATGATTTTCATGATTTCGGCTGTAGGCTTGTAGATGTATCCTCCGTTGATAATGCTAAGGATAATCCTGATCAAGATACTGATGAGGAAGACAGTTACAGTGAGGATCATCAAGATTCTGATGATGGGGAAGACAGTTTCAGTGATTATTTTCAAGATTCTGATTATGAGGAAGACAGTTTCCATCAATTCCGGATGGAGCCAAAGATTTACTATTTTTTGGCTTTGGGGTATGATGGAATAAAGCAAAATGACTCTTTAAACTGTCT
>JAABOM020000001.1:15982926-16020850 GCA_011800125.2 Solanum clarkiae
TATATATATATATATATATATATATAGAGAGAGAGAGAGAGAGAGAGAGAGAGAGAGAGAGAGAGAGTGAGCAAAGAAGGTTATACAACAAGATGCTATGAAGTTTATGATGCATGAAGTGCAAATGATGCTCATATATATAGTAGGTATGTGACCTCAACCAACATAAGTAAGACCAAGAAAGCTACTATTTGGCATCCCGATGATTACCCCTCATCGGTAAAAAGGTGGTATACTTGCCAAGGGTAAACCATGTTTCACCTTACGGGTCTCTCATATCGTATGAAGCAACCTTTCTTACGGGTCTCCCATCTCGGATAGGATTTTCACATAAAACTTATCATATCATATCACTTCTTCTCCTCACGGCAACTCCATTTCAGAGGCATCTTTCCTTACGGGTCTTTCATTTTGGAAAGGAACCTATGCTAGCAACATAGTTCAAGGAAAGAGAGAGAACCCTCCTTCCATCGGTGCTAAGTTGTCATCCCACAAGAATAATTATAATATACATAGTTATACATGCTTTCAAAGAGATACAAATTTTGCCAAAAACATTTCAATGTATAATTGGGCTTAAAAGCCAAACACCTTTCATAATAATTCTTACTTAGGCTCAAATGCCAAAATCATAATTTCATACTCATAATACTCATGCATAAGAATAGCCCATTCATATACAAAATGGTGCAAGCACCCAAAATGCTAAAGGAGCCATAATCATAGACATATATGTGATCACATTCTTGTCATAACCATAATCTTGTCAAAAATCATATACTTAGCATAATTGGGATTAACCCACTTCATAATTTCATAAATCCATGCTCATGAAATGCATATGCTATGAAAAATATGGGAATGGTATGGGTAATTGAGATTCAAGCTAAAACCATCGATATAATAAGAAATTCAAGTGAAAACATAGTTAAATCCATATTTGAAATCATAATATAATCGCTCATGCTTAGATTCAAACATTTAAGGACCATGCATATTCAAATATTCATAATAACAACGTATTTCAACATTTCAAAGCTTAATTCATCTTTAAATCCATAGATAAACATAACTCACTCATTGTTGGAATTTAAGAAATAAAAATATTTTAAAACCCTAAATTAAAGTAAGCAAAATTCATATAGATTTCTTTGAAATAGCTTGGGCCTCCTTGATTGGAAGTAACCAAGGATGAAAACTCACATACCTTCATAAGATGAAGAGCACCCAAGAGAAAAAATTGATGAAGAACTGAATGTGTCTTGATTCCTAAGTTGAAAATCTTCAAGAACCCTTGAGAGGATTTGAGAGACTTTTGAATGAGAGAGAGTGAGTGTGAATACTAGAATGGGGTTTTTAGGTCTTTAGAAGGTCATTCTATAGCACAGGAGATCCAAAAAGATCAATAGAAATAATTGAATTTATGGAAACACTATTAATGAAACGGAGAGAAAAATGACAAAGTATCACCTCACTTGAGGCCTCACGGCCTGTGTGACACTCCACGATTTGTGTGGAGTGCCAGTGAGACTGCACTAAGGTAAAAATCTAGAAATTGGAACTTGGCTCAACACTTAGAAAAATTTTCACTCCGGAATCCTCACAGAGGGCCTCACAGCCCGTGCCACACCACACGGTTCGTGTGGCTGGTCATGGCACATTACTTGGACAAAAAGTGGTCATTTCAGGACTAAGGCCATCCACATAGTTCATGAGATGCCACACGACCCGTGTGGGTGCCCATGTGGCTTGCCTTGGAGAAATGGTGACAACACAACACAGGAGAGTTTTACTAAAACGGGCATAACTTCTTCATCCGAACTCTAAATGAGGTGAAACCAAGTGTGTTGGAAAGGTAATTCAAAGAGCTTTAATTTGATAGATCATGGGACACCCAGTTCGTTTTGATCTAAGAGATATGATCCTTTAAAGTTGACCCTTCTATCGGTACTTGTGAAAAACTTAGTCAATGGAATTTTTCCGAACTTGGCTTGATGTAAGAGACCCACAATGGCCTACTACTACATTACAACAACAACAACATACCCAGTAATAAGATTGAATAAGATTGAATTGAAAGCTTGAAAGTGAACTTATATTGAGTTTGGAGATTCCACAGTAATCCACCGGTCAGAGTTCGAAAAGAGGATTTGGCAAGCATTAGAGCAAGTGAATGAGAAGCTAAGTGTTTAGAATAAGAACGAATAGTAATGAAGGAGTTTAAACTGATTTGGGGGGGTGAAATATAGGGGGTCACACAGCTCGTGGAATTTTCCATAAGGTGTCATCTTGGCCCAAAACTTTCCGGAACTAAATTCTAAGCATTACTAAAGTTATATGAAAATTCGAGTCCTTACATCATCTTCCTCTTGGGAACATTCGTCCTCGAATGTAGTAAAACAAGGATTGACTTAGAACATGAAACTTCCAAAAACAAGGTACAGTGCATAATTCTCCAAATCATCAAATCATTAAAACCCATATCAAAACGTCTTCAAATCATTTTAAAATATCATAAAATAAATCATTTTTGTGCACATGTATGCATGTCATGTCATGATACTCAAGAGCGAAAGAATTACGACCATTGAGAATAAGAAGAACCTAATACTATGGGCTTGAGTAGATTGGAAAGGATAGAGGTATCGTCGCATCATACTTGATCCCACTTCCCACATAGCACTTTCTACATATTTATATCTCCTATGCACCTAATCAAAGCCACGTCCTTGTAACGAAGCCACTTCATTTGCCTCTCCAAAAATTTCCACCGAAATTTTCTCATAATATAAGTTCTCCTCCAACTCCACCCCCTCCAAAGACACAATAGTAATATGATCACCCATCGATTTTCTCAACATAGATACATGAAGAACCGGTGATTAGAGCTCAAATTCGGAGGCCATTCCAGCCTATGAGTCATACTTCCTATCCACTCAAAAAACATCATAAGAACCTATATACCGAGAACTTAACTTGCCCTCCTTTCCAAAATGCATCACAGCCTTCCTAGGTGAGGCCTTCACACATACCCAATCACCAATACAAAACCCATGCTCCCTTTTTCCAACATCCAAACAAAACCTTGAGATGACTTCGAACCATCTACAACTTCTCCCTAACTAATCCCACTCTTTCCATAGCCTCCAACACTAAATCTCATCCTATAGAAGTCATCTCATCTAACTCAAACCATCCCACCAAATACCTACACCTACCACACAAAGCCCCGAACGATGCCACACAAATGCTAGCATGAAAGCTATTGTTCTAAGCCAACTCATTAGGTTGTAGATGATCACTCCAATTAACCTTGAATTCTAACACACAAGACCTCGTCATATCCTCCAAAGTTTGAATTGTGCTCTCGGCTTTCCCAAAGGGTTGACAGTTAAAAATGGTACTTAACTTTACCTTAGTGCTAAGTCCCTTTTTTGAGATGATTTTCAAAAGTGAGAAGTAAGTCGGTCATCACAATCCGACATAATACAAGAAGGCATATGATCCAGTCAACCAACTCCAAATTACATAACTTGACATTGTTCCCAACGTTGAGAACAGGCTCAACCGATAAGAAGTGAGACGACTTAGTCATCTCAAATTGCTTTCGAGTCCGAGGCAAACCAACCACAAAACTCATGTTTGCCTTTTCCCACTTCCAAGTAGAAATTTCAATATCTTGAATCAAACCACTAAGTCCTTAGTGTTCTACCTTCGTTTGTTAACAATTAGGACATTTGGACACAAACTTGGCTATATCCTTCTTCAAACCATGCGACTAGTACACTTCTCTCAAACCTTAGTACCTCTTAGTAGATCTCGAGTAAATAGAATAATGAGAGTTATGGGCTTTACTCATAATCATATCCTTAAGACCATCAACGTATAAAACATATAATCGATCTTGGTATCAAGTTACACCATCTCCCCCTTGGAAGAAAATCTCTATCTTATTTTCAGCAACCAACCTCTTTAACACCACAAATGATGGGTCTAAGTCTTGCTTAGCCTTAACATCAATAACCACAAAAGATTTGGCCATATTGTGAACATGGGCACCATTATCGTTAGAGTCGGCCAACCTAACATCCAATCTAGCCAAACGGTGAAGACCTTTAGCCAACTCCCCTTTCCCTTCCACAACATGAGCTACATTTCCCATAGATAAACTACTAAGAGCGTTGGATACCATATTTGCCTTGCCGAGATGATATTGTACACTCGTGTCATAGTCCTTAAGGAGTTCCAACCATCTCCTTTGCCTCAAGTTAAGATCCCTTTGAGTGGAAAAATATTGCAAACTCTTGTGGTCAGCAAAAGATCAATATGCACCCCATACAAATAGCGTCTCCAAATTTTCAAAGCCAATACCACCTCCGATAACTCAAGATCATGAGTCGAGTACTTTTGCTCATGCACCTCCAATTGCCTTAACGCTCAAGCTACAACCTTACTATGTCGCACAAGTGCACAACCCAACCTAATCCGAGAAGCATCCCAACATACCACCAACCTATCTAAGCCATTTGGTAAAGTCAAAACAAGAGCTGATGTAACCGGATCTTTCAAAGTCTGAAAACCCTTCTCACACTCATTTGACTATATGAACTTGGCCTTCTTTTGAGTTAACTTGGTCAATAGAGATGTAATAGATAAGAAACCTTCCACAAACCTTCCATCATAATCAGCCAAATCGAGAAAACACCCAAGCACCCAAAGGACCAAGCTTGTCAAATAATGCACATCCTTCACCAACACCCTTTTGACTTCATCTATAAGATTAGCTACAACATGTCCTTTGTCTGGATAATTAATAGCCTATAGTAACTCACTCTATTTCGTGCGAGGGATGGAGATAGGAAATCTTAAGACATGGTCCATAGCACGATATGAATCATGAAAAAGTGAAACATTTCCTAAAACGCCTTGTAGCCTCCTACCTATAGATGTGGCGCGCTTCACACCCATGAATGAGATTATACTTCATGCGGCATGTTGGACTCCGAAGACCATTTATAAACCTAGTGCTCTGATAAAATCTCTGTCACGATTCGGACTTAGGGTCTAGGGATGACATGGTGAATGGGAACCTGAGAGACCCCAAACAAGCCTCAAAGTATCAAAATTCAAATCATTAGTTCGGAAACGAATTCGAAATTAGACACATAGTTCTAAGGGATGGGAAAGTAGGACTCACACTATAGGGACATCTTAGGGAAAGGGATTAGCATGAATTCACATGGCATATAACATATAATGACTAAGCCGGTACGTATCACACATGCTACGGGGGCAATTTGGGACTTAGGATCTTTCACATTTCCACACCAAATATACATATACATATCATAATTCCCATAATCAACCCATGATAGTCATAACCAAAAGATAACCATGATCATAAGGTTCAAATACAACACATAATACATAGATCCGAGGAGAGTCTACAAGATATCCAATAATGCCTCTAGTCATAAGATAAGACGGGAGCCAAAACATGTTTCGGGCTCACCCTTAAGTACAGATAACATAAACAAAAGCAACTTAAGGTAGAGGAATAGTGGATTATCCTTAGAAGATAGGACTCACCAGAACAAATGTATTAAAATCCAATCTAGCCATCGAACGGTAGATGAAAGAAATCTCCGGTGCCTACATGGTGCGATCATGTAGGATAAAGTATGCGTTAGTATATTTGAATGTACTAAGTATACAGGGTGCAATGTATGTAACTTACCAAAACCTGCATACAATGTTAGATAGCAAGGGCACATAATATAGAAAGAGATATATATAGCAAAGAAGGTGATATAACAAGATGCTATGAAGTTCATGATGCATGAAGTGCAAATGATGCTCATATATATAGTGGGTATGTGACCTCAACCGACATAAGTAAGATCAAGCGAGCTATTACTTAGAATCCCGGTGATTACCCCTCATCGGTAAAAAGGTGGTACACTTGCCAAGGGTAAACCATGCTTCACCTTACCGGTCTCCCATTTTGGATATGATTTTCATATAAAACATATCATATCATATCACTTCTTCTCCTCACGGCAACTCCATTAAGGAGGCACTTTTCCTTATGGGCCTCCCATTTCGGAAAGGAACCTATGCTAGCAACATAGTTCAAGGAAAGAGAGAGAACCATCCTTCTATCGATGCTAAGTTGTCATCCCACAAGAATATTTATAATATACATAGTTATACATGCTTTCAAAGAGATACAAATTTTGCCAAAAATATTTCAATGCATAATTGGGCTTAAAAGCCAAACACCTTTTATACTAATTCATACTTAGGCTCAAATGCCAAAACGATAATTTTCATACTCATAATACTCATGCATAGGAATAGCCCATTCATATACAAAATGGTGCAAGCACCCAAAATATTAAAGGAGCCATAATCATAGACATATATGTGATCACATTCTTGTCATAACCATAATCTTGTCAAAAATCATATACTTAGTACAATTGGGCTTAACCCACTCTATAATTTCATAAATCCGTACTTGTGAAATGCATATGCTATGAAAAATATGGGAATGGCATGAGTAATTGAGATTCAAGATAAAACCATCAATACAATAAGAAATTCAAGCGAAAACATAGTTAAATCCATATGTGAAATCATAATATAATCACCCATGCTTAGATTCAAACACTTAAGGACCATGCATATTCAAATATTCATAATAATAATATATTTCAATATTTCAATGCTTAATTCATCTTTAAATCCATAGATAAACATAACTCATTCATTGTTTGGATTTAAGAAATTAAAATATTTTAAAATCCCAAATTAAACTAAGAAAAATTTGTGTAGATTTCTTTGAAATAACTTGGGTCTCCTTGATTGGAAGTAATAAAGGATCAAAACTCACATACCTTCACAAGATGAAGAACACCTGAGAGAAAAATTGATGAAGAATTGAATGTGTCTTGATTCCAAAGTTGAAAATCTTCAAGAACCCTTGAGAGGATTTGAGAGAGTCTTTTGAATGAGAGAGAGAGTGTAATATTTGAATAGGGTTTTTAGGTCCTTAGAAGGTCATTATATAGAATAGGACATCCCAAAAGACCAATAGAAATAAGCGAATTTATGAAAACGTTATTAATGAAACTGAGAGAAAAATGACAAAGCGTCACCTCACTTGAGGCGTCACGGCCTGTGTGGCACTCCACATTTTGTATGGAGTGCCTGTGAGACTACACTTGAGAAAAAAATTGAAAATTGAAACTTGGCTCAACACTTAGAAAAATTTTCACTCCGGAATCCTCACCGAGGGCCTCACGGCCCATGCCATACCACACGGTTCGTGTGGCTAGTCATGGAACATTACCTGGACAAAAAGTGGCCATTTTAGACCCAAGGCCATCCCCATGGTTCGTGGGATACCACAAGACCCGTATGGGTTCCCGTGTGTCTTGCCTTAGAGTAATGGTGACAACACAATACAGGAGAGCTTTACGTAAGCGGGCATAACTACTTCATCCGAACTCTAAATGAGGTTAAATTAAGTTTGTTGGAAAGATAATTCAAAGTGATTTAATTTGATAGGTTATGGGACATCCAGTTTCTTTTGTGTTAAGAGATATGACCTTTTTAAAGTTGACCCTTCTATCGCTACTTGTGAAAAACTTAGAATGGAATTTCTTCGAACTTGGTTGATGTAGGAGACCGACGATGGCCTAAAACAAAATAAATAAGCTTGAATTGAAGGCCTTAGAGTGAACTTCGATTGATCTTGGAGGTTTCATAGGAATCCACCGGTCAGAGTTCGAAAAAAGGATTCGGCAAGCGTTTGAGAGAGTGAATGAGAAGCTAAGTGTTTAGAATAAGAATGAATAATAATGGAGTTTAAACTGATTTTGGGGGGGTCCCATATAGGGGGTCACAAAGCCCATAGAGGCTTCCATAAGCTGTCATCTTGTCCCAAAACTTTTCGGAACTAAATTTCAAGCATCACTAAAGCTATACGAAAATTCGGGTCCTTACAGGACCTTCATGGCTCGTGGTGGGGTTCATGAAGTGCACCCTCCCCAAGGTTGCACAACCTGTCAAGGACAAGGCTCCCACCATAGATCTAACCATGGACATAGTGCACACCATAGTCCGTGGTGGTGGTGTCGTGCAGTGCATTGCCCAGTTTTCAAGTTCGCCTACGTAATGGCATTTGGGTTCTTTCCCTAATTCCTAAACCTCTATCGAATAGTTTTTAGACTAAAATACCCCTCCAAATGCTATTCTAATATATTGTAAGACATCCTATCAGTTCTCACACTTAGACTCAAGAATCACTCTTCTATAAACACACTTAAATCCACTCTCTAGCTCAAGTGAAGAATTCTATAAAGGGTCCTTCAAGTTTCAAGTCGAATTCATCTTTGATTCTTCAAATCAACTTACGGTATATGAGATTCATCTATGGGTACCCTTCATCCATGGAACCCAATCTATTTTTTCACTATTTCATCTAAATTCAAGCATGATCAAATTAGGATTTTCATGAATTTATTTTCAAATGATGCTATTATGATGTGGGTTGTGCTTATTCATTGGACTATGAATTACATTCAATTTACATGGTTTACATGATTTACATGAGATTTCTTCAATTATACTATGATGGTTATGAAAATCATGCATGGGTAACTTCAATTATGCTTCAAATGATCTTCAATTTAAGGATTATGCATGTATTTACTTAATTATCACGATTTTAAACTAGATGTGTATGGAGCGATTCTATACTCCTATCTCTCATCATATGACCATACTTGTACAAGATTTTCAAATGAGCTTATGATTATGAATAGAGGATTAGGACCTTGAGGTTGACTTGGGTCCCAATAGGGAGATTCAAAATTTTGAAAGGCAACCTAAGATCCTAGTAGAGGTGGCAAATCGGTAGATTGGATTGGATTTGGATGTATTGAATATGGGTTGAGCCAAAATGGATTGGATCACAATCCATATACTATATGAGTAAATATAGATTTGGTCAAATATGATTTGGATAAGAATGGTTCCAACTCACTTTATTCTCTTGAAGCAAAAAAAAGATTAAATCAAAGATAGATTGTTAATATTCAATCCTAATCACTCCAACCTTACTCCCAAATAATTATTTTTGAAAAAAATATACTTTTTCAATTTTTTTAATAAAAATTTAGTTTTTTGGTGTACTGAAGTTTTGATACCTCTAAACTGAATCGAATAACTGAACTTTTGAAAAAAAAAACACCTACACTAAACAAAAAATTGAATTAGTTTGGTTTGGTTTGATTTTTTAATTTCAAGGATATATACCCACCCCAATAAAAATTAAAAAAAAATAAATCCCCCCTCCCCCCACCGGCACCGAACCAAAAAATTGAATTAGTTTGGTCTGGTTCAATTTTTTGATTTTTTGATATTTATGTCTGTCCCAATAAAATAAATTTTCCCCCACCCTGAAATCGAACTGAAAATCAAATTAGTTTGGTTTGGTTTGATTTTTTAGTATTTATGTCTACCCCAATAAAAAATTAAAAAAAAAAGTTAATTCGCCCACCCACCGCCTACCCCGACACCAAACCGAAAAATTAAATTAGTTTGGTTTGGTATGATCTTTTGTTATTTATGTCCACCACAATAACAAGATTTTAAAAAAAAAGTTAATCTCCCCCACCCCGACACCGAATCAAAAAATCAAATTAGTTTGATTTGGTTCGATTTTTTTATTTTTTGGGTATTTATGCCTTCCCTAATAAAAAACTTTTAAAAAGTTAATTTTTTTGCTCCCCCCCATCCCACCATGACACCGAAAAACCAAATTAATTTAGTTTGATTTGATTTTTTAATTTTTTGGTATTTATGCCCGCCCCAATTAAAAAAATATTTTCCCCTCCATCCGACACCGAACTAAAAAACTGAATTAGTTTGGTTTGGTTCGGGTTTTCGATTTTTTGATATTTATGTCTGTCCCAATAAAAATAAAAAATATATTTTTTCCCCTAGCCCAACACCAAACTGAAAAATCGAATTAGCTTAGTCTGGTTCAATTTTTTAATTTTTCGGTACTTATGCGCACCCCAATAAAAAATAAAATAATTTTTAATTCCTCCCCCCTCCCCCCAACCTCCCAATTTTTTTTAAGAAACATAAAAAAAATCATGCACACAATTTTTTTAGAGCAATTAAGAATTTTTTATTATGAGTTGGGGATCTATGGGTCTATATAGGTACCCATATTTTATCTATTTTGATCATATTTGTATGAACCCTAAAAATAGATCAACCCATATTTATCTATTTAGAAAATATGGGTGATCCAATAAAATACATATGGGTAAAATGGGTTCCTTTTACCTTATATGAATTGAAATTGCCACCCCTAGACCCTAGTATGATATGATTAGGGGATGTATGACCTTGAGGTTGACTTAAGGTCCCTACTAGGAGCTTCAAGATTTTGAGAGGCGACCTATGTTCCTAGTAGGGGATTTATTACCTTAAGGTTGACTTTGGGTCCCTACGAGGAGATTTAGAATTTCAAAAGGTGGCTTAAGATCCTAGTATGAAATGAGCTATTCTTATTCACAATGATTTCAATTATCAAACTTGTGATCAAGCTTATGGTGATGCTATCAAGTATGAATTATGATGAATAATGATAATTCATGATGATTTATGACAAGTATGACTATATGTATATATTATGTATTTCTTGCTAAATTGACTTAGCACCAGTCGAGGGGACCTTAGCAGATATCATTGTCCCATAATAATGTGCCACCGTAGGAATGATGATGTTTCCCAATGTGGGTTGCTAATGGATCCATATAGCTTATGACATGACATGTAGAGTCCTATATTGGCAAGTAGGTTCCCCTTTTTCTGATGTATTTGCAACACCAGGATTCCAAATTATAGCTCCCTGGTCCTCTTATCAAGTAGGCTCCCCTTTTTCTGATGTATTTTCAACACCAGGATTCCAAGTTACAGCTCTGTGGTCATATTGTTAGTTACAGTGATATTCCCACATATCTTTACATACTATGACATTATGAATAATTAAATTCACGGAATATTGGTATGTAGATCCTTTCTCTACTTTGGTTGTGTGTGTGTGTATTCCATTGTTCATGTATCATTATTATGCAGTTTAATATCATGTATCTATATTGTATTGCATGCGCTCATACTTAGTACATTCAAATATACTAACACATACTTTATGCCTGCATTGTTTCATACTATAGGTGTTGGTGACCGTCCTCCTAGCTAGATCCTAATCGATTGTTGATCCAGCTTGGGTAAGTCCTCAAGCTTCGGTAATAAATCCTACTTCATCTAGCTTATATGTTATGTTGAGACTGTATTTTACTTTGTTAAGAGTGAGCTTGGGACATGTCTAATCCCGTGCTCAGTCTATGTTTTGGATGCTTGTTACATATGATGTATGATTTTATAGCTTATATACCTCCTTGTTTTCTTATGCTTCAGTTTTTGTTTTCTTATGCTTCAGTTTAAGACTATGCTTAGCTTTCGCTTATGTACTTCTTCATATTGCCTTGAATGCTTATGATATGCTAATAAGACTTGTTTGGGGTTCCTTCGAGAATTTCATTCACTGTGTTACACCCAAGGTCTAACTTGGGTCATAACAAACTTGGTATCAGAATATTAGGTTTTTAAATGGTCCTTGGAGTCCAACATACTGCATCAAGTAGAGTCTTATTCATGGGTGTGAAGCGCGTCATATCTGTGAATAGGAGGTTATGAGGGATTTTTAGGAAATATTTCACCTTTTCATGATTATTATCATCCTATAGAATGTGTCCTAAGGCTTTCTAATTCTGATGATTGTTCTTTTTGCCTTTACAAAATATGCCTCCAAGAAGATCACCCAGCCAAGAGAGGCACATGCCAATAGGGACCAAGATCCTCATGATCCTTTAGGGGAGAAACTCGCCAATATTGGATTTTGGACTGCTATTTCTATGTTGGCCCGAGCTATGACTACCCAAGCTAAACAAGGTGTGGCTCCTCCTCCTTATGTGCCTACCCCAGCGGCTAGGGTGAAGGATTTTGGTCAGATGAAGCCTCCGAAATTCCATAGCTCAAAAGTAGATGAAGATGCTCAAGAGTTCATCAATGAGGTGTTTAAAGTCTTGGCTAACATGGAGTTGACTTCCAAAAAAAGGCAAAATTGGTTGCATATCAATTCAAGGGATTGGTCGAAGTGTAGTTTACTCAATGGGTGTCCGAGAGGGTAATGAAGGTTCGATAAATTGGGAAGAGCTAAAGTTTGCATTTTTGGATCATTTCTCCCCAGTTGAGCTTAGAAAAACAAAACTGAATGAATTCATCAATCTCAAGCATGGGAATATAAGTGTGAGAGTACTCCCTCAAGTTCACTAAGCTCTCTATGTATGCTCCATCATTGGTTGTTGTTCCCCATGCCAGGATGAATAAGTTCCTTTCAGAAATATCAGACTTGATTGTCAAAGAATGCCATATTGCTAATCTTGTGAACGAGATGGACATTTCTTGGCTCATGACCTATTCCAAAAAATAGAAGGTGAAAAGCTCAAGGAGAGAAGGGTGAGAGAGTCCAAGAGAACCAATTTGAAGATGGGTTCTCCAACCCTAGGTTCGATAGTGAAAATGGCCATCTTTTACAAGGATAAAAGTTCTCAGGTCAAGAATTATTTCAGGCTCGGAATCATAGGTTTGACAAGGATAGGGTTCCATACTCTAAGGTTTAGAGATGTGGTGGAAATGGATTTTCTACGCACACTACTTGTGGGAAGAACCATGAGGTAGGTGTTTGGCTGATTCTGGTGCTTACTATGGTTGTGGGAAAATTGGTCACAAGCTATCCGAGTGTCCAAATTTGGCCAATAAGGGTCAAGAAGGTTGTCACTAAGGATAGGTAGTTCCGATTGGTCAAGGGCAACTAAGGGTGAAACAAGGTGGTGCTTAGCGCATCAACAGATTCTATGTTCTTCATGTTAGGCAAGAGGTGAAAGAGACTCCTAATATGGTTATCGGTATATTGAAGGTCTTTAACTTTAATTTGTCTGCATTGCTTGATCCAGTGCCAATTTATCTTTTATCACTCTTTTCCTAGCAACTAAATTTGACATGAGTCCTAAAGTCTTATCAGAACCTTTCTCAGTGTATACTGTTGTAGGTGAGTTAGTTGTAGCCTGAAGAGTCTATCAGAGTTGTCTTGTGCTCGTACTACATAAGGTCATTCTTTGTGATCTTGTTGAGGTGAAAATGGTTGATTTTGATATTATTCTTTGAATGGATTGGTTACATGCTTCTTATGCCTCTATAGATTGTAGGACCTATAAGGTCAAATTTCAATTCTCGGATGAGCCTATTCATGAATGGGTAGGTAGTGACTCAATGTATAAAGGTCGATTCATCTCTTATCTTAAGGCCCGAAAACTAATTTTCAAGGGAAGTATCTATTGATTTATATCCTCTCTTAAGGCCCGAAAAATAATTTTCAAGGGGTGTGTCTATTATATAGTTAGGGTTAGGGATGTTGATGTTGAGTCTCCTACTCTTGAATCCAGTTTTTGTTGTGAATGAGTTTTCAAATCTCTTTTCTAAAAATTTGTCCGGTATTCCTCCTAAGAGGGAAGTGAACTTTGCCATAGATCTTCTTCCCAATACCCAACCTATCTCTATTCCTCCTTATTGGATGATCCCAGTGGAACTAAAGGAGCTGAAGAATATGTTGAAAGACTTGCTAGAAAAGGGTTTCATCAGGCTAAGCATTTCATAGTGGGGTGCTCTTATATTGTTTATTAGGAAGAAGGATGGGTCGCTTAAGGTGTTTATAGATGATCAGTAATTGAACAAAGTGACTCTAAAGAACAAGTATCCTCTAACGAGGAAAGATAATTTGTTCGATCAATTGCAAGGGGCCACTCTCCAAAATTGATCTCAATTTCGGCTATCATCAATTGAGAATGAGGGAGTGTGATATTCTCAATATATATTTTCGAATAAGTTATGGACATTTTAAATTTATGGTGATGTTATTTGCGTTAACCAATGCTCCAGTTTCATGGATCTTATTAACGGGGTGTTCAAGTTATATCTTAATGCTTTATTGGTGGTTTTCATAGATGATATTCTGATCTATTCTCGTAGTGAGGAAGATATAAGACCCTACCTATGAGGAGTAGGAGAGATGCAAGAAAATAAGCTTTGAAATTTCTGGGAACTGTCAATTTTTAGGAGGGGGTTTTTACGAGTCGTAAGTTGAAGTATGGATCGTATGTTGGTTCGTGGAACCTGGGCAGACTTGGTGGAATTTGGAATCTTTCAGGAGTTCAATCTATGATTTATCAAACGACCAGTAAAATCTTTTATGAGTTGTAAGTTGCATCGTAGTATATGAATCAGAGACGAGTCTTTAAAAGTTGGAAAAGCCATCGGACAAAACTCCTATCTACGGCCCGTAGAAAGGTCTATGGCCCATAAATGGGGTCTCGTCAACCTATCTGGCCAGCTTTTAATAGAGGCAAATTTGACAATTCCTCTTTTCCTAAGTCCGAGCTATGTTGTTTAAGGCCTCAAATGACCCACTTTCCAACCTTATACACCCATCACCCCCTCACTTCAATTCATTTCTCAAAAAGCCCTGTGTCTTAAAACTCTCTCAAGGATTTCAAGTGTGAGAGCAAGCTAGGCTTTCAGATTATCCATTTCCAAATCAGATTTCCTTCACCATAATCACACCAAGGTATGTGGGTTTGATTGTGAGAATTTTTCTTCCCATAAGTTGAATCATTCTTCTTGTCCAACTACATGAAATTTATGGAACTTTATGGGTATTTCATGAATTTTTGCATATGATGTTATTATTATGCATTGTACACATGATTCTTATTTGAATACTTCAAGTAATGATTTTAATATGCTCAAATGTCATTGGGGTTTGACGTTGTGGAGGATTTTATTATGTTAAAGTTGTATACTCTATGATGCTATGAAAGGTTATGAAAGAACTTGTGGATTTAGTTGGATTTCATGATATCCAAAACGCGGTTTTACTGTAATGATGATGGGTTGATTTGAATAACTTTAAAATGAATTGATTTTACTCTTCTCTTGTCATATACTCTTGAATTACATGATTTTAAGTATATGCACATATATCCGCCATGTTTGACTAAATTAACATAACAAAGATTCTTATGTTGATGAAAGATTACTACATGAATTATAAGACGAGCATGTTATGGTAAATTATGAGCTTCCAAGCATGTATTAACTCATGAAAAGTTTCTACGATTTGTAAGCAGAATGTTGAGCCTTTGTACTATATTCTACCCTCTTGTAAGTGAATAATGTCTACATGAAGGGATAAAGCGTGATAACTATTTAACCCTCATGTACAAACTAAACTTCACTAGAAGGGGTCAAGCATATTACAATCTCTACCCTCATATGTAGTACAATGCCTACTAGAAGGGATCAAGTTTATGAAATATTTTTACCCTCTAGTATAAGGTATATGCCCATGTAGGGGTTAAGTATATGAATGAGCTACTCTTGCCATGTTATCATATTTTTACAAGTCATTCAAGTTATGATTAAATTTATGACTATTTCAAGTATCTCGTCGGACTAGACTTAGCACCGAAGAGGCTTAAGGTTGGGGCTCGACCCAAGGGGTCCTTGCATAAAGCCTTGGTCTCTTAACTATGTGCAATCATAGGTTTATACTATTTCCCTAAATGAGCTTTACTAGTGGATTAAACTAGGTCAAGGTACCCACTATGTGGAGTCAAGCTTGGTTTATCTTGGCAAGTTGACCACTCATTCATTACATGTGGAGCGAACATCAGAATTCCAAGTAGTAGCTCGTTTGGTTTTACATGTGGGTTAGGGTCTCCTCTCATATATGTATGATATATTATGCAAGTTTAACTATTTCCATCCATGTTTTAAATTAAGTATTGATCATACATACCATACTGAGCTTATGTCTAACGTTTATGCTTATGCATCTTGATTATTATGACTTATGTCCTTTGTTGTATTGCACCCTGCATACTTAGTATATTTCAAGTACTAACGCATACTTCTTTGTCTACATGATCTAATCATGTAGGGACCGGAGCTCCTATTTATCCTCCTCTTCCACGTGGCTAGCCAGATCCTTTGAAGACTACTATTGGTGAGTCCTCCACTTCGGGGACAACATCCACTTTACCTTCATGCTTTTGTTGAGACATATCTATTTTGGATTTTATCTTTTGAAAGTGAGCCTAGGAGATGTCTTTGCCTCTTTTTCGCTCGTAATAGAGGTGTTGTTGGGTCTATATATTTATGTATTGAGCTAGACTCCTACTATGTTTATATAATTATGAAATGCTTCCTTTAGTCCCTTTCACTTCTGTGCTAGCTATATGTTGACGAAGAGATGGAAGTCCTAAGTCCCTAAAACATCCCTATAGCATGAGTCATACTTACCCACTCCTTAGATTTTATTTGCTATGTGATTCATGCAAATCCTTTTCCCCGTAGCATCCCCATAGCATGAATGAAAAGTCCTGATTCCCCTTAGAATTATGTGTTACTTGCTTGTTGGTTATTTATGCTTCTGCAATGAAGGATGTGCAAATGATATGCTAAAGAGGTTTGTTTGGGTTGCCTTGGGTTTCCCATTTGCCGTGTCACGTCTAGGCCCTAAGATTGGATTGTGACAAGCTTGGTATTAGAGCACTAGGTTTGTTAATTATCTTCGGAAATTTAACACACCATGTCAAATAGAGTTCTGTTCATTGTTGTGAAGCGTGCCACAACTATGAATGGGAGGCTATGAGGCATTTTAGGAAATGATTCACCTTTTCATGATCTATGCCATGCTTTAGATTTAAATTAAGAACTCCTTTCGCTAATAGGTGGTCTTTTGCTCTTTAGATCATGCCGCCAAGAATAATGGCACAAAGAGCTCCCATACCTAAGGAGGGTCCAACCCATCTGATTCCTCGATCTCCTCAAGAATAAGGGGTCATGCAAGTTAAATACCGAAATGTTATTTCCATGTTGGTACAAGCCTTGACCAACCAGTTGAACTAAGGAGCCCAAGATCCTCATGCTCCCACCTCGGCCTCAAGAGTGATGGATTTTACAAGGATAAACCCTTCGCAGTTCTAAGGCTCCAAAATGGAAGAGGACCCCCCCCCCCCCCCCCCCCCCCCCCCCCCCGCCTCTCTCCTTAAGAATTCATTAATGAGATATATAAAGTGCTTTCTATTATGGGCGTGAGTTCAGAAGATAAGGCAGAACTTCTAGCCTACCAACTCAAAGGTGTTGCATAAATTTGGTTTACTCAATGGAAGCTAGAGAGGGAGAACGATGATCCCATCCCATGGGAGGAATTTAAGGCCATCTTCCTCAATCAATTCTTTCGTATTGACTTGAGAAAGGGAAAGATGATGGAGTTCATGCATCTCAACTAAGGCTCGATGAGTGTGAGGGAGTAGTCCCTTAAGTTTAACAAGCTCTCAAAATATGCTCCTCACTTGGTTGCCGACTCTAAGGCAATGATGAATAAATTTGTGTCAGGGGTATCCGACTTAGTGAATGAATAATATCGCACCACTATGATTGTGGGTGATATGGTCTTATCTCAACTCATGACTTATGTAAAGCAACTTGAGGGGGATAAACTTAGCAAGAAAAGGAGTGGGGAGTCCAAGAGAGCTCGATTTGATGGTCGTTTTCAAGGTGCTAAGGGTGGCCATTTCCAACAAGGTCACAAATTCCAAGGCCAACGATCCTCCAATTCTCAAAACAAAATGCTAATGATATGGTGCCTAACCTAAGGCTCAAGATGGGAATGGTGGGATGACTTTTCCAAGGTGCCCACAATATGGAAGAAATCGTGATGACAAATGCTTGAGAGATTCGAATGCTTGCTATGGGTGTGGAAAAGTAGGCCACAAGGTTATTGATTGTCCCTATGTTCAAAACAAGCATAAAGATGGTCGTCCTCATGGAAAAGGTGCTCATATTGATCAAAGGCACAAGGAGGCTAATAAGGGGGTGCTCCATGTTACAATCAAATTTATGCCCTTCAAGGGAGGCAAGGTGTGGAGGAGGTGTCCGATGTTATTATCGATATATTAAATGTTTATTATTATGATGTGTATGCTTTATTGGATCCTGGTGATACTCTCTCTTTCTTTACTTCTTTTATTGCTAATAAGTTTCATGTGTGTCCCGAAATATTGTGTGAACCCTTTGAGGTATATAACCCTGTTGGTGAGTCCATTATTGATAGAAAAGTCTATAGGGGTTGTCTCGTGTCTTTATGGCATAAAGTATTGCCTTGTGATTTTGTTAAGCTTGACATGGTGGACTTCAATATTATTCTTGGGATGAATTAGTTACATGCATATCATGCCTCCATTGATTGTAAAAGTCATAAGGTTAAATTTTAATTTTCTAATGAGCCTATCTTTGAGTAGAAAGATCATAATTCAGCGTTTAAGGGTAGGTTTATTTCTTGTCTTAAAGCCCGAATATTGATTTCTAAGGGTTTCATTTACTATCTTATTAGGGTTTGGCATATTGAATCTAAAGTCCCTCCCATTGAGTCGGTTTCGGTTGTCAATAAGTTTTTTAATGTCTTCTTCTACGAACTTCCCGGTGTCCCTCCCAAAAGGGAGATAGATTTCAGTATAGATCTCCTCCCCAATACTCAACTTATTTTCATTCCTCCTTATCGTATGGCCCCAACAGAGTTAAAGGAGTTAAAGAATCAACTGAAAGATTTACTGGAGAAGGGTTTTATAAGGCCTATTAAGTTATCTTGGGGTGCACTGGTGTTGTTTGTAAGGAAGAAAGATGGATCACTTAGAATGTGCTTCGGCTATCGACAACTCAATAAGGTCACAATAAAGAACAAGTATCCCTTGCAAGGATTATGACCTATTTAATCAACTACAAAGGGCTAGGCATTTTTCTAAAATTGATCTTTTGTCTGGATACTATTAAATGAGGGTGAGGGAGTATGATATTTCCAAGATGGCTTTTCAGACAAGATATGGGCATTTTGAGTTCGTTGTAATGTCCTTCCGCTTAACTAATTCTTAGGCAATATTTATAGATCTCATGAATAGGGTCTTTAAGCACTACCTTGACATGTTTTTTGTGGTATTCATTGATGTTATTTTGGTTTACTCTTGAAGTGGAGAAGAGCATGTAAAACATTTGGGAGTAGTGTTACAAATTTTGAGGGATGAGAGATTGTTTTCTAAATTCAATAAATGTGAATTTTGGTTGAAGGAAGTTGCATTCCTAGGGCATGTGGTTTGAGTGATGGAATTAAAGTGGACCCCAAGAAGAGGGAAGTGATAAGAAATTAGCCTAGGCCCTTGACTCCAATGGATATTAGGAGTTTCTTGGGCTTAGCGGGGTATTACCGAAGGTTTGTTAATGGATTTCCCTCGATTTCTTCCGCTTTAACAAAATTGACTCAAAAAAGAAAAAATTTGTTTGGACCAATGAGTATGAAAAGAGTTTTCGAACTTTGAAAGAAAACTTACATCTTCTTCAATTTTGGCTCTACTGGAAGGGTTAGAAGGGTTTGTGGTTTATTGTGATGCTTCAAGAGTTGGTTTGGGGTGTGTGTTGATGCAAAGTGGCAAAGTCATAGCATACGCCTCTCGACAACTAAAAGTACATAAGCGTAATTATCCCACCCATAAGCTTGAGTTAGCCACCATAGTGGTTTTTAAAATATGGCATCATTATTTGTATGGGATTTATGTCGACATATTCACCGATCACAAGAGTCTCCAATATGTTTCATGCAAAGGGATCTTAATTTGAGGCAAAGAAGATGGTTGAAACTCCTTAAGGATTATGACATGAGTGTGCACTATCACCCCGACAAAGCTAATGTCATGGTCACTGCTCTAAGTGGGGTGTCCATGGAAAGTGTAGCTCATACTGATGATGGCAAAAAGGAATTAGCTAGAGAAGTTTACCAATTAGCTAGGTTGGGGGTTAAGTTGAATGAAGTTGAAAATGGAGGTGTGGTGGTCATTGATGGTTCCAAATCTTCTTAATTGAAGGGGTCAAGTCCAAACAAGACCTTGACCCCACCTTTCTAGAACTAAAGGCTTCCGTGAAGGATGATAAAATGGAGGTTTTCTCCCAGGGGGAGATGGTGCCCTTAGATATCAAGGTACGTTATGTATGACTAATATTGATGGGTTAAGTGATTTGATTATGCAAGAGGCCCATAATTCGTCCTACTCTATTCATCTTGGTTCTATAAAGATGTATAGAAACTTGAGGGAGATGTATTGGTGAGGTGGTATGAAGAGAGATATTGACAAATTTGTAGCCGATTTTAACAATTGCCAACAAGTCAAAGACGAACATTAAAGGTCAGGTGGCCTAGTCCAAGTCATTGAAATTCCTACTTGGAAGTGGGAAGTAATCAACATGAATTTTATGATTGGGTTACCAAGGATTAGGAAGCACTTGGATTCTATTTGGGTTATTATTGATAGAATGACAAAATCGGCTCATTTTCTATCGGTTAAAACAACTTATGGTGCCAAAGATTATGCAAAGATATATATTCATGAGTTGGTTAAGTTACATAGGGTACCATTGTCTATTATTCAGATCGTGGTGCTCAATTTACTTCTCACTTTTGGAGATCCTTCCAAAAGAGCCTTGGTGCCAAAGTCAAGCTTAGCACGGCTTCCATTCTCAAATGAATGGTTAAGCTAAAAGGACAATTTAAAATCTTGAAGATATGCTTAGGGCTTGTGTTTTGGAGTGAAAGGGTAGTTGGGACGAACATCTTTCACTCATTGAGTTTACTTACAACCATAGCTATCACTCTAGGATTAAAATGACTCCCTTTGAAGCTCTATATTATAGGCGATGTAGGTCCCAGTTTGGGTGGTTTGTTATGGGGAAAATGCCTTATTAGGACCGGATTTGGTCATGGAGGTTTTGGAAAAAGTGAGGCTGATAAGGGAGAGGTTGAAGATGGCTCAAAGTAGGCAAAAGTCCTACTCTGATGCAAGGAGATATCTTGAGTTTGATGTTGGTGATTGGACGTATTTGAAGGTCTTGCCCATGAAGGGTGTGGTTCGGTTTGACAAGAAGGGAAATTTGAGCCGAAGGTTTGTATGGCCTTATAGAATTGTGAGGAGAATTGGTAAAGTTGCCTACGGACTAGAGTTGCCTACGAAGATGAGTATGGTTCATCTGGTCTTCCATGTGTCTATGTTGAGAAAGTGTGTAGGTGACCCCAAGTTCTGTAGTGCCTTTAGATGTTGTGGGTATCGTAGAAGATAACTTGACTTATGAGAAAGCCCCAGTGGAAATACTAGATAGGCAAGTGAAGAGGTTGAGAAACAAAGATGTGACATCCATCAAAGTCCTTTGGAGGAATCAACAAGTCGAAAGTGTCACTTGGGAACCCGAAGACAATATATATGAAGAAATATATTCCTATCTCATCCATTCTAATCAAGCTTGAGAAATATGACTTTCCTATTTTAGGACCTCCTTTCCTTGCATATGATCCTCATGATATTTATGTATGTTTATGTGATTTTTTATATAAGTGCTAGTTGAAACATGGTTTAAAGATTCTAAATGGTGCATGTGTTGCATTTTTATATATGGTGCATAAATCCATTCCCTGGAGCTTGCCTTAGCACATTCGGGGACGAGTGTTCCCAAGGGGGAGATATTGTAAGACCCCACCTATAAAAAGTATGAGAGATGCAAGAAAATAAACTTTGGAATTTCTAAGAAGTGTCAGTTTTTACGAGGGATTTTTATGAGTCGTAAGTTGAAGTATTCGTATGTTGGTTCGTGGAACCTGGGCAGATTTGGTGAAATTTGAAATCTTTGAGGAGTTCAATCTACGACTTACTAGGCGGTCCATAAAATCTTTTACGAGTCGTAGATTGCATCATAGAATATGAATCAGAGACGAGTTTCTGAAAGTCTGAAAAGCCATCAGAAGAAACCCCTATCTACAGCACGTTGAATGGTCTACGGTCCGTAGAACGATCTACAACCCGTAAATAAGGTCTTGTGTAGACCTGTCTGGCCATACTTTTAATAGGGGCAAATTTGACCTTTTTTCTTTTTCTAGGTCCAAGCAATGTCATTTAAGGCCTCAAATGACCCCCTTTCGATCCTTATACATCCTTCACACCTTCACTTTAATTCATTTCTCAAAAAGCCCTAAGTCATAAAACTCTCTCAACTCTCTCAAGGCTTTCAAGTGTGAGGTCAAGCTAGGGTTTCGGATTTTTTATCTCCAAATCAAATTTCCTTCACCCTAATTACACCAAGATATGTGGGTTGATTGTGGGAACCTTCCTTTCCACAAATCCAATCATTTTTCTTATCCAACTACATGAAACTTATGGAACGTTATGCATCTTTATGAACTTTTGCATATGATGTTATTATTATGTATTGTATACATGATTTTTATTTGAATTATTCAAATAATGATTTTATTATGCTTAAATGCCATTAAGGTTTGACATTGTGGAGGATTTTATTATGTTAAAATTATATACACTATGATGCTATGAAAGACTATAAAAGAACTTGTGGATTTAGTTAGATTTCATTATACCCAACATGAGGGTTTTACTACAATAATGGTGGGTTGATTTGAATAATTTTAAAATGGATTGATTTTACTCCTTTCTTGTTTTATACTCTTGAATTGCATAATTTTAAGTATATGCGCATATATCCACCATGTTTGATTAAATTTACATGACAAAGATTCTTATGTTGATGAAAGTTTATTGCATTAATTACAAGACGAGCATGTTATGATAAATTATGGATTTCCAAGTATGTATTAACTCATGAAAAGTTTCTATAATTTATAAGTAGAATGTTGAGCCCTTATACTATATTCTACCCTCTTGTAAGTGAATAATGTCTACATGAAGGGATTAAGTATGATAACCATTTTATCCTCATGTACAAATTAAAGCTCAGTAGAAGGGGTCAAGCATATTATAATCTCTACCCTCATGTGTAATGCAATACCTACTAGAAGGGGTGAAGTTTATGAAATATTTTTACCCTCTAGTATAAGGTATATGCCCACGTGTAGAGGTCAAGTATATGAATTAGCTACTCTTGCCATGTTATCATGTTTTTACAAGTCATTCAAGTTATGATTAAATTTATTATTATTTTAAGTATTCCGTGGAACTAGACTTAGTACCAAAAGAGGCTTAAGGTGGGGGCTCGACCCAAGGGGTCCTTACATAAAATCTTAGTCTCATAACTATGTGTCACCATAGGTTTATATTATTTCTCTAAATGGGCTTTTCTAGTAGGTCTAACTAGGTCAAGTTATCCACTATGTGGGGTCAAGCTTAATTTACCTTGCCAAGCAGATCACTCCTTTATTCGGTGTGGAGTGAACATCAGGATTCCAAATAGTAGATCGTTAGGTCTTACATGTCGATTAGGGTCTCCTCCCACATATGTATAATATATTATGCAAGTGTAACAGTTTCCATTCACGTTTTAAATTAAGTATTGATCATATATATTATATTGAGCTTATGTCTAATACTTATGACTATGCATCTTGATTATTATGGCTTATGTCCTTTGTTATATTGCACCCCGCATACTTAGTACATTTCAAGTACTAACACATACTTCTTTACCTACATGATCTAACCATGTAGGAACTGGAGCTCCTATTCATCCTCCTCCTTCATGTGGCTAGCCGTATCCTTTGAAGACTATTATTGGTGAGTCCTCCATTTCGGGGACAACATCCACTTTACCATCATTTTTTTGTTGAGACATGTCTATTTTAAATTTTTATCTTTTAAGGGTGAGCTCGGGATATGTCTTGGCCCCCGTTCCACTTGTATTAGAGGTGTTATTGGATATGGATATTTATGTATTGAGTTAGAGTCTTGCTATGTTTATGTAATTACGAAAGACTTCCCTTAGTTTCTATAATTACGAAAGACTTCCCTTAGTTTCTATTTCTTCTGTGCTAGTTGTATGTTGACTAATGAGATGGAAGTCTCAAGTCCCTAAAATATCCCCATAGCCTAAGTCATACTTACCCACCCCTTAGACTTTATTTGTTATGTGATTCATGCAAATCCTTTTTCCTGTAGCATCTCCATAGCGTGAGACCAAAGTCCCGCTTTCCCTTAGAATTATATGTTACTTGCTTGTTGGTTATTTATACTTCCGCAACCAAGGATGTGGAATTGATATGCTAAAGAGGCTTGTTTGGGTTGCCTTGGGTTTCTCATTCGTCGTGTCATGTTTAGGCCCTAGGCTTGGGTCGTGACAGAAGAGCATATAGATCATTTGAGGATTGTACTTCAGACTTTGAGGGATAAATAGTTGTTCGAAAAATTCAGTGTGTGTGTGTGTTTTGATTGAAGGAGTTGGCCTTTCTTGGTCATGTGATGTCCGGTGATAGTATAAATACAATGCACAAATATTTATTATTTTTGTGTTCTCTCTAATTTTTGAAAAAGAAAAAATATCTCCATCTCTCTTTAATTTTGTCCATTTTTTCTCTCTTATTGCTTGAAAATTTTTTTTCTCTCTTCAATATTGTCATTTTTTATCTTTCAGTTTGGAAAAAGATTTCCATCTCTCTTCAATTCTATTCTTTTTTATTTGTAGTATTGTTCGTATTTTTTCTCTTTCTCTCTTCTGTAATTTCATTTTTAATTTTATAGATAAATTTTTTTCTTCTTCTCAATCTCTTTAATTTTATACATTTTAGTTATAAAAAGAAAATAGTTAATACTGGTATCTATTGTTAACCATAATAAATAACTTACAATAAAATATCGTATCTATGATATTATTTTACAAAGCAATATCAACATATCAAACGATTATACTAAAATATATATATAAATGATAATTTGCACCACAAAAGCATATTAAATTGAATTGTTTTTCACAGTCTTGATTGATTCCATCGTAATTGGTGCTTCTTCAATATCGAAATTCACATACTTTCCTATGATGCATTTCAATAAAAAAAAAACACACTAAATATAAGTTTTCACAAACAAATATGAAATAGATTGTTAAATTTTTTTTTCTATTACAAAAAAAATCATATACAAAATGGTGCATAATATGATTAAATAATGATATCCAAACATCATCAATAAATATATGACCTACACCAAAAATACACCAACAAGCATCAAATGAAACCAATCAAATACAAAATACTTACTAACCATGAAACACCAAGTACTTAGCAATATACAAACCATCCAAAATACATTCTTCTAACAAAAAAAAAAAAAATAACATATGTCATACTTTATCCCCAAAAAAAACACCAAAAGACTCGAAAAGATATAACCATTTACAAAGAACAAAAAAAATTATCAATAAAAAACCCTAAACAATACTAACTCGTAAACAGTATCCTAGACATATCATGTTATAATCAAATGAAAAACACAAATACCAGATACTACAATCAAATCAAAATTTAACACCTAATACATACCAACATACAAATCATCCAAAACAAATTTTTCTTATATCATAATTGACCAAATAAACACAAAAGGTACAAAAAAAAAAGATATAACTATTTACAAAGCACCAAAAATACCACAAATAAAAAATCCTAATAATTTGCAAATCAATATACAAACGACTAAATATATCACATTTTATACCATGTATTTTAATCCTCAAAGACTTTCTTCTCGTATACCACAAAATCAAAATCGACAAAAATCAATTACACACACACAAAAAAAAAAAAAAGCTAAAAACAATAAATAAACCATTTAAATACATTTTTATGTCAAATAGATAAACAACTAATACCATAGTGTACCAAGAAAATGCCAAACGTATCACAGATACAACACCACTCATTACTATTTAAAAGGTTGTCGTTAAATGTATATACAATATATACTAATTCAAGACATTCATGTGAGATGTAGGTAATACAAAAAAAAATAATTTTTTCTAAGGAAAAAAAAATCAAACTTGTTCCATTCTATGTAGCATTGTGATGAATCAAAATAGAGATGTTCTTTGTATTCATTATTAAACCAATTTTAAAATGAGCAAAAAATTTATGTGTTAGGATTCATTGTAAAAATGTCTTCCTTTTGTTAAAGAGAGAGAAGATAGTAATTTTAATGTACATGAGAATATTAAGTGATAAGAATATCAAGACTAAATTAAGGAGAGAGATTAGGAGTAAATTAAGGAGAGAGAATGTCAATAAATGCTATTAAATAGTTTTTTTTTTTGTAATGTTCCATGTATGTACAATTTTGTTTAAAAAATATGACAAATAAGTGTAATTTAAATTTGTTGACATGTCTAGATAATTTAGGATCTTAAATTATATAGAGATGTTTTTTTTTTGTGTGTGTGTGCGCACTTTTTTAAATGATTTGACAAAAGAGGTGGGACACGATTTTATTCAGATATGCTGAATTTATATAAATGTTTTTCTTTGTCATTGTCAGAATAAATTAATGCTTTTTTAAAATTAAAAAAAAAAAGATCAAATCATTACAAAATTCCAACTCCTCTTTCCATAATAGATGTTTCTAAAAAGATTCAATGAACTTACGTGGAGAAGGACAAATATTTTAATTTATTATTTCTAATGTCTTCCCATACCTTCGCTATATTCACCAAAAAGCCTTATTACTTCATAGAGACAGAATAATTTTATATACAGGTATAGTTAAAATGCATGCACCAGACACCAGAAGCTTAATCCAAGATTTTAGAAATCATAAACACCACAAGACAACAAACATTAATAGTAGTATTACAATTGCATGTAAAGGCACGCAACTTATTATTATCATATGTACTTGCTCTATTACTAATTTACTACTGCAACCAAAAGCTAATTAACCAGTCACTCATCATTCACCCAGATAATACACACCAAACAACTATGATACTCAATTTGATCATGTTCAATAGAACTGTTGCTGAGTTGAAGCGAAGTCCTCCATCAGAAGAACATTAAGATGATCGGAATCGACCATCCCTGAAAACTGAGATGAATCAGCTGGCTCCAATTCCAGGAACGATTCCAAGTTGGAAATCTGTTCCTTGAGCTCATAGTCATCATTAACAGCAGGCATTTCCATGGGGTAGTAGGGTGTTTGGTTCTGATATCCCAAGGAAGAGTTGTGATCAGACATTATGTTAGAACTCTCAAGGAATGCTGGTGGTGGAGGATCAACGCACTGTCGCTTGGCGGGTGGTGAGGGGGTTGGGGTGGGAGGTGAGTGGGGAAAGTTGAGTTTGGCCTTGTCACCACGAATGCGCTTGGCAGCCTGGTCGTAGGCTCTGGCAGCATCCTCTGCTGTGTTGAATGTACCAAGCCAGACGCGGACGCCCTTCTGAGGATCACGAATCTCAGCAGCCCATTTTCCCCATGGTCTCTGCCTGATTCCTCTGTACTTATTCTTCCTCTGCCTTGGCTCACTCATCTCCTTCTCAACCTTCACACTCCTGCCTGCATTTAAGGATTCAAAATACGAAAAAGTCGAACGAGGTGAATAATTCTAATCATATATGTTCACAGATAATCCCCTGAACCCTTACTACCTCCGGCCCTACCTACCTACATATCAAATTGATATAACCATTTATTCATCGTTACATAAATATTTTATAGGCACAACCATTACGCCACATGATAATTGATGGCTTTTCTTCATCACATCATTTCCACAATACCAATTACCAGCAGCTTCTGCTCCCATACAAGTGGTGATTGAATATGATCAGTTTTAGTTAGCAAGTATTAAAGCAAAGCATGTCATATCAATATAAAAATATATCAAGTGCCATACGCCATTAATTGTACATACGTAAAAAGAGACTAGTCACTTAATTCTTGGTAAACTATAATTTTGATGTCTAATTTTTTTTCTTTTTATGATTTTGGATCGATTTATTTTGAGTAATATTTTAAATATTTCAAGAAATCACATAAAAATATATTATACCGTAACTTACAATTTTTCTCCAACCAAAACGACCAAACAGTAATTTTCTAACATTTTACATACCAAAGAAATATTAAAAACAATTAAAACATAAGAGAACTGATTACTCTTAAGGAAAGAGGGTCCTTCTTTTTGCACAAAAGACAAAAAAGTTTTGTTTTCATCTCTCTTCTATCAATCAAATATTACTTCATGATGATTGATTTTCTTTTCTTCTTCTCTCTCTATTTTTTTCTTTCTTTTTTAAAAATTATTTATGGGTTATGATAAGTTTGAGCATAATAATTGATTTTAAAACGACGAAAAAAACAATATATTAGTTTGATTGAAGCAGAACACATGTTCAAATAGATAAACGCAATTGACGGATAATACTCGTAATATATGGATTTTTAATTATTTAAGGAACATAAATTTAGATATTACATCATTGCCGCAATATTTGTAGATAGCTACAAATAACATAAGAAAAGCCATAAAAGGGCATGTTCTACAAGGTATAGGTCACTTGAATTCGCAGCCACGTCCTACAGTAGCATTTATTCGTTGTTCATCCCAATGATTTTTCAATTATTTTTTCTATCTTTTACCACATCTGGGTCATTTTTAATCATCCACAACAACTTTGGGCTTTTTTAAAACAAAACAATAAACTATATAAATTTATTATGTATTCATATTAATTAATGTATGATTTTAAATCTTGTCAAATACTTAATCTACTAAATTATAAGTAGTAAATATTAAGAAAAAAACATGATTTTTTCAAAAGAAATTCTCGATACGCTACAAGCAAGTAGAAGTAAATTTTTTGTTTTTATACCTAGATAAGTAAAAATAGACGGAGCAAATATTTATTTCCAGCTCCCATGAAAAAACAATGAAACCCAAATAACATCACTCCTAAAATAAACATTTTACATTATATTTCAGAACTGACACTTTTGAGCTTAGCGTGTCTCTATGAATGGTAAGGTTTGCGTCCTTAGACCTCATATGTTATTGTTGTTGTTTGTTACATTTTATTTCATAGATTTTAAGGTAGTAATGCACAAATTATAGAGATTAAATTTAACAAAGAGAGAAGCTAAATAAATCATTAGACACATAGATATAAATCACATTGCAAGTGCACACATATATTACCTTTTTTGAGTTGATTAGACTCGCCTGAATCTGATTTCTTAGGCTTATCGACGGAATGAATCGTCGGCGAGTGAGAAAAATCAGCTTTTTCAACGGTTGAGGATGAGGAGGAAGAGGACCAGTAGTCGGAGACAGGGTCCAGCTCATCCCAGAGGTCACGAGCAGAGAGCTTCCGGTAGAAGTTTCCAACGGGCTCATAATCGGAGATTATGGCACCTCCACACATCTTTTCTCCTTTTTTTCTTTTTTGAGTGTGAGAAATTGAAAGAGACGGAATAATAGTGCCTGGAGTAAGTGTTAATTTATAGGAAAGGAATTGCAATTTAGTCCTTTAATTATTCATTACTTCTAATCTTGTGTCTCCAAGGTAATTAATTTAGCACATAGCACCTAAATTTTCATGGAATGTTCACTTATGGTCCATTCATATAAAATTCACGCAATTTCGACAATTATTGTCCGTTAAAGCACATTGGAACTAGCGCTTCCGTTACAAATATGTAGCTGTATACTTTTTCTTTTTATTTTTCATATTAGGATGTTGAAAAATCAATTTATATTAAGTATTAAATTATATAAAAAATATTATGTATAAGAGATAAATTTGTATAAGAGATATATAAAAAATATTATGTATAAGAGATAAATTTGTTTATATTAATATAATAAAAAATATATTTTAATCAAAATTTATATTATTTGATTCTCAATAAAAAATATTATGACAAATAAAAAGCAATAAGGAATGGAACCAAAGAGTGGAGGACTCTCTCTCAAAACCCTAGATATCGAAAAACCTAGTTTTGCCTATCCCGACGACCATGGCTGATCCGACCGGTGGTCAACCTTCAAGGGAATTGGGGGGGAGGGGCATAGAATCCAACCATTTTGTATGCAGCGGTGGTGAAACAGCCAAGAGAACCAGTGAAACTAGTACCATTTAAACCAGTTACATAGTTGCACGGAGAACCACAGGTTATATGAGAGTAGGCCGAAGTGGATCAAATGATTATCAATGAAAATTTGGAGTATGCAGTGATTGACAAGTTTTCATATGGGTGGCCAGAAATTCAAGAACTAAGAAGACTCATTCCCAAACAATGTGAACTGAAGGGGAAGTGCAAGATTGGACTTTTATGTAATAAACAGATTCTGATTCGAGCATCCCTAATGGAGGATTATGTGCACCTACTATCTAAATCGGCATTTTATATATATCATAGAAATACATCATACCCAATGAGGACCTTTAAATGGGACCCAATATTCGACCCAGCAGCGGAGACATCAACAGCCATAATATGGATCTCATTTTCAGTGCTCCCTCCTAATTTCTTTGGAAAGGAGGCTATATTTTCACTGGCGAGCGCAGTAGGGAAACCATTAAAGTTGGACATAGCGATAAGGAATCAAACTCGACCAAGTTGTGCTAGGGTGAAGGTGGAGGTTGATCTACTGCAAGAATTCCCTAAAAGAATTAAAATAGGGATCAGAAGGGCAGATGGAGAAGTGACGGAGAAGTGGGTTCCAGTAAAATATGATTATGTTTCAAAGTACTGTATGACGTGCAAGCTTCAGGGACATAACAAGCAACAATGTTATGTGCTGCATCCGAAGTTATATTCGAAAAATAAGGAGAAGAAAGAGGATGATAGTGACAATAAGGAAGATGCAGTGAAAAAGAAGAATGGAAAAGGAGATTGGCAAGGTGAGGAGATGGGCAGAAAGGTGAGGAGCCAAAGTTAAAGTCTACAGTAAGGAGTTATAAGGGTCAAGATACATATATTTAGCATAGCATTGGGATTAAAAATTCCCTTGGAGCTCTTCAAAAGGATGGGCAAGGAGAGAAAGCAAATAATGCTGACAAAGAGAAAGAGGTAGAAGCAAATTCTAATTTGGGGAAGGAGTTGAAGGAAAATGTAAGGTCCCAGAGTGTGGAATCTGACAAAAGTAAATATAAGGATGGAGAGAATACTCCCAATAATGGAGGATCGAAGGGGAAGACTGGCATCTTAGCCAACAATAGGGATAAGAGATAGACGTCTAAGAAAAATGGAGAGGGGAGAGTAGAAGGGGTAATTGAAGGAATATTTGGGAATGAATCTCAAAAAGAAACTGGACAACAGAGTAGTACTGGCAATAATCAAGATGAAGAAAGTGCTGGGAATACTGTTGGGGTGGGGCTGAATAATTTTTTGATGAATCTTTGATCAATAAGAAAAGGCAGATAGAGGAGGAAAATGAGGAAATAGAAGAGAACATCCAGCAGGTCAGTAAGAATGGTGATTTATCACCACGATAAGCAAACAACCTAAAGAGTGGGGCCAAAAAGGATAGATCTGTAGTGGAGTCAAGACAAAGAGTAATAAAGAAAAGTCAAACAATTTATAATGATAGAGAAGATGATATTTTGGAATATTCGATCCATTAATACTCAAAAATCTTTTGAGAGGTTAATGGAGTTGAATGGAAGACATCATTACTCATTCATAGCATTAATGGAACCATTTCAAGGACCATCACGAATTGAAGAATATAAGAGAAAGTTGGATTTTGAGAATGCTGCAGCCAATTACTCAGGAAAAATATGGTACTTTTGGAGAGAGGAATGGAAAGTTGGGGTTACATTGGATATAATTCAACAGGTCACTTTCAAATTCAGGTTCAGTAATAAACTTTTCCAAATTTCTATGGTGTACGCTAGGTGCAGTGCACTGGAAAGGTTAGAGCTTTGGGAGGAATTACAGTCTGTGGACCCAAATAATACCATGCCTTGGATTGTGGGGAGTGACTTTAATGTCATCCTTAATGAGGATAAAAAGCTTGGAGGATTGGCTTTTGAACAACAGGAGGCTATAGATTTTAGTCTTTTCATTAGCAGTTGCTCCTTAGGGGAAATCAAATTCTCAGGGAGCAATTTTACATGGTGGAATGGAAGAATAGAAAAGGAGACAATACTAAAAAGGCTGGATAGAATTTTAGCAAATAATTTGTTCATGGAACTCTTTTCAGCCTCTGAAGTCGAACACCTCATAAGGGAAGGGTCAGATCATGCTCCCCTACATTTGGTCTGTAGCACAGAGGAAGGGGTTATTATAAGCCTTTTTGATTTTTTAATTTTGGGATAAACACAAAAACTTCCATGAAGTAGTGAAGGAGAATTGGGCAGTGGATTTTATGGGTAGCCCACTTTTAGAGTTACAGGCAAAGCTAAAGAGAGTTAGAAAAGCTCTTTCTAGGTGGAGTAAACATGCTTATGGCAACATTTTTCAAAAGGTCTCAACCTTAGATGATGTTGTTAGGGTAAAGGAATCATAGCTGGAGGTGTAACATTTTGCTGCTAACAAAGAAGATCTAAAAAGGGTGGAGGCAGAACTCAAAATATAGAGGAAAACAGAGGAAGAATTTTGGAAGCAAAAGCTAGGATGAAGTGGATGCAAGAGGGTGATAGAAATACAAAGTTCTTCCATTCATATGTAAAAAGAAAAATGAAAAAAATTGTATATTGGAGAAATTGTGACAACACTAAGGGGAGGTGATTAGCATGGAAGAAAAAATAGGGGAAAAGCCATTAATTTTTTTGAAAAATAGTTTCAGGCAGAAGTCTATGATGGGAATTTTTCAATGCTTAATATTATTACTAGATTAATCTCAGAAAAGGAGAATCAGGAAATGGAGAGGCTGTCAGATGAGAGTGAAGTCAAAGGGGCTGTTTTTAACCTAAATGGGAATAGTGTTTGTGGACCAGATGGGTTCACATGGGAATTTTTTCAATCATATTGGGACATTGTGGGATAGAATATAACCAGAACTGTCCGAGCTTTCTTTTGTAGTCAGGAGTTGACCAAACTCATAACTCATACAAATCTGGTTCTAATTCCTAAAAGGGGGATAGTTAAAGGATTTTCTGACTTGAGGCCCATCAGCTTGAGCTCATTTGTTAACAAGGTTATTTCTAAGGTAATATATGGGAGGCTAGTTAAGGTGCTGCCCAAATTGATTTCTCAGAATCAAACTAGATTTATACAAGGAAGGAATATTGCAGAGAATGCACTTCTGGCACATGAGATAATCAGGGATATTAACAAAAGGAATAAGCATGTGAATGTAATGGTCAAGTTAGATATGGAAAATACTTATGACATAGTTTCATGGATATTCCTAACTAAGGTCCTGAGACAGTTTGGCTTCTCTGAGGTAATGATAGATATGGAATGGAGGCTTTCGGTAAACAACTGGTACTCAGTAGTGATAAATGGGAAGTCATATGGATTTTTTAAGTCCACAAGAGGGTTGAAATAAGGGGACCCATTGTCACCAACATTGTTTGTAATTGCAACTAAGGTGTTATCAAGGGATCTCAATAGCTTATATGAGGAAGATGAGTATATTCGATATGATTTACCTAAATGGAGTCCTAAAACTAATCACCTTGCCTATACAGATGATATCATCCTTTTTGGCTCTGGAGATAAAGGATCAGTGATTAAGATGATGAAGATATTAAGGAGCTATTAGAAAGTTTCTAGGCAAAGGATTAACAAGACTAAGAGCTCATTTTACTTATATGACAACACTCCTTTGAGTGTTACAATTAGACTAAGAAGACTCATTGGCATTAAACAAGGTAATTTTTTTCTTTTATATCTTGGTTGTACAATGTTTTATAGCAGGAATAGAACCAGTTATTATAAGGAGCTTTCTAGAAAGACTGCTAGAAGAATCCTTTCTTAGCACAACAAACTGTTTTCTTTTGAGGGTAGACAAATATTGATCAGTCATGTTCTGCAAACCATGCTAGTTTACTTATTGACTGTCATGAATCCCCCAAAGAGAATAACAAACAGATTCATCAGTTGCTTGCCAGATTCTTATGGAAGGATGCAAAAGGCATAAAAGGGAAGCATTGGGTAGCTTAGAGTGATTTAAGCTACCCCAAAGAGGAGGGTGGACTGGGTTTTAGGTCTCTAATTGAGGTGAATAAGGCATTAGTGGCAAAATTGTGGTGGACTTTTAGAACTGCTACTACATCCTTATGGGTCCAGTACATGTGGGTTAAATACTGCAAAAAAGCACACCTACTGTGGTTACTAATGTGGGGGCCTCTATTACTTGGAGAAACATGATGAGCATAAGGTAGGACACTGAACATGAAATTTGGTGGCAAGTGAAAAGACAACTTAAGTTTTTGGTTTGATAATTGGACTAAGCTTGGTGCTTTATACTTTGTGGTGGACACTGTGGTTGAAAAGGAGGAGGCAGCGATAAAATATTTCATTTCAGATGGGCATTGGGATAGAGATAAATTGATGGAAGTTCTTCGTGAAGAGCTGGTAGAGTATGTTGCAAACAACATTCAACCACCTGAGGGAGGAGAACCAGTTGATAAAGTTGGTGGATAGGGGACACAACAGGTAACTTCTCAGTTAGATCAGCCTACAAAATTTTGAAGAGGAAAAAGGAAGCTTTGACATGGACACAACATGTCTGGGTCAAGGAACTGTCTTTAAAAGTGGCTTTTTTCTTGTGGAGGGTGTGCAAGGGTAGAATAGCCACAGATGATAATTTACAGAAGATGAGGATACAAGTTGTATCGAAATGTTTTTGTTGTGAATAGGGAAATAGGGAGACCATGGAGCACTTATTTCTAACAGCTCCCATAGCACAAATGTTATGGAAGCAGTTTGTTACTTATGCAGATATCCAAGTGGATAGAAAGCATTTGCAGCAACTTATTTATAGTTACTGGGAGTACCAAGGACCTACAAAGCTAAGAAAGGTGATGAAGATTGTGCCTGCAGTTATCATGTGGCACTTATGGAAAAGAAGAAATACACTTAAACATGATAATGCATACTCTTATAACTAGATGGTCTTTCAATGCCATATGCATATTATGCAGTTTACAAAGAATAAGTATTCTTGAATCAGGAGAGTACCAGGACAGTGGATAGACAAAGTGCAGATGCTCTATAATTATTAACCTAACCTATACAACTTAAAAGTTAGTTGGAAGCCAGCACAGGAGAATAGAGTTACTTCAAACAATAATGGGGCAAGCAGAGGTAACCCAGGATTAAGTGCTTATAGATTTTGTCTTAGGAACTTGCAAGGTAATTTAGTGTATGTTGAAGCATAATGCTTTGGTCATGCGACCAACATGGAAGCAGATGTATAGAGACAGGAATCACCAGAGTTCAGATTCAACCAGACTCCTTAGCCTAAAGCATTAATTATGGGGGAGTGGAGAATAACATGGGAATATATTGAGGTTGTTGAGCTTATACAAAGTAACATGCAAAAATTGGATATGGGCATAATACATATATTCTGAGAGGCAAATCAGTTAGCAGACCATATAACTAGTGAAATATTTAACGAGGAACAAAAACTACAATTTTATAGCTTTGCACAATTATCAGTTACAACAAAAAGGATCATCAATATGGACAAGATCAGACCCCTACACTTAGAATAAGGACTAGGGCAGTTAGGCAGACATGAGATCTATTTACAGCAACTGGGCCCTACTTTCAGAGGATACAAGCTTACAAAAATGGAAAAATCAGTCAACACAAAATGTAAGAGTCTTAGAGGCGGCATATACTATTACAGAGTTGTGCAGAGTACATATTTAGCAAAAATAAGGGTTAAGAGTTCACCAAAAAGGCAGCCTATCTTCAGTACAGAAAGGAGAGCACATCATAAGAGTGAAGAAGGCTACACCAAGTTCGGCAAAAGGAGTCAATGGGGTTAATCGAGAAGACACAAAGAGACATCAAGCACAGATCGAGAAAGAGTGGGAGCAAATCGATACTTACACTTTGATCTTTACATATATGAGAAGCCTTTGTTCATAGTTTACAGATCGACTGGTCCAAGGAGGAGCATCACATGGAACACCGAAGGAAGGGGAGAGTCAGCAACAACAACCAATAATCGAAAGAAAGATAAAGTCAAGCAGGAATAACTTACAAGAGCATAATGAAGCTGAGCATGAAGATGACAACAAAAAGGAGCTTCATCATCGGAGGAATGCGAACAGCCATTGTCTTTGTGGAGAAGAAATAGTCGAGATTAGAAAAGTGATTTTGGCGGAGCATTATAGAATGACCGATATTTTAGGATATATAGATTTCGGCTCCCGAATTGTATTTGGACAGATCTTTTAATTAATAAAAGGGCCATGATCCCACTATTCAATTAAAAAAAAAAAAAGCAATAGGGAGTGGAGAGAGTACATATATTAAGATTGCTAGCATCTGAATGCCAATAATAACGATTTTGATTCATTTAATTTGGTTGACATTTAGATTTCATATATTGATTATTGACTGTGCTTATTATATTCACTTATCTAAAGTGAAAAAAAATCATGTTATGTGGTACTATTTGATTTGATATGATAATTAAAAAAAAATTAAAAAAAAATTTATGAGCTAAAATTATTATTAGATATTTGTATGATTATAAATTATTTTATTAACGATAAAAAAATTATAAAATAATTAAATTTTTCTAATTATATTTAAAAATAACATTTTTTGAGAAAAAATAATTCTAGCATCTCACTCTATGTTCATACCGCTTTTGACAAATCTAATTGTTTTGTACGGCTTTCTAACAAATTATTTTCTTGAAGAATGTCATGGTAAAATATGTAATAATATCGTTTTCATTTTAATTTATATAATAATATTTTTTAATTTATCTAAAAATCATCTTTTTATATTTTAAATAAGTAAAATTTTAAAACTTTAAATTTATTTTAATTAATAATTTATAATTGCATCACATAGATTAAATAGAGTAACAAACTAACAATTAAATTAAAGGTTAAAACGGATTGTTGTATGAGTATCCACCAATTTGGAACTCTATAACCCATAAGATTTTGAAAATTTATTAGAATTGTGAGACTTTTACTCATGAAATTCAATATTTTTTTTCATACATGTTTAAACATAACGATAAAAACTCAAATTTCTAAATTTTAATTTTAAAATCAATATATAGCCAAATGAAAACTTAGAGATAAGACCAAAGACAGACAATCCCCTTTTAATGTGTCTCATTTTTTTGTATCTATCACTCCATCTCAATTTTGTTTTATTTTTATTCTTCAATATTTTTTATGTACCACTTAAGTATAAAATATAATTTTATATTTTTATTTATACTCTTCAATTGCAGTTTTGCATCTAAAAAATCATTAGTTTTAAGATATTTATATAAATTTTTACTCATTCTCACGCAAAAAAAATAAAAATAAAAATAAATTGAAAGTACATCAATTTAATTTCTTTTAAAAATATCACTGAATTTTATCTTTTTACTCATATTGAAAATGTGTTCTTTTTTATTCATATTTAAGCTGGGACAAATACTACTCATTTTATTTTATGTTTATCAACATGTACTACAATAATAATAGCATATTCAGTGAAATCTCACAAGTGAAGTCTGGAAAGGATAAAATTTATGCAGACCTTATCACAATCTCATAGAGATAAATAATGATACGTAAAATTTGATAGATTATATATAATCACACATGAAAAATGGAAATATATTACATTGTAAAGCAATTTATTATTGAAAACTAAAGGTCCTATTTATAGGTAAGGGAAAGGGAAGAGAAGGTTCCCACTTTAGATGTGGGACAAACATAAATAGATGAGGAGAAGGGAGGAGGGAGTTCCTAC
>JAABOM020000001.1:16020950-16043617 GCA_011800125.2 Solanum clarkiae
ATATTATATTTCGGTGTGGTATATGATATTTCGGTTTTTATTTTTGAATACCAAATACCAAAAGAAATTATAAGTCATACCAAATATCATATCAAATACCATAATAATCATATCATGATATAAAAAATTTCAATTTCGATATAGTATTCAGTATATACCGTATCATATTCATCCCTAGCCCCACATCAGAATCGCGAAGCTTATCCCATAAAAGGCATTACTAGAATGACCAAAATGCCTGCTGATTTTACCTTTTTTTTTCTTTTTGAGGTTTAAATTCACGATTCAAAGCATAGAAGTATTATCATTAATCACCAAATTGAAGCTGTTGAATCAGTCCTCTTCACAAGCTGCCAAAATAGATACCATGAAAATTGAAATAGGCAGAAAAAGCACCTCATTGCCGCTTCGAAAATAAGAGAATTTCCATCGAGCACATCCTCTAAATCCTGCATTTACACCTATTTCCTTCTCTAATTATTATTTTAATGATAATCTAAAGTTTAATTAACATTTATGTTTTAAAATTCTTCTAACTAAAATATTATAATTATCTGATCTTTTGCGTCACAACTAGCTCATGCATATCCACTGTGATAAAGTTGGCCGCATTAATCACAATTTATGAGATAAGTACTATTATGTATTTATGAATTGTTAACGTAAAAACCGGGTGCGAATAAAAAGTTTGGAAAAATAATAGAGTAGAAAATAATTAATCATAATTATATAGTGTAAATAATATTTAAAATAATTATTGTTTAAATTAGAATTTAATTTGATTAACCAGTTAAATGTATTGAAGGCTCTTTCTAATTTGAGGGTCCATAAACGTTTAGCAAATTCGGGGTCATATACGAATCTCTATAAGTCTAAATTTGTATATAAATCGAAACAAGGGGCTCATGTATCAATCTCTAAAATGAATTTGAATTTGTATGTATAATCTCTTTAAGAATTCAATTTGGATTTACGATTTATATATAAATCGGTAAAATAAATTTGTATTTATATTGTACATATACAATGGAGGGAATTTTCTTCTATCGCTTTTGTTAAGTCTTCGTCAACCTTCATGCTTGTACTTTTCTCCTGCATGTCAAGATCAACCATTAAGCCAATCTGCAAAAAAGTTGAATTATATGGGGCGTTCAATAAAAATATTTTTTAATTTTTTCATATTTGATTGATCAATTAAAATTTTAATTTTTTTTAAAAAAATTATTTTTCAATGAAAATAGAAAAAATAAATTTTACGTATAGTATTTATATTAATTGTGTTTGTATACCTCTTTTGGCTTCACTCTCATCTCTGTTGCTCGATCCCTATCATCTCCGAACTTAGTGATAGATCTAGAAATTTTTATTAAGAAAATTTAAAAATAAAAATATAATATTTGACGGATAATATCACAAGTGGGTTATACAAATACTCACTTTACTAGACAGATAAAATAAATAGAAGCCACTCATTTTTATGCACACTTATTATAATTACCACATACTTAGTAGATCATTATATTAAATCGATATCTCACATTTCATATTCCTGATACGTCTCTAATTTCTAGTTAGTTCAAGAAGTAAATAATACTTAAGGACTCTAATACAATTGTCAACACTAAATTAATAGTAATTAGAATACACTTTGGTTCTAATTTGATCACCTTGTATGTACTTCTTAAATGCACAATACACAAATCAGTACAAAGATATTTTCTATTTTATTTTTATTTCTTTGAATATAAAATTATATCTTAAGGATCTCAATTAATTCATCCATCAGAATTTTCGTTCATATCTACATAACTCAAATTTTATAATCTCTTACTAAAAATAAATAAATCTTATCTATCAAAAGCTACAAATCCTTAGAAAGTTGTTAAAACAGATAAAATTAGTGCTCCTTTTATCAAAAAAAAAAAAAAAAACATTCTTGAATTAGACATCAAAATATGTTATCAAGACATTGTCAAAAAAATAACAGCTTAAGTGGATACGGTAATGCATCATTAGCAGGATCCAAATTGATAACAGCAACTTTCCTACAATTTAAACAATCCAGAGAGATAATATCATGTAAGTGATCATATTATAATTAATTCAAACATCTGCTGCCAATCTCTGGCAATTCCCTACCATTCAATCAGTCAACTACACCTCTATTCCCAATTACATGAACCCAATATATCCATTCCATTCTACTCCTATCTTCTCTTCCAATACTTATTAATTATATTTTACTTACTTCCTCTATTTACTTTTACTTGTCACTGTTTCACTTTTTGAAGTCAAATTTGACTAAACTTCAAAGCTAAATCAAAGTAGCTAAATTTAATATTTAAAATCTAAAATTTAGATGGTTAAAAATTATAGAAAAAATGCTATAAATTGCAATTATTCTCTTATTAACATGATAAAAAATATATCTTAAAATGTTGGTCAAAATTCATATCGTTTGACCTGAATAGGCAAAATAGCAAGAAGTAAAAGTAAACGGATGAAGTAATATTTTAAGTCATAGAAGCATGAATTAGTAGAGTACCCTTGTCACTCAAAATTAACATTTTTGCATTGATATAAGAAGTGATGCTCCAGTAATGATTTTAATGTGTCATGTTGAAGGAAGTGACACTTCAATAATGATGTAACGTGCCACGTTGAAGGAAGTGATGCTCCAATAATGATTTTAACGTGTCACATTGAAGGAAGTGACGCTCCAATAATAATGTAACGTGCCATGTTGAAGGAAGTGACACTTCAATAATGATTTTAACGTGTCACGTTGAAGTAAGTGACGATCCAATAATGTAATGTGTCACACTAAGGCAGTGACACTCCAATGATAATTTAATTTGTCACGTTGAAGCCAAGTGACGCTCCAAAGATTATTTGGAAAAGGGCTTAAAATGCCCTTGAAATATTAGAAGTGGTACAAAAATGCCCTTTATCCGCCTTTTGGACCTAAAATGTCCTTCTCATCTACCTTTGGGCCTAAAATATCTTCTCCTTAACAGACTTATTAAAAATAATTTAAATAATTATTTTATCCACGTGACAACCATCTATTGGTTGAAATTTAATTATTTTTAATAATTTATAAAATTAACAACCCACCCATGACCCAAACCCACCCGCCACCTAACTAAAACCCTAACCCACCCCAAATTTCTAAGTAGTGTAACACTTTAAACATTTCCCAAAATCATCTCATACAATTCTCACCTATTCCATGCTCCAATTCTTTACGGCCTGCAATCTCGAAGAAGCATACTTGTGAATCGTCGTACATTGTTTGGAGTATTTTGTGCTTACAGTTCTTGTATTTGATGTTGGAATGATGAGTAATTACTTTGTTGTTCGGGTTTATGTGGTGCTTTGTTTATCATATTCTTTTGGAATTAGTTCTGTTCAGGTTCTTGGGCTATTAGTCTTGTATTTGTTCTTGTACGTATTCTCACAGTCCAGTCCTTGCAGAACATTCTTGCACTATTTTCAAAATTTGTTTCAAGTACTGTTTACAGTAGCTACATGTTTTACTTAATCTTTGGTTGAATGTGGAAAACATTGGGTCCTTACAGCAATATAACTTTGTGTTTCTGGAAAACTTATGGACTATGGTATTTCATGGTTCGGCAATAGTAGAATTAGTGTCTTACTATGTAATGATAATTTTGTTGGGATGCAAACTCATCCCACATTGGTTGTGGGAAGGTCAAATAACCAACTTATAAGGTTGAACACAACCCCATTAGTATGAGACCTTTTGGGAGATACGCATGCAGAATTCTCGGTATGTGACAAGACCAAAGATCTGCAAGGGTGCCAGATTAGATGGTGTAACCTAGCGATGTGGAGGTCGATAATGCTTGTGTCAAAAGTCTTCCCGACAAAAACAGATGTACGGGCTGTCAAGTAGTGGTACAGGCGACGTGTCTTGTTGGGTGATAACGGTGGTCCAAGATGATTTGGCAGATCAGATGGTGTAACCTAGCGATGTGGAGGTCGGTAATGCCAACAAAAAGAGTACAAGTGAAATACAACAAAAGAGAAAGAAGAACAAATGTCTTAGAAGGCAAGTGAGAGGTGTGTCTAATTCATAAAAACTAGACTTTAATTTATAGGGAGGAAAACCTTATAAAAATTTGTCCACCCACGATGTAGGATGGACATTATACAAATAGTAACAAATCTCCACCTTGGGGATTCTCTGTAGTCTTGATTTTCTGCACTGTGACTCCACCTTCTTTTATGATTTCTCTTATGAAGTGATATCGAACATCAATGTGCTTTGTTCTTGCATGATAAACTTGATTTTTCGCTAATTGAATAACGCTTTGACTATCACAAAATATTGTAATAACTTCTTGTATGATACCATGTTCTTTAAGCAGTCCTTGAAGCCAAATTGCATCCTTCATAGCCTCTGTAATCGCCATATACTCTGCCTCAGTTGTAGACAAAGCAACTGTTGACTGTAAAGTAGACCTCCAACTAACTGGTGCTTTTGCAAAAGTAAACACATAACCAGTAGTTGACCTTTATTTGTCCAGATCACCATCATAGTCAGAGTCACAATATCCAACTACACACGAATTTTCTTCCTACTCAAAAACTAACCCAACATCCACGGTATTACAAATATACCGCAAAATTCATTTCACAGCTTGCCAATGTTCTCTTCCTGGATTGTGCATATATCTGCTCACAATCCTAATAACATGTGAAATGTCAGGTCTTGTACAAACCATTGCATACATCAAGCTACCAACAACACTTGCGTATGGTACCCTTGACATATATTCTCTTTCAGCTTCATCCTTTGGCGACATATCAATACTAAGCTTAAAATGGGGAGCCAATGGAGTACTAACTGGTTTAGTTTTCTAATCCATACCAAATCGATCTAGCACTCTCTTCAAGTATTCTTCTGAGATAAACAAAGTTTCTTTGAAAGTATGTCCCTTATTTTCTCTATACCAAGAATCTTCTTCGCATCTCCCAAATTTTTCATCTCAAACTCCTTACTTAGTTGAGCTTTCAACTTCTCAATTTCTCCCAAATTCTTGAAAGCTATTAATATATCATCAACATGTAGGAGAAGATATATGAAAGAACCATCCTTAAACTTGGAAATACACACAATGATCGTATTTACTTCTCATGTACTTCTGCCGCAGCATAAACTTGTCAAATCTTTTGTACTATTATCTTGGAGACTGTTTCAATCCATACAAAGATTTTTCAATTTTACACACCATGTTTTCTTTTTCTGCAACTTTGAATCCTTCTGGTTGAGTCATGTAGATTTTCTCTTCCAAATCACCATGTAAAAACACTATTTTTACATCTATGTGAACTAGTTCTAAATTCAATTGTGCTACCAAAGCCAACAAAACTCTAATGGAGGAGTGTTTCACGACTAGAAAAAATACCTCATTATAATCAATTCACTTCTTTTGTGCATATCCTTTGGCCACCAATCTTGCTTTGTAGTGAACATCTTCTTGGTTAGAAAATCTTTCTTTCTTTGCATATACCCATTTGCACCCAATTGCTTTCTTGCCCTCTGGGAGGTTGGCCAGTTTCTACGTATTGTTCTGATGAAGGGACTTTATTTCCTCATTCATTGCAACTTTCCACTTTTCTTCACCACTTTGGATAACTTATTTATAAGTGGTTGGAATGTCATCAATAATGACTGAGGTTGCACATGCCATCGTCTCTATAAGACGCATAGGCTTCTTCACAGTTCTTTTGGGTTTATGGGTTACTATTGACACAAGTTATTGTTCAGATTCTTGAGTTGGAACCTGCTTCTCAACTAGTTCTTCTTTCAAATCGTCATTTGTTTCTTCATCTGCCTTTTGTGGAGGAAAAATAAAATTTTTCTCAAACTCCACTTGCTTTGAAGAACTATCATTTATTTTTGCAGCTTTATCTGCATCCTTTTTCATCATAGCAGATTCGTCAAAAGTAACATCTATGCTGAAAATTACTTTTCTTGTCTTTGGACACCATAGGCAATATCCTTTGACTGCAGAAGTAATTTTCATAAAGATAGCCTTCTTAGATCTCGGATCCAATTTTGACTCTTTCACATGATAATACGCAATTGAGTTAAATACATGTAAAGAGTCATAATCCGCAATAGGTTTTTCATATCATTTTTCAAATGGTGTCTTCTCATCAATTACAGCAGATGACAATTGATTTATGATGTGACATACATATATTATTGCCTCAGGCCAAAATTCTTTGCCCAAGCCAATGTTGGACAACATGCACCGAACCTTCTCCAGCAAAGTTCGATACATGCGTTCTGCCACTCCATTCTGTTGTGGTGTAAGTCTGAAGGTTAAATGTCTAACGATGCCATTTTCTTCACAAGCCTTCTGAAAAAGATCATTTTTGTATTCTCCGCCATTGTCTTTGTGAAGACACTTGATCTTTTTCCCACTTTGAGTTTCTATCATCGCCTTCCATTTGAGAAAAATTCCAACGCTTCATTCTTAGTCTTCATCGTATATATCCATACTCTTCATGAAAAGTCATCAACAAAAGTTACAAAGTAGTGTTTTCCATTTTACTATTTTTAGTAGCTTTTGTTTTAGGGTAGTAATTATGAAATAATTATTCTACCCAATTTGCTTCCGCAACAATTGGTATCAGAGCCAAGGTTCTGCTTGAGTACGATATGTGGTTGCAGCATAGTTTGATCTTCCACATCAGAAAAGATTTTTTCTTGGATTTGTATTGTCAAGATATTTTTTTTAGTATGCTCTGTTGTTGCAGCATAGTCTGAACTTCCACATCAGAAAGGAATTATCTTGGTCTGTGTCGCCAGCTATTAAATAGTATTCGTATTACAAAATAGAGGAGGGAAATAAAGAAGTATCCATTTCAGACAAGCCACAGGAGTCCACCTCAAGTGTCAATAACACATCATTGGTATCTTTGCTTATGTCACGAATTCAAACAAATACGAAGTTTGCAGTTAAAATTTTTGACGGAACAAGATACTTTAGGATGTGGAAATGTGAGGTCGAAGATTTTCTTTTTCAACAAGGATTAGATCTTGCTCTAGAAGAAGAGAAACCACACAATATAGGAGATACAGATTGGAGATACATCCACCGTGTTGTTTGTGGTACCATTCGGTCCTTCCTTGGAAGAGAACAAAAGTATCCATTCATAAAGGAAACTTCTGCTAGTAAATTGTGGAAGGCGTCGGAAGATAAAATTTTTGAAGAAAAATATTCAAAATAAATTGTACATGAAGAAAAGAATATTTCACTTCACCTATGTTCCTGGTAGAACAATGAATAATCATATCTTCCAAATCATTGTTGTTCAGATTCTTGAGTTGGAACCTGTTTCTTAACTGGCTCTTCTTCCAAATCATCATTTGTTTCTTCATCTGCCTTTTGTGGAGGAAAAATAAAATTTTCCTCAAACTTCACCTGCTTTGAAGCACTATCAGTTACTTTTGCAGCTTTATCTGCAACCTTTTTCATCATAGCAGATTCGTCAAAAGTAACATCTAGGTTGAAAATTACTTTTCTCATCTCTGGACACCATAAGCAATATCCTTTGACTCCAGAATTAATTCCCATAAAGATAGCCTTCTTAGCTCTCGGATTCAATTTTGACTCTTTCACATAATAATATGCAATTGAGCTAAATATATGTAAAGTGTCATAATCCGCATCAGGTTTTCATATCATTTTTCAAATGGTGTCTTCCCATCAATTGTAGCAGATGACAATTGATTTATCATGTGACACACATATATTATTGCCTCAGCCCAAAATTCTTTGCCCAAGCCAGGTTGGACAACATACATTGAGGACAACTGAGGAGCGTGATCACATGGCAAAAGTTCCATATGCTTCTGCAGTTGGGAGCTTGATGTATGCTATGGTCTGTACTAGACCTGATATAGCACATGCAGTGGGAGTTGTTAGCAGGTTTATGGCAAATTTGGGGGAAGAGCATTGGAAAGCTGTGAAATGGCTTCTGAGATACTTGAAAGGTACATCTGATACTTCACTCTGTTATGATACTGACAAGATAGTTCTACAGGACTTTGTGGATGCTGATCTGAGTGGAGATGTGGATTCAAGCAAGAGTACATCTGGATACATCTACACCATAGATGGAGCAGCAGTAAGCTGGATGTCTAAGCTTCAGAAGTGTGTTGCCCTCTCGTCGACTGAAGCTGAGTACATAGTAATAGCTGAAGCTGGGAAAGAAATGATATGGCTGGTGGATTATCTTGAAGAATTAGGCAAGAAGCAGCGTGATAAAATTCTCTATACAGATAGTCAGAGTGCCATACAGTTGGTGAAAAATTCAGTATATCATTCAAAGACGAAGCACATACGAAGACGGTACCATTTCACTCGGAGGTTAGTGGAAGATGGTGACATGTGTTTGGAAAAGATAGAGGGTGCAAAGAATCCAGCAGACATGTTGACCAAATGTGGTGGTATTGAAAAACTGAGATTGTGCAAAACCTAAGTTGGTCTTCTGTAGGTTGTACAGAAGAAAATGTTGCGATGGGATGAAAATATTGATGATAGAGGAACCACTTTTTTGAATACATGTATTGTGTTTTGGAGGCCGAGCGGATCAGTCTCCAAGTGGGAGAATTGTTAGGTAGTGGAGCCTGATAATATAATTTAGCAACTCTCACAGTTCAACCTTCGCGGTGAGGTGCTATTGTTCATTCTCCATGTATATGTGTATTCTGTGTAATTGTAAATATCCGGATATCATTAATATATATAATTCTGTCGCTGTAGAGGTTACTCAATTTTTTTGGGGGGTTTACCACGAAAACACTCTCTCTCTCTTAACATTATTCTCCTCCTTCTCTCTAAAACCGAGTTACTATTCATTGTCTTCTTTCTTCTTCCTTCTTTCTTCTTCTACTTTCAATTGCAGATTCATATTACCCAACAGAGAAGGCGTCTTAGAATTTATGTGGAAGCATAACAAAAGCCAAGCGGCGCCGCTGTGGAAGGTTGGAGGAAGGGTAAAGTTGTAATTTTAAAAATAAGAATTATTTGGTGGATTTTGGGAGGTGTACTCACAATCCTCTTTATATATATATATATGATTGTTTATTTGTTTATTCAATTCAATAAAATGTTACATTAAATAGATCAATTTGTCATATATGTGTCCTCAGTTCTTATAAGTTAAAAATTATAGTTCACAATCTAGATGGAAATTTAGACAACACATCGGGAAGATTGGAAGATTATATGTAATTTATCTTGATTATGAGAATGATATAGTTCTAACTTCTCATGCTAGCATATTTTGTATGTATTAAACAAGAACAAGTAGAGATAGATGTTTTGAACTGACTGATAAAAACATGTTCCTTAAACTATTAAATGTACTTATATTCTTAATCATGATATAATGATTATGAGCTGTATATATTACTTATCATTTTGATTTATTAAAAGGTGAGATTCTGAGATGGGTCAATATACCTGACAAATTGGATGGTAATAATATGTATTGGTGAAATAATTAGTTAGTTTATAAGTTTTCATGAGAAGCTTATAAGTTTTCAATATAGAGATTGAAGATACACCTTCATGAGAAGCTTATAAGTTTTCATGTGCAAACCCGGCTAGTAGATTTATGAATCTGGTGTATGAAATAAGTTAAGTATTACTCTAAAAGAAATTAATCATTAAATTAAATTTGTCAGTAATTTAATTTATTGATTAGTATCATGAAAATTTTTGAAATATAAATAAAGGAGTGCAATTATGATTTTTTAGTGAAATAATTTGTAATTTATTATGATAAGAATAATTCAGATTAAAAAGAATTATTTTCATAATAGGAAGCTCAATAATAAATTCTGTGGTCCCAATAGTGTCCATATTTAACTGGAACTCGAAATCCTATTTCTAAAAGAAGGTTTCTTGTATTTCAAGAAAGGGGTTTTCCTTTTTCTTTTTGGATTTGGAAAGGAACTCTATAAATAGGGGCATTCCTAACCTAGAAAATCAACGAAAGAACACAAAAGAGAAAAGAATTAGTATTCTATACAATACTTGCCCACCCAAGTATTGAGAGAGTTCGATCATTAATCTAAGATGTACACGCTTCAAGATGTATTCCTTGAATTAATTTTTCGTATACTTTATGTGTAATAGGTGTATGTATCTATTATTCATGTAAGTCATAAGATCCTGGTGATGCATCCGCTGTGTACTATTTTTCAACAGTTGGGTGATGAGTCACAGTTGGGTGATGAGTCGTGAAAATGTAATTTTACTATACTTAATACATAGGATTATTGCGAGTTCTTCAGCATATTCTTAGTTTAATACGCGTTTTATGTTTGTTTTAGAGGAAAAATAGGAATTTCATGAATCTTTAGGTGTGTGGATGACCTGGACACACCAAAGCATTTATGCCTTTGGCTGGAAAATCAACACAAAGCAGCATTAAAGACTAAAAATGTTAACGTCAAAAGCTATCTCGGAGAAATAATAAAGACGCATTGATAATATTGCACGTGGAGTATATGCGGCCCATGATCAGTTACCCGACAATATGATGGGGTGAGGATAGTGCTAAGATAGTAACCAATAATGATTGCGCGTGGAGTGTATGCTGCCCATGTTGAAGGAAGTGACGGTCCAATAATGATGAAATGTGCTACGTTGAAGGAAGTGACGCTCCAATATGATACGTTGAAGGAAGTGACGTTCCAATAATGATGTAATGTGTCACATTGAAGAAAGTAACGTTTCAGTAATGATTTTAACTTGTCACGTTGAAGCAAGTGACAATCCAATAATATAATGTGTCACACTGAAGATAGTAACACTCCAATAGTGATTTAATTTGTCATGTTGAAGCCAAGTGACACTCCTAAGATTATTTAACTTGTCACGTTGAAGGCAAGTGACGCTCCAATGATGACTTAATTTGTCACGTTAAAGTAAGTGACACTCTAACAATGACTTAACTATCACATTGAAGGCAAGTGACGCTCCAAAATAATTCAACTTGTCACGTTGAAGGCAAGTGATACTCTAAAATAGTTCAACTTGTCACGTTGAAGGCAAGTGACGCTTCAATATAACTTAAAAAAATAAAAGATATGCTACATTTTTTGGAATGCACAATTCAATGAAATAAAATAGATGTCTCGCACTGATGGAAATATTCTAACACGCGTCACATTATTTAAAATAACAGTCATATTTCAAAGAAAAATGCAATTTATAAGAAATATAATTTAAGAATCTCTTTAAAGGTATATATATAAAAAGAATAATGAAAAGGATCCAAAAAAAAAGTTTGGCCTTTACCTTTTTTTTTTTTTTTTTTTTTTCAATAATCAAGAATGTAAAAGAAAATAATCATACCTCGATTACAATTGGTACTACCATTAGAGAAAACATAGAATATCTCTTTTTTTTTTTTAACTGAGATTGAATTCAAAGTAATTCCCACAACTTTAAATGGTACCTCAAACATATTTAAGTATCAAATAAGATTTATTCATCTTACTTCAACCAAAGATTTTGAGTTATACCAATCCTCATGTGTCAAGTGCCCTCACAACTAAGAAAGTCCTATTCTACACATGTATGAAAATTTGATTTAAGGACATTTCATAAAATACATTCACGCTAAAAACCATACATATCTAGTTAAGTGAAATATGTAAAAATAACAAGAATTCATGTTAAGGTTCATGTAGAATAGCAAAATCATCTAATTCAAGTATTTAATTCATAAAAACAGTAATTCATGCAAACTTATATAGAAATACGTTGGAATTAAAGAAAAATCTTCAACAAACATTCATGGGGGACTCAATTCAGTCACAACTCTATTAATTTGGGTTATGGGGCACATGGAAGAACAAAATCCATGTTCTAGTTAGCCTTACATACCTGAAAGTTTTGAATCTTGAAACAACTTGAAAAAATTCACAAAATTATCTTCAAACCCTAGTCTTTTTCTCCCTTGAGATCTTGCTCTAAGATGAAGAAAAAGGTGTTTTTAGTGTAAAAAGGTTGAATCAATATGTTTAGGGGTTTATTTAAGTGTAAAAACATCAGGTTTAGGCTTTGAAGGATAAGAAAAAACCAAAATATCCTTTTTTAAAAAGCTATCAAAGTCGTCCACGGGCCCACCTATGGCCGGTAGAAACTTCCACGGCCCGTAGGAAACATTTCGTAAACTTTTAGGCAAATTTCGGAGTTTTTGAATCGATTCCACGAGCCCAATCTACGGCCCGTAGATAGGTCTGTTAAATTTGGGACCCAAAAAATAGATTTTCAAAAATTTTTACCACGAATTAGCAAACGGGCCGTAACTCAAACCACGGACGATAATAGATTTCATAGTTCAACTCTAGTCTGACAGTCATTAGTAAAATGGCTATAACTTTTGACTAATGAGGTGAAATTAGTTGTGTTGGAAAGCTAATTCAAAGACCTTTCATTTGGTAAGTCATGAGCTACATAGTTCTTTGTGTTCTAAGAGTTATGATTATTTAAAATTGACCCTTGTATAATCTAATACTAGAAACTTAATTTATATTAAAATTTTGAATCAGCTATGTACTAGAGGTCCCTTATGACCCTAATCCACTTCCCATATATAAGAATGAATCTTGAAACATAGGTGCATGTAAAAATAGAACTGTGGAGTGTCATAGTATGCTACCATAACTATACTTGACATAAATTTTGCGGTGCAAACCTTAGCCAGTTTATGCAACCACCAAAGCAATCTCATTGGGATGCTGTGGTTAGAGTGGTCAAATACCTTAAGGCACCATAGACCAAGGTGTTTGCCTTCAAGCTAAGGTGGCTTCTTAGTTGATATGTTGGTGTTATTCTGACTGGGCAGCATGCCCTAATTTAAGAAGGTCAGCTACAGGTTATGTAATAAAGTGTAGGAGTCATGAATTTCCTGCAAATCAGAGAAGCAACACACCGTTTCCAAGAGCTCTGCTGAGGCTAGTTGAGTATAGAACAATGGGTTCTGTTGTAGCTGAGATCACTTGGTTACTTGGTTTATTCAAGGAATTGGAAGTATTTATCAAGTTACTTGTTTTCATTCTGAGTGACAGTAAATCTGCTATGAAATATTAGCCAATCTAATCCTTCATCATGAGCATACCACACATAGAGATAAATTGCTACTTCATCTGAGACAAAATCAAATCAGGCATGATTCGCACTATATATGTTCCTACTCATCAACACCAAGTTGTTGATATGTTAACTAAAGGATTGGGGGCATCTTCAACATCAACATCTCTTAGGCATGCTGGGAATTGTAATATTTTTCACCCTCCAGCTTGTGGAGGAGTATTGAAAATAGTATAGAACCTCCATTAATGGAGTCTTAGCTCCATTTACATTTCAAACCAATCGCCATTGAGATATAAATAATTTTTTTATGTTCTAAGGTGCCAAACAATTTGACACAGTCCATCATTTATACTTCACACCTATATAGTACATTCTTTTTCCTAATATTTCTTATTTTGATCTTGAATTGAAAGACTTGTTTGTTGGAGGAACAAAAATGACCATATAAATAGTTTTTGATTTGGTTACACCTCAAAATACTTGTATCATGTAAAAAATTATCTCAAAATCCAACATGTTGATATTACAATTTTTTTACCACGATATTAATTATATTATGAAGTGTGAACCCAAATTTTAGAAAGTTCGACGAAGTAAATGTTAGAACGAGAAAAGTTGATAGAGCCCATTTTGCGTCTTACGTACAGAGTATTGCATACAGTGTATAGAGTATTGCGTCTTCAGGTTAAATTTTGATTAACCAAACAGAAGTCCCACAATTAAAATCATTTTCATGAATTCATAAGAAAAGCAATAGATATATAAATTGTTGGTGAAACTTTCACCACAAGAAAATTACAATTGAAAAATAAAAATGAAGAAAAAAATCTTCAGGTTGAGGCGCGGATATCTCATTCTTTTAAAGGAGATTCAAGCCCATTATAACAAATATTTTCACCGGTCCAACAGTATCCATCTTGAGTTGTCCTCCTAGGATACAATAGCCTTTCACAAAAAGTGTAACTCAACAAACTCTGGACAAGAGTTGAGTCTCAAGTTTCACAAGAAGAACATCTCCCTTCAACTAATAAGAACTCTATTTTTTGACAAACTTTATACTCTATATTTTTCTCTTTTATGTTGTGTACCCAAAACAAATGAAGACTGACACTATTTATAGTTGTGAAAGTCTTACATGCAATGAATAAGAAGTAAATATGAGATAAATAAATAATCTAGAAGTTATATAAGTTACAAGATGTAATAGAGGATAAGAAGTAAATATGAGATAAATAAATGATCTAGATGTTATATAAGTTACAAGATGTAATGGAGGAATAAAGAGGAATAGTGAGCGCAACAAATGCCCTCAACGTGCAAGGGAATGTTGAAACCAAACGTGCATAATTGCCATGACCAGTAACATAGGAGTAACACCCAAATAAATGTTACAAAGGCCACTAAATGACAAGGAAGTTAAGATGGCGTTAGATGCCACTAACTGCCCAAAAGAATTACTAATAAGCAATTATCATAAAATGTCTTGGCACCAACCAGTCACAAAATTAATGTGGCAAAATAAATGATACAAATATTATAAAATTAATATTAAAATGCCACAAAAACTAACAATTCCCCACTCGTTTTAATATTATATAAGAGAGTCTATTAATTGAAGGAAGACTACCATGCATAATGAAGGTGTGCTCTATATTGAACCTACACTTAGTGAAACAGTAACTTTTACTCCAGAATCGTAGTGGTCTCAGATTTGAACTATGACTGTTTAAGGGAAATAAAATATTACTGCTCACACATAGTGATCAAGGTGTTGATATGAGCTTATTAACCAGCATATTACAGTCTTGTACTATTCCGGTTTCCTGAGTGTTTTTGAGAACGAGCCCAATCCTCATAAGAAGCGGCCTACTTCCACTCACATAGGTGAAATTTGTCAAAAGTGCTTCTATAAAATTAACATTCCACCCATACGAGATACAAATTTTTATTAAGAGTTCTTAAAACTCAACCTCTACATTTACTACAGGAAATAATGCTCTCATATCATAGGGAGGGAATAAAAAAAAATAGTGCATTTTTTCACAAGTTATCTTATGATATGTTCTTCCAATTGAACCTGATTATAAGATGTCTAGTCCCCAAGTTAGGTTTCTTCATATATGAGTTAGGGATTTATAGGCTTCAAGCCCATCCCCCTCGATGTGCTCTAGACTTTTTCTCTTATTATGGCCTTAGTAAGAGGATCTACAAGATTATCACAAGATTTGACATAATCAATACTAATGGTACTACTTGTCAAATATGGTCTGGACTTACCGTTGTAATAACGGTTTTGAACTCTACCAATTGGAGCAGTGCTATCACAATGAATTAAATAGGAGGAATTAATTTTTCAAAATAAGGAATTTTAAATAACAAACATCTTAACCAATTTGCTTCCTCACTAACTGAAGCTAAAACAATTAGTTCAACCTCCATGGTAGAGTTAGTAATGATAGTTTGCTTTTTAGATTTCCAACAGATAGCACCACCATCCAAAGTAAAAATATAATCAGTGGTAGAACAAGAATCACCTGATAAAGTGTTTCAATCTGCATCAGAAAAGCCATCAAGTACAACAAGATATTTTTTATAGAACAAACCACAAGTTTTTGTCCCAGTTAAATATCTCATATCTCTTGTTATAGCATGCCAATGTTCATTACCAGGCTTGCTTGTAAACTTGCTAAGTACTCCTACCGCATATACAATATTAGGCCTAGTGCAATCAGTCACATATCTCAAACTTCCGATTAAGCTAGCATATTCCTTTTGATTTATCACATCATTTTCACTTTGTATAGGAAACAAGTGAACACTTGAATCAAAAGGAGTTAAAACATACTTGCAATCAAGAAAGTTATATTTTATCAAAATTTTCTCAACATAATGTGACTGGTCAAGGAAAATTCTATCACATGTTCTAGTTATTTTTATTTCAAGAATAAAATTTGTCTCACCAAGATCTTTCGTATCAAAATGGCTTCTAAGAATATTTTTTGCTTCAATAATAACATTCATATTTAGAGCTAAAGATCAATAAATCATCAACATATAGGCAAATAATAACATGTAAATTATTCCAAGACTTATGGTATATGCACTTATCACATTAATTTGTTTTAAAACCATTTTCAATCATGCAGGAATCAAACTTTTCATGCCATTGCTTCGGTGCTGTTTCAATCCATATAGGGATTTAGTAAGTTTACATACTTTGCTTTCTTGGCCTGCTTCAACAAAACCCTCAAAATATTCCATATAAATCTCTTGATTTAGGTCTCCATTAAAAAAAGCAGTTTTACATCTATTTGGTGAAGTTGCAAATAAAAAATTATAGTCATAGCAATTAAAAGTCTAATGGATGTAATTCTAGTTACTGGAGAAAAAGTGTCAAAAAACTCTAGGCCTTCAAGTTGCTTAAAATCTTTTGCAACTAGTCTAGCCTTATATTTATCAATAGACCCATCCGGTTTTAATTTTTTTCTTAAGGCCCATTTGCAACCAATTGTTTTGCAACCAATTGTTTTACAACCCGGTGGTAAATCAACTAACTTCCAAGTTTTATTAGAAATTAGTGATTCTGTTTCATCATTTACAGAAGATAAAAGTTCTTTTAAAGTGAGAGGGTCATCTCCAACATTAAAAAACATAAAATCAGGACCAAAATCTTTTTCAACTCTAGCTCTTTTACTTTTTCGTAATTCAAAATTATCAATTTCGTTATTTTTCAATGTAGAAGTAGAAGAACTAGGTAGGGACAAAATATTCTGTTCAATCCTTTGACCCCTACTATTTTTAGAATAAAAAAGTTTTTTATTTCCATGAAAAATAGCATTACCTGATTCAATAACAACATTATCTTCAAGATTAAAAAAATCTATAGGCTATACTATTTAAAACATAAACAAGAAAAGCACAAGTAATAACTTTTTTACCCAACTTAGTCATCTTAGGATCTATTAGTCTTACAAAAGCTAGACAACCCCAAACTCTTAGATATCCTAAGTTTGGCTTGTGACCTTTCCACAACTTAAAAGGATTTAGTTTAGACTTTTTATGAGGCACGCGGTTCAACACATAACAAGCAGTCAAAATAGCTTCACCCCAAAAATTTAAAGGTGCACTTGACTCAATAAACATGACATTAGTCAATTCAACCAAAGTTCTATTTTTCTTTTCTGCTACACCATTAGATGCAGGAGAATAAGGAGGAGTAGTTTTATGAATTATTTCCAATGATCTAACAAAAGAATTAAACTCATATGACTCATATTCACGGCCTCTATCACTTCTAATTCTTTTTATTTTTCTTCCAAACTGATTTTCAACCTCATGGAGATAAACTTTAAAATACTCAAAAACATCACTTTTATTTTTCATCAAGTAAATATATGTAAACCTAGAAAAATCACCAACGAAAGTGATAAAATATCTATTTTCTCCAGAAATTAAAATTCCTCCAAGTTCACAAATATCAGTGTGAACTAATTCTAATAAATTAGTTTTTCTTTCAACTTGAAAATGAGGCCTTTTAGTGATTTTGGCTTTACTACTAGCCTCACACTTTTCAAAATCTTTTTTAACTATTGGGATTAATCATAAACTACTAATAATTCCAACATAATGATCATTTATATAACACAAACAAACATGCCAGAAATTAGTGGAAGAGAGCATATAAACCGAAGTAGAAACTTTATTCATTTCAACATTCAATTTAAACATCCCATTACAAACATATTCCTTTCCCACAAAAATACCCTTTTTCACAATTACATATTGATCATATTTTCTATAATCTGTTTGAAACCTGCTTTATTAAGAAGAAAACTAGACATTAAATTTTTTCTCATAGAAGGAATATAAAGTACATCTTTTAGAGTTAAAACTCTTCCATAAGTAAAACACAATTCGACATCTCTCATTCCAAGCACTTGAGTAGTGTGAGAATCACCAAGCATGATGGTTTTGGGTTCCCCAAAATGAGTATATTTTTTGAACCAGTCTTTGTCATAATAGACATGATGGTTTGCACCAGAATAAACTCACTATCCATCAAATTCTCGACCATAAATATGTTTGTAATCACCACCACAAAAGGTTCTTCGATACCATTTGCCTGAGGTGTAGGCCCATGTTTCCGATATTTGCAAAATAGAGCTATATGCCCACTCTTTCCACAGACAAAGCACAGTGCTCTATCTTGAACTTGTTGATTTTGTGCTTGATTATTTTCACCATTTTTTTCCTTGGGAGGTCTACCATTTTTCTTCTTAGGCTTCATAAAAATGTTTTTGTTAGAATGAGGACTAACATTATTCAAAGTAACTAAATTTACCTTCGATGTGTTGTTGCTCTCTTCTAATTGCAAAAGTGCATCTTGGCCACTTACCTCCTCCTTCATGAAGATTTTCATTATTAATGTCTCAAAAGAGGTTTCTTTTTTTTTTATGGCGCATAGTTTTTTGAAATTCCTTCCAAGAAGGTGGAAGTTTATCAACTATTCCACAAATAATAAGGTTATCCCCGATTTTGACTTCCTTAGATCTAAGCTCTCCAACAATCATGATGAAATCTTGAGCTTGATATACCACTGACTTGTTGTCTACTATTTGAAACCAAAAAAATTGGCTAGCAACATATTTTTTCGCTCCTGCTTCTTCGATATCATACTTACTCTGCAATGCTTTTCAAATTTTCTTTGCACTAGAGTAAGTTCTATCATAATAATCAAAAAAATTATCAGACAGTCAATTTAAACTATAATACCGACACTTGTAAGAATCATCATTATATTTATCCACTTTCTCTTGATGTGAAATGAGTTCATCATTATCCATGGAGAGAATATCAACTTTGTTAGAATTCTTCTCAGTTAGCAGATAAGAAACATTGAGAAGACTCAAGTAGAAAAGTACTTTACCCTTCCACCTCTTGAATTGATCACCATTGAACCAAAATGGCTTATTAAGATCTCCCATCTTGACATCCACAGTTTTTCAATTGTAGCCATTTGATTCTCCTTAGAATTGTTGGTGAAACTACAAGAACATTACAATTGAAAAATAAAAATGAAGAAAAAAATCTTCAGGATGAGGTACAGATATCTCGCTCTCTTTAAGGAGATTCAAGCCCACTACAGTAAATGTTTTCATCGGTCCAGCAGTATCCTCCTTGGCTTGTCCCCTCCAGGATATAATAGCCTTTCACAAAAAGTGTAACTCAACAAACTCTAGACGAGAGTTGAGTCTCAAGCTCCACAAGAAGAACACCTCCCTTCAATTAATAGGAACTCTCTTTCTGACAAACTTTATACTCTATATTTTTCTCTCTTATATTGTGCACCCAAAACAAATGAAGACCACTACTATTTATAGTTGTGGAAGTCTTACATACAATGAATAAGAAATAAATATGGGATATATAAATGATTTAGAGGTTACATAAGTTACAAGATTTAATGGAGAAATAAAGAGGAATATTAGTGAGGGCAACAAATGCCCTCAATGTGCAAGGGAATGCTAAAACCAGACGTGAATAACTGCCATGAGCAGTAACATAGGAGTAATGCCCAAATGAAGGTTACAAATGCCACTAAATGACAAGGAAGTTAAGATGGCATTAGATGCCACTAATTGCCCAAAAGAATTACTAATAAACAATTATCATAAAATGTCTAGGCACCAACCGGTCACAAATTTAACGTGGCAAAATAAATTATACAAATGTTATAAAATTAATATTAAAATGCACAAAAGTTAACATAAAATAACATTCAAAAGATTCAAATTGAATTTTAAACGAGTAATGTTGTCAAAATAGGAGGGTGCAAACTCTGTAATAATTTCATATATGATTGGAGTTATTAAAATGAATAAACCTTTATTACTTAATTATATTTTTCAACATGCATATCTCTGCGCTTGATGAACTTAATTTTTTTCTCAAAAAATGAGGGGGAAAGTCAATAGGATATCAAAAAAGTGGAGGTTAATCCATTCTCCATATACTAAATGAAGAAGTCCAGCCACCATATCTTTGAAGATTTTGGACCATATGTTGGTCAAAATCTTGCAGCCACCAAACCACCACAATCCACCGTCCAGCCACAATATTTGAAGATGAAGTCTTTTTATTCACACCTGCAGAAGAACTCTAAAATCAACTATAAATAAAGGTGCAAATTCTCATTTGATATACACCAAAAACACCAAGACAAGAGTGAAGTAAAGCGTGAGTTTGAGAGATGTTTTGTAATCTATTCTTGTGAGTAATAGAAGAAATTTTTCTCTCAAATTCGTGTTTACCAGCGCCTAATTGTTCCCTTGGGCTACAACAATTGGTATCAGAGCCAAGTTAGAAACGTTGGTCGAGTTTTTTAGGTGAAGGACCGAATTTGGATTTTCTGAGCTTTGTTTGAAATCTAATTCTGACTGCACCATTGGATTCGTTTCATCGAACGAAATCCAACGCACCAAACGACGACCTAATCAGATTTCAAACGAGCCCAGAAATCGCAGTCAAAGTTCGGTCAACTTTATCAGAATTTTGTGATGACGGAGATACTGTTCATCGGAGTTCTGCCAGAGACGATGACATTGTTCACCAGAGAACGACGGAGAAGACGATCGGAATACTGTTCATAGCCAGAATCTGCAATTGTCTTAAAAATTATAAATTGACCCTCAAGTGTTCTAAAATTTTAGTTTGGTCCCTGAACTTTTAGAAAATGTCAGATTGTCCCCCTGATCTTCCTGAAATTATAGTTTGACCCTTGATCTTTTTGAAATTGTAGTTTGGTCCTCAAAGTTTTTTGAAATTATTATTCTACCCTGATACTGGAATTTTGGCGCCGAAGTGTTAATTCCACCTTTTTGACCGTTCCGGACATAACGGTGAGCTCTATTTTTCAAGATCCAACCTTATTTTCGTAAATTAAGCTATTGGAAGGTGATAATGACCATAGAAGAGTCAACATCATCTTCTGGAGCTATGGTTATGCTCATTACAACCAACTACACGTTGTGGAGACCTCGGATGGAAGATATCCTGAGCTCTAAAGATTTATTCAATCCTATCGAATTGAAAGGTGAAAATCTTGATCCCGCCAATGAGTCAGAATGGAAGAAATCAAACCCAAAAACTATAGGTCAAATCTGTCAATGGATTGATGATAGTGTCTTCTACCATGTTGCACAAGAGGCAGATGCATATGCCCTCTGGAAGAAGTTGGAGGACATGTACCAGGACAAGACCGCTCGAAATAAAGCTCTGTTGATGAGGCGTTTAGTCAACATGAAGCTTAAAAATGGAACTTCAGTTGCCGAGCATACTAGTGAGTTCCAAAGCTTGGTCAAACAGTTGTCGTCTGTAGAAATGCTACTTGGCGATGAAGTTTAGGCACTGCTACTACTTAGTTCCCTTCCTGATAGTTGGGAAACGCTGGTCGTATCACTCAGCAACTCAGCCCCAAATGGCAAATTTACCATGTCAATGGTCAAGGATGCTTTATTTAGTGAAGAGGCAAGGAGAAAGGACATGGGCACAGATCAGACCCATGCCCTTGTCACAGAGAACCGGGGGAGGCAACAAAAGAGTAGAAAAGGCAAATGGAGAGGCAGAAGCAAGAGTAGAGGCAGATCCACTGATGGCAGAAAACCAACATATAAGTGCCATCATTGTGTAATTGAAGGACATATGAAGAAGAACTGCTACAAATGGAAAGAGGAGCAAGCTTAGAGCATTTTGCAGCCGAAGAATAAGGATGGAGAAACATTAGTTAGTATTCTTGGAGATGTAGATTATTGTTCAACCCATGCTGAGACATGCCTTCACGTCTCAAAGGAAGATACAGAATAGGTGGTAGATACTGCAACGTCCTACCACGTTACTCCATATAAGGAATACTTCACAACGTATAAAGCTGGAGACTTTGGAGCTGTAAAGATGGAGAATTACAGTTCCTCTGGGATTGCAGATGTTGGTGATGTCCAGATAAAGACAAGTTCCGAGAGTACAATCACTTTGAAGGATGTCCGGATCTCCGGCTGAATCTTCTTTCAGGTATAGCTCTTGACAAATAGGGCTATGATAGTCATTTTGGTAAAGGCACATGGAAGTTGTCAAGAGGCGCTGTGACAGTCGCTCAAGGACATTGTAATGACCTGAGTATTTTCTGTTTTTTTTTATATATCATAACAACTTTAATTGTTTGTGCTCCACTAGGAGCTAATGGGATGGCAACTTTCTGTTATAAAATTGTATGTTTGGCCAACCCTTCACTATCTTTTATTGTAGTGTCATCCCACTTGTGCTCATTCATAAGGTTGAAGAGGCACATAAAGCCTCTATAAATAGGCTGCCTTGGCTCATTTCATAGCAGATAGGAGTAGAACTGAGAAAAACTAATAATAAGTTTATATAATATCATAGAGTTTTATTAAGTTGAAGGGAGGTGGTTTATTGCATAGAGCTTCGACAAGTTTATTGTAAGTTATTCCTATTTTC
>JAABOM020000001.1:16059094-16076493 GCA_011800125.2 Solanum clarkiae
ATCGAGTATAACAGAAATAAAAAATTTATTTTAAAAAATCTTGCTACGAATAAAAATTAATTTTCTAAAAATAATTAAAAAAATAGAGGATTAAGTGGGTAGGATAGAATTATTTTTTCTAAAAATAATTAAAATAATATCTAGATTATTATTTTTAGAAGGAGATGAAATAAGAATTTTTAAAAAAGTTTTACAATTTTTGTTTGGAGGGGGGGGGAGGTACGATGAGAGGAAGTGGTGGTCTGGGATAAGAAAAATATTTATGTTTTATTTTATAATTTTTTTGAAATAATAATATTTTAATATTTAATTTTAACTAATACTATAATGTATTTATTTTTTGCTAAGGTGGAATATTTTATCCATGTATAATGTGATATGACGTTTTTTAAAAATAAAAGAGAGTGTAGCATACACACCATCACGGTAAGAGTGGAATAAAAGATAGAGATGTGTTTTTCAAATTAATAAGCGATAGTTTAGGTGTATTTCTCAAACTTTCAATACTTTAGGTGTGTAACTCAAAAAAATAGTATAGTTTAGGTATTTTTTGTATACTTATCTCATAATTATACACAAAAACTCATAGAGAGAGTTAACTATTGATATATACAAATCCTTTAACTCATATACATATACAAATAATTCTATATGACATTTGTATATACATGTGTATTTGTATATATTTTTGTCATATATATATATATATATATATATATATATACACACATTATTCCCAAAGTCGGTTTTATATATATGTATAATTTTAATAATCAATTTAAAATTCAACAAACGTAGAATCAACATATGGCGCTTACTGATTCGTCAATAAAAATTTTCTCATTCATTTCACAAGTAAAAAAATAAAAAAAGGTTAGTTGTTTTCAAATGCATACCTGTTTATGTAGCTTTCAATCGTATTTTTGGGATTCGAAACTAGTTACTATGGTGTTTTTCTTTCTTCAATCTTGAATTCATTTTCATCCAAACAATTAAATAGTTGAAATTTTAGTCTTTCGTTAAAAAATGATTTATATATGTCTACGGATAGCACAACTAATATACACAAAATTTTTCCTTGCAAATTTTACTATAAAAATGAGTAGTGTTTTCACTGAACAACTATTTGTTCTTCTTCGATATCACTAGAGTATATGATGGTATCAAAGAGGAAGAAATAGTGTCTCAGTGCAAAAACTACTCAATTACTCATTAATATCATTAAAGTATATATATTCTAATATTATTAAGGAGTAATCCGAGTAATGTTTTCACAGAAACACTACTTTTTTGATACCATCAAAGTATATTATTTTTTCAACTTGTAATTTAATTTAATTTAATTTATACATCAACAATTTTGCTTCTCTCTCACACACTTCCATTACAAATCACAACATTCTGTTCTTGTGGGGAATTCGAATTAATTGTTGATATTCGAGTCTCGACAGCTTTATAAATCCTAGAAGAATCATGCCATATCCTTGCAACAATTATAATGATAGATTTTTCCAATAATTTAAGGACAATGAATACACCATCTCCAACCTTTATTATAACAAAAATAAAAAAGTTTCAACACATCAATCAATCAACCATACCTTAAATCTCATACACCAGTTACCCATAAAACATGAGAACACATCACAGGAATAAAATATGCAGCACTTACATTTCCAGTACAAAGCAATTTCAAGATATTATAATGGAAGTTTACCGTGGCAAACAACAAAAAGATTAAAATACAATCGATAACAAACCAAGCAAAAAATGTAGAAAAGAATTTCTTCGTAAGAGTTCCCTTAGAATTGGTACGATAAGGGGAGCAGTTTTCAAATCCTCTGTGCCTAGTAAAACTAATGTGCCAAAGCCTCTTAGCCAGCCATCTTAGTCAAGCGGTGTATGGTACTTCTTGCCACCCTATTACCAGGATCAATTTTCATAACAGTTCTGAGATCTTCTGCCCCAAGCTTATATTTCTCCATACTCTCATACAACAGAGCACGCTGCACAAGGACGGAAACATTTGTGCCATCTTGTTCTAGCACCTGCACAACAAAATGCAGCATTTAGTCTTTATTCTCATGATAACACATTCAATAAAGTGAGTTCACAAGAGTTCTCAGTCATGATCTAATCAACCAGAGCATTCCACATACAGGTTGTTACTGTAAAAGATTGTTTGTTTCAGAGAAATTGTTGGTCAGACTTTCACCAGTGACCTTTTCTGAACTCCTCTTTTGTATTATTCATATATTCATACATATAATTTCCCACAGAAGATTGACAAGAACAAAATTACTTCAGAGAAGGTCTACTTTTCCTTTCCATTGGCATCACGAAAATAATTGATACATATCCTGAAGCTAACCCAAGTCAAGTGGATCCTTCAAGTAGACCCTTTATGAGGAGACAAGCTAAGAATGTACAAAAATTCCAAGGTTTAGCTCAAGGAATCCTGTATCATGACTTTGAAGACAATGGGGAATCAATGACATTAATTTTATTTAACTCATTTGCCCTTAGAGACTAACTATTGAGGGCATTGATGTACTTATGGCTCTTGGATTGACATAACACATATTTTATTTGTGTTCTTTCATTTAGAATGAATTTGGATTGGAAAAGCCCATGTGGGAGCTTAGAGGATCTTAGTTCTTAACTACTTAAGTCACTTTATGTAAGGTAAGATGTTTATGGATTTTAACTTTTTTTATTTTCCTTTATGTATTGTATAGTGAGAATTCCAATTCCCTAGTTTGTATTTTGGTTTCACTTGAAAATTGATTGCTCCATTAAAGTTGGTGTTTGTTCTTTGGTTTCTCCTCTTTCTATCTTTTAGTTTCCAAATCTATATCAACACTTAATGAAATCAATTTAACAACAATGTTAAAGGCACTTTATTAGCAGTACGCTGCAGGGAAAATGCCCTATCTCTTAGGTATGGCAACATGGCAGTGCAAGTGCAGGTTTTTGGCTATGCAGGGCGGCAAGGGTTTGAGGTTATACGGGGCAGGTAGCGGGTTTAAATGAAACAAATACTAAGGCGTGCAAAGGCATTAAAAATTACATCTAATCTAAATGTATTTATAAAAAAAGGTTTTTAGTGGGTAAATACATAATCTATCAAGGAGGCCAATTTTGTGATTGTTAAGAGTACATTCCTTGTCCTGACAAAATCAATAAGTTTTGCAGTGATTCTTACATAAAGTATTCTGGTAATTGAGCAAAATTCTAACATCACTGTCAACAGTCCAATACCATCAATGTGTTTATGATCCTTTTTTTTTTCCTGCTGTCTTTCTTATATCATTAACTAATAAGAGACTCATTTTTAATTCACATGGTAAAAAATTGTTGCAGTTTGCTATATCTCATTATTTGTTGCTCTTCATTTGTCTGGATCATATATTCAAAACCAGAAAAAGAAAAATTAAAAAAAATTTAACTCTGCGGGTTTATGTGGGTTGAAAGCATCAAATTATGCAGGGCAGGACAGGTTGAAGTCCTCGCAGGTTTGTGCAGATTTTCCCCAGAACACCACTGCTTGGCATCCCTAATCTCCATAGTTAAGTTTAGAAAAGTATAATAAACATAAAAAAGCATCATTCTGACTACAAGTTCACTGACACTATTTCCGAAAAAAAAATTGAAATGCATTCTGTCTAGCAATCTAAGTTGCGTGGACTCTTTACTTTTGTTGTTGCACCTGTGTTGCATTCCCCAAAAACACACTACTTTGGGAGAATCCAACACAGACCAGCTGACATTTCGAAGAGTCCAGGCAGAGCTAGCAATGACTGAGGGAGTCAAGTGGCAGCACAAAATGCATTTAACCTAAATTTGATCGAGAGTAACCACAGTCCCATCTATCACATCTAAGCCACATAGAATGGATTGTTTTGGCAAATAACAAGGCAATATCCATGGGAGTGGAATATAGCCTCTACCTGGTCACTAATGGGGAGTGCAACAGGACTAAACAGTCCCCCATTTGATGGCCTAATATATCACATTCTGGGATTTGGAGTGATTGAAACCATTTTACCCAGATTCTCTCCCAAGAACACATCACTTGCCTCCTTAGCTCCAAACCTCTGTTCCTTGTTTTTAAAGCTTTATATATATATATATATATATATATATATATATTTGTGGATGCTCACTCTCTTAATTTATTTTGCTTCATATATGTAGATCACACGTATTACTGTCTAACTAATTCTTCTTATTCATTATGCCTAGTTACTTAGCACATCAGTGTTGATCATTTTTTCAAAAGAAATAATTTGATATTTCTATAAATGACATGGTGTAATTATGAAATATAAATTTCTACACCTGCACTTTATAGCTGCTAGGGTCCTTAATCTGAATTATTAGTTTAAAATTGCCCATGTAAAGATATTGTTTGACAAGTAAATGCATCTAGATGGAGTACGTCTACAATGATCATTCTCAAAGCAATGACAGGATGAGCATACACAATGGTAGTGTTTTATGTATGCACCTAGAGGTGTCAAATCGGCGGGTTGGCCTGAACTTGGGGAGGTTAAAATGGGCTGCATTAAATATCAGGTTGGGTCTTGACCCGCCCAAATGTACTTTGGGCTCAAATTGGTTGGGGTCAAATGGGCTAAAATTCGGGTTAGGTCATAACCCGCCCAATTTAACCCGCTTAATTTAAGACTAGCATTGAACATATAAAACAAATGATACATTGGGCTAAGTGAGATTCTTATTGGGCTCAACTCAGAATTATTTTATAATAGATTAAATAGTATTGGGTTGAAAATTAGCCCAATTCTAAATCATACTGAACCCAACCCATAAAATTATGAGCGGGTTGGGCGGGTTGTTTATGTTTGGACCTATTTTGCCACCTCTATTATGCACCATCTGGTCTGAAATATTACCTAGTTAGTTTCATAGGTGGTATAAGATGATATATGCGATTAAGATGCCAGAAGAACCAAGATTCTATACCACACAATCAAAACCACATGTGAAATGCATAAAATAGGAAGAGAATACTGCTCATGTCACTTAAAAGATTCTATACCACACAATCAAAACCACATGTGAAATGCATAAAATAGGAAGAGAATACTGCTTATGTGACTTAATCACCTTTTGTTTCTCTGATTTTTAGTCAAATTGTACTCAGCCTTACAAAAGAAAATACGGGGCATGCACTAAGTGTATAGCACATTCTCCAATATGAAATTGTGTAAATGAAAAAAAAATACTCTACTGAAACTAGGATTACATGGGAGCTCGTTTGTGAAAGCTAGCATAACTTACAGTGCGGAGATAAGTCTGAAAATATTTCTTTAGTATTTCATAAAATGAGGTGCAAAATATTCTATGAAATACCATTAACCGTGCATCAAACGTAAATGACCATAAATTAATATCTAAAAGATAATAGTAAATAACAAAGCATAATTAATGATCATACCTTTGTACAGTCAGCCACAGCCTTCTTGTATTCTCCAACCTCTTTGTAACATGAAGCCCTACTTGACAGAACCTCCATTACACCAGCTTCATCACCGGCCTTCTCAAGAAGAAGGACGGCCCACGACAACCATTTTATGGCATCACCATATTGTCCCTGCTTGTGATTATCCATTCCCTTGCTCTTTGCCGCGGAAGCACTGACACCAGAAGGTGGTGGCGGAAGCCCTTCAATTTCAGTTGTCCCACTGCTATCGTTAGCACCCACAAACTCTGATTCAAAACCCCAATCGTCACCCCCTGTAAACTGCTGGTTCTTACTCCCTCCAGCAGCTTCTTCAGATGAAGCATTAGTTGATGAAAAAAGCGAATCAAAATCACCCACACCTGAAGACTGAGTAGTAGATGGTTGACTCTGGGTATTACTGAATCCGAAATCATCAACTTCGGAGTAAGCACCACCCAAATTCGACCCCGTTGAAGCATTAATATTAATTGTAGGAAACGGATCTGACGGAAATCCTGATCCACCTGATTTAGTAGCATTTTGGAAATCCCCAAACAGATCATTCCCTGAAGTATTCTTCTTAGTTTCTTTACTAGCCGAGTTCAAATTAGGCCCGGGCTTAGACGAAAAATCAACCAGCGAACCAAAAGGGTCCTTATTGACACCCATCCCTCCTCCAACTCCACTTCCAGACATTTTTTTCAATGATGTACCTCCAAGATTAGGGGTTTTAGTATTACCACCACTCTGATTCACACTGGAACCATAATTATGAGCATTATAACCACCAACATTACCGCTACCAGAATTTCCAGCTGAACCCCAGCTACCACTAGTCTTCACAGAATTGCCACTCTTTGGCAGGTTATCAGCCATAACACCCATAGAGAAGGCGTTCTTTTTAGCAGCTGGGGCAGCATCTTTTAACGGGGCATTGCTATTACTCTTATTTCCTCCCAATGCTGAGCTCACCAAATCACCAAACAAATTAGGGTTTTTGTTAGTAATCCCAACACTTGACGCTACATTGTTAGTGGTTGAAGGAGTCGAAGATGCCCAACTCTTCCCAAATATGTCACCAGCCATTGAATTCGGTCCAGATAACGACCCTACTGGTTGGTGAGTCCATGTTGATTTGTTGGGTTGAGTCCATGAAGATCCAGAATTTGGTTTTGATTGTGTTGATGAATATGTATATGATGATGCTGAGGAATACGACGATGTTTTATTCTTCTGCTCATTGAGAGATCGAGATCGAACAGAGTTCAAACCCAGATCAAAATCGAAACTATTCATAGAAGAACCCGATTTCCCGTAATTTGAATTCATAGTTTCGTCTCGATTTCTAGGAACTTCAACTAAAAGACTTGTATTGTACTTGAAAGTTTTTAACTCTACAGATCGAGAACTATATGGTGAAATTGTAGATCAGATAGAAAAAGAATGAGATCTGAGTAAATTCTGAAACGCACCTCACGATAATGAAAACTATAAATAAGAGAAGAATGATAATTCAGTCATCGGAGAGATGGATTGCTGATGCTAACGTGAAGCTCCGGCAAGATGATGATCGGAGAATGAACCGACACGGCGGAGGTGGAAGAAAGGATAATGCCGAAAATGTTGGGTAATTAAAGGGAGCTTAGAATTTATTGCCCGGAGATTCATTTTAGTTTTCCCTTTATTTGTTTTCTATTTTTAGTATTTTTAAAACCGTAATAAACAACAAAAAGGATTTGTAAAAAATAGAAGGCTTAAGGAAATATATAAGACGACAAAGATAGAAGTGAAGACGATGGTGATGAGTGCCAAGATAGCAGTGATTGAATGTTTGTATGTGGAGGAAAGTGATAAAGGGGACAAGAGATTGTATAGACTTAGAAAAGAGAGAGAGAGGGGAAAGCTCGTGACTTGGATGAGTTGGCATACTCCAATAGTCATCGAGATTTTGGTTATTGCAGACGTTTAAGAGTTGAGGAGGTTAGACGTGCTATTAGCAGGATGAAGAAAGGGAGGGAGATCTGACCCGATGAGATTCCAATGGATTTTTGGAAAAGCATGGTCAAAGATGGTATGGAATGATTGACTAGGTTGTTCAATGCTATATGAAGACTGTTAAAGATGTCCGATAAATGGAGAAGGAGTACAATGGTTCTATTGTACAAGAATAAGGGTGATATTCAAAATTGTAATAATTACAAGGGTATCAAGTTGTTAATCCACACTATGAAGGTTTGGGAAAGAGTGGCGAAGATGAGGGTGAGAAAAGGTATGTGTATTTCAGATAATCAGTTCGGATTCATGCCGGGCGGTCGACTAATGAAACTATTTATCTTGTTCGGAGATTAGTGGAGAAATATAGAAAAAGAAAGAAGGACCTTCATATGATGCTCATTGATCTCGTGAAGGCCTATGATAAAGTTCTGAAGGATGTCCTATGAAGATATCTAGAGGTGAAAGGTGTGTCCAATGATGTATATTAGGGTGCTAAGGGACAGGTATGATGGAGCCAAAACTCAGGTAAGAATGGTAGGAGGAGACTCAGAGTATTTTCCTGTTGAGATGAGACTTCATCAAGGATTTGTGCTGAGCTCCTTTTTTTTTACCTTAGTAATGGATGAACTGACATGATCTATTCAGGAGGAGGTCCCATGGTGTATGCTATTTGCGGATGACATAATATTGACTGATGAGACTCGAGCTAAAGTTAATGATAAATTGGAGGTTTGGAGGGAATCCAAAGGGTTCAAATTGAGCAGGACCAAAATAGAACACTTGGAGTGCAAATTCAGTGTTGAGAGGGATGAAGCAGATATTGAAGTGAGACTTATCACTTAATCTATTCCTAAGAGAGAAAACTTTAAATATCTTGGGTCCATCATCCATAGTAGTGGCGATATCGATGATAATGTCACACATCGTATTGGAGAAGCATGGACTAAATTAAGGCTTGCCTCTGGAGTATTATGTGATAAGAAGATACCACCTAAACTTAAAGGTAAGTTTTATAGAGTGGTGGCTACACCATCTTTGCTATATGGGGTCGAGTATTGGCCAATCAAAAACTTATATGTTCAAAAGATGCAGGTTGCGAAGATAGGATGCTGAGATAGATGTGTGAACATACCATGAGTGATAAGATTAGGAATGAGACCGTTCAGGAGAAGTTAGAGGTGACACATGTGGCTGACAAGATGAGAGAAGTGAGATTGTAATGGTTTGGGCATGTGTAGAGAAAAAGTACTGATGCTCCTATTAGGAGGTTCGAGATGTTGATTTAGGGGTTACACTAAGGGGTAGAGGTAGACCGAAGAAGTATTGAGGAGAGGTGATCAGACAAGATACGACAAAACTTCATCTCACCAAGGACATGACCTTAGATAGAAAGGAGTGGAGATCATGTACTAGGGTAGAAGACTAATAGGCTAGTTGGGGTAGGTTGATGTCTTGTTTTGTGATATAATAGGTTAGTTGGACTAGTCGTGTCTTTATATCTTGTATTGTCATTATCCATCTTATATTTGTCACTTTTATTACATATTATCATTTGCTTTTCATTATTAGTCATTTTCCTTTTTTTTTCTTTCTTTTCTTTTCCTTTCATTTTTTTTTCATATCTAGTATCTTCTACTTATGGGGCTTGATTTTTGCGATGAGGGTTTTTCGAAAACAACCTCTCTATCTCTATGAGATAGTGGTAAGTTCTGCGTACATTTTACCCTTCCCAGACCTTACTTATAGGATTCCACTAGGTATGTTGTTGTTTGTAAAGTATATCCAATATGAATTCTCACTATTTCGGGGTTGAATGTATTTGTAAAAATAGTGCATGTATTTATAACTCTATGTATTAGTAGTAATTTATTAGGAATGCTTTTTTATGTTATATATAACTAATGCATTCTATTGTATATTAAGGTGTGTATTACTAACACCATGAATTTTTAGATATTAGTAATGCAAGAGAATTTAATGCATGCATTAGTATAGTTAAAGACCTCATTACCCCCCACCCCTCCCCTCTAAATTTTTTTTTTTTACATATTTTCCATCATATTCGTGAAGGCTATTTTGTAAATAAATATTTTTAAATAAATTATGCAATTCTTGTTATTTTGATACACCAAATTCGTCTTTGGGATATCAGACTCCCAAACTCTCAACTGATGATAATCGGACCTCAAATCAATCTTGGAGAATATCGAGGCACCCTGCAACTGGTAAAAAAGATCATCAATGCGAGGCAAACGATACATGTTCTTGATGGTCACTTTGTTCATCTGACAATAGTCAATACATATTCGCATAGTGCCATTCTTCTTCTTCACAAATAATACAGGAGCACCCCAAGGAGATACACTTGGACAAATAAATTCTTTTTTCAACAAATCTTCCACTTACTCCTTCGACTCTTTTAAATCAGTCGGAGCCATCCAAGGGGTAATAGAAATGGGCTTAGTGCCGGGCTCCACATCAACAACAAAGTCGATATTACGATACAAAGAAACACTAGGCAAATTAGTGGGGAATACATCCATAAACTCTCTAGCAATCCTAGTAGTCTCTAATGATGGTGGCTTTTGAGAACAGGCCCGAACATGAGCCAAAGAAGACAAGCATCCTTTATCCATCAATCGACATGCATGCATATAGGAAATAACACCCTTGGGATAGGAATTAGGTACTCCAGCCCATACCAGCTGAGGAAAGTCCAGGCAAGATAAGGTCACGATCTTTGCATGACAGTCAAGAGGCATGGTTAGGCGCTAACCAATCCATGTTCAATATCACATCGAGTCAACCATATCTAGCAATATCATGTCAGCAGCAGTATCTCTCCACATAAAAGTCACGACACAATCCCGATACACCTGATTCACCATTAATAATTCACCTACAGGGGTGAAAACGCAAAAAGACTCGGCAAGAGACTCACACATAATATCAATATCTGAGGCCAAATAAGCTGACACATAAGAATAAGTAGAGTCTGGATCAAATAAAACGGAAGTTGAACAATGGCACACTAGAACCATAATTGTGATAACCGTAATAGAGGCCTCCGTCTTGGCTCTATCTGGGATAACATAGCAAACTTCATAGCCACCACTATCCTGTGGACCTCCACGATCTCCTTATCTAAGTATATCACGACCCCCTCTGGTACCACCCCTCATAGCCTGAGTTGTGTCCCTAGGTGTTAGTGTTGGGGCTGGATGAGTTGGTTGAGATCCTAAAGCCTGGTGGAAGATGAATAATAAAGGAAATCTCTGGCCAAATGCCCCACCTCATCACAACTATAGAAAGACCTGGCCTCTCGCCCCTGAAATGGCTGCCTTGAAAAGCCACCATGCCTGGATGCATTAGAGGTACTATCACAGCTTGTCTAAGTAGGCCTGAATTTGTTAGCACTATCAACTGCAAGGATGGCTGCATGGACTACTTAGCCCTGATGGCCTTGCCTATGGAACTCCCTATCTCGTGGCGAGGGTCCACTAAACTAGTCGTGCCGATGGAACCTCTTCCCGCCACCCTGTCTATCATGCCTGATGTGCTCTATCATACGAGCGTGATTCACTGCACTTTGAAATATGCCTCCAGTCGGAACCAAGGAAGTTGTAGCCTCCTAAAGATATCCTGCCAATCCCTTAGCAAATCGTCGAATTCTCTCTAACTTCGTTGTGATACTGGACAAGGCATATATGGACAATGTATGGAATCTGGCCTCATAGTCCAACTCTGACACAAAACCTTGCTGAAGTCTATCAAACTCATCCCATCGACTATCCCAAAGGTTATATGGTACGAATCTCTCCAAGAATATCTCTGTAAATTGCTCTCATATCATAACTAGAAATCCAATAGGTCGGCGAGCCAAAACTGATCTCCACCACTCCTTAGCTAGGCTGGTGAACTGGTAAGAGGTACAAGCAACTCCATACGACGCAAGGATCGCCAAATTACATAGCCGATCCTTACATCCTGATAAGAAATCATAAGCTCTATCACCAGGGGTGCCATCAAACCTTGAGGGAGCCAATCATAAAAACCGCTCAAAGCTTTTTTGCTCAGCTGTGGATATAGCAGGACTAACAGAAGATGGGGGCACCAAAAATTTGGAAGGTGCAATATATGGAGCAATAGTTAATCCGTGAAGTTGTGACCTAGAACTCAGTCGTGATGTCTGAGGCAGAATCACAGAAGTCATAGGAGAATTCACTGAGACTGAGTAAGGACCCACATGAATCATGACTGGCTCAAATAGAGTTAAAGAAGGGCCAACCGATGTTGTAGAAATTGGTGCATCAATAGTAGCTGGGGCTAGAGGTGCTCCTTCTGATCCAACCAATACCCTCAAAAGTAACTGTTGAACCAAGAGTGCAACATCTAGGGTTAAAATGGTGGAATAAAGTCTATAGGTCCCTCTGGCTCATAGTCAAACTCTGGAGAAGTCGATCTAGTCCGTCCTCTAGGCGGAGCTTCCCCTCTAGAAAGTCCTCGGTCCCTGGCCCTATCACGAGCCCTGCCTCGACAATGAGTGGGAGCCATCAGCTAACTCCGGCTCTCTAACTGATCGTTGGGATCAAGTAGTCGACATCTGCTCAAAAGGAGTAGATTAAACACTTTCAAAACATGTAATACGAAGAAACTCACGAATAAATCAAGTTGCCCGCAGCCTCTCGAAGATGGATATGGACGTCTACAAACCAATCCGCAAGACTCTACTAGACACCCTGATCTAGACTCACGAGCCTACTGAACCTAGAGCTCTGATATCAAACTTGTCACAACCCAAAATTGGATCGCAATTAAAGAGAACAAAGTAAAACAACAGTCACTATACATTTAATCCAAATCTCAAAACCTGGAGTCATAAATACAAGATTATCTAAAGTAGTATGAAAGAGTAAATATAATTTTCTCAAATGAAAATACAACGATGTCTAATAATGTCTGATAAAAGTCTGAAATCAAAACTACAATAAAGGAAATCTCAAAGGTCCATGGTGACTCGAAGTCTGAGCCTCACCGCTAAGATTTAGATAGGTGGAGAAAAGCTCAACTACCTAGGTAACTGGGTAATACCAAGACAATGATAGTGAAGAATCCATCTGTATCAATGACAGAACATGGAAGAATGCTTTGATAAAGAAGAAAAAAAGGAAGAAATTGGGTTTGGTAAAGAAAGTGAAAGCGTTTCAATTCTTTTCCTTTTAGTTTGATTTTAAAATAATGATAAGGTTTGAATTTAAAATTAATTGAAAATTTTTTAATTAAAAAACTAAAAAATAGATGGATTAGGATGATATTAGATTACTTAAGATTAGAAGTAAATCTAGCATATATTAAAGAGGAGTGTGAAAGTATAAACTATGTATCAGAGAAAGTAAAAATAAGAGATTTCTCTAAATTTTTTAAACAGTAGTATTATTAGAAATTATGGTACGACCTTGTGTAATTATGTAATTTTTTCCTAGTATTATAGTGTAATAGTGAAAAAGAAACGGACTTTTCCGCCAGCCCTTATAGATGCTTTCTCATCTAATGAGATCAATCAAATGAAAGAAACAAAACTAACAGCAAAAACATCATCCGAATTAATATCTCTGAATCGACACTGGTTTGATTTACTGTTCTACAACACAAGATATCCAAACCATTTCCTAAAGACAACTTAGACAAGAAGATTCACCTCCTAGTATAAAACACAATGCTCTTATGTGGTCGGCGCGAAAAGATATTCACATTTCAATTACCTGAAAAATATGCCCTCACTTATCATGAAGGAACAACTTATGAGGCAAATAGTATCTGACTTAACCTAATCCCATTAGTACAGATTTTACTGTATGACAATTTGCATAAGAGCTTCAACTGTTATTCCCCAGAGATCCTGCCGGACCTCCAGTTTCATGGTTGAAATTCTGTCCCTCACTTGACACTGGTCGTGCAGGATGTTGCTGATTAGGTACCGATGCTCTTCTATGTATTGGTTCTCTTCTTTCAACCTGCATGGTCTCCCGGCGTCTGTCATAACGAGGTCGAGGCCTCGGTCTAGTACTTTGGTTTTGATCAAATCTATACTGTGGCCTATGGATGACTTTTCCGTCGATGAACAAATCCCCTGAACATCAATGAATGGAAACAGTAAACAGGTGATGAAACAGACATGCTACAAGTGCAAAAGAATCCCTAAGGCATAAAAAAACAAGTTTTCAGCAAACCAACCTCCATAATCCTTGTTGGGGACATCTAGATATGAATCTGGCAAGACCCACAAAACACCAGGTAGACCTACATATGACACATTAAGAAATCAACCATGATGAAATCAAATACGTAACAGAATTCTGAGAATGACTTTTTATCTGCTAACTACTAATAGGCAGATCAAACCTCAAAGTGCATAATATTGGGTAATAGCTAAAAGAAACCAAGGATCCTCTCAGTAAAAGCTTTCTCATACAAAAGGTTAAGCCGATCCTAAAGTTCTATCAAAAAACTAGGAGTGTTAATTAATATTAATATGAATCGTTGAAGATGAAAGATAGATATATAATGGAGCTTTACAGGAGCGTACAAAGATAATGAAGAAAAGCACAAGAAAATTAATAAATATACACAAACAATAGTTACATAGACAAATAAATTTAAAAAATTGCAACAAAGCGAACTGTTCAAATGTCTTCTAAGGACAGAGCTCATGGGTAAGGAGGCCATGACTTTCATTGCCACACGCACTAACAGCTGCCTATTTGAGACAAAGCACTCACCCTATGATGTACCTAATTTCAGGTTTAAGAGAGCCTTTAACAATACAGTTAACAGGGACTCAATGCCAAAGTTATTGGGGTCAACCATAAGAATTCTATTTTTCCATTCCGCTTCATCACGGTTGAAATCCAATCTAAAGTTGGCAAAAGTACCGAGGGCAAGCTTATTATTGCATGGAAATTATTACAGAGATTTAACACTATTTTAGTTAACCCATAATCTCATAAAGAAGCTGATTCTGTTACAAGTGTAAGCCTTAAGTCTAAATCTTACATATCCAATAATCGCAAATTAAAGAGGGCTCCAAGTAAGCACTAGTGTCTTAACTCTACAACCAAAGCATTTCTTTTCCATTCTAGGGAAAGTGTGGAAAAGAGGAACACGAAATGCTCATTCCTTCTTCAAATCATAAAACAAAAGTTGCATGTTCCTTTCGAACTTCTAGATTATCCCCATTTCAGTTGCTATCCAGAAATACTATTATAAGGACAAGGCAATTTGAGAATGGAACTTCAGATAATAATTAATAAGCGACTCAAGGAAAACAAATGAAAGAACAAGACACCTTAAATGACCAGCAAAAGAAAACCATATACCTTTAACTTTGTAGGAAAGCTCTTCAGAAATCAAGGCACCGAACCCAGTGTATGTGGTTGTACAAACAGAGTAGATCTTCTTTTTGGCTTCTTCTTCACTGCTTAGTGCATACCAGACAAACAGCTATGAAATACCACTAGTCCATTACATAGACGTAACAGTCTATGGCAAATAATACACAAAAAGGTTTGCTAGTCAAGGCAGGGAAATAAGTCTGTTGATTTTAAAATCTGATACAGTATATTTGAATCTGAGAATGAGGTACTTGATGTAGAAAAGCTAAACCGACCAATTCGACATACATCAGTATTCAAGCACATAATGGGTCATATATGCACCAATACAGCTACTCTGCAACAGAGGCACAATACATAATTTGGTAGACAATTTGCAGAAGTTAATAGAACTACTTTGTTATTAAAGATAAATCCATTGAAAGAATAAATAAATAAAGCTACGAACTGTAAAGAATTCAACAGAAAAGACTAGAAGAGATCAAATCAAGAAAACCAAGCAAATATATTGAGAGATAAAGTGAACAAGTAACAGAACTATATATTGCAAAAAAGATTGTTATTCTTCTCTTGTACCACATTTTAATTAATTTTGTTTCTAAATCCAACTGAAGATTAAAAAAGGCGATTCCTGTAAGGATCAATAGCCAGGACAGTGCGGAATTTACCAAAAAATTGTTTACCAACAATAACAAGGACATTAAGAAAACAACAATTTACATAGTTCGGTCAGTTTGACCTTTGGACTATGTCCATGAACAGAGGAGGAAATTAACTATATCACAAGTACATTAGAAAGAATAAAATCTCCAATTATCCAAAAACATCCCCAATAGAATACTCCAATGATGATCACCCGAAGGATATTCATTCAAAGTACTCTCCAACAACTCACACTCCTAAATTGGCATCATATGCACCTCCTCATGGGAACTTTAATATCCTTATAGAACTTGTACTACTCTTACCATTGTATTAAGGGAGCCAGCTCTAATACCATTTTAGACATATCCTAAAGCCCATGATAAATACTGTTCATTTTGGCCCAAAAAGTGAGCTTATCAAGTAAACTTTTCTTTTTACATACATCCTAGGATTTTCTAGCCCCCATCGGATATGAGATTCTCTTGAAGTGTATAGTGCACTCTTTCTCCGAAACCCTACCAACCTAAAAGCCCTGGTAATTTTCATCCACCCACATTAACTCGCTCTCCAGCGTCACAACAAAGAATACAATAGTTGAATAATTTATCATCCTTGATTTTAGGTGACCTAGGTATTGTATGTCAACAAGGAATCAAAAAGTTCTTTTCACGAAGAAACTCTCTATGAACTCATGATCCATGAATCAGGTATAGTATGCCATCGAGGAACTAGAGAAACCAGTTTTACAACAGAGTACCTTTCTATATATTCGTAAAAAAAAAACAAACAAGCTAGGTATAATATGCCAACAAGAATTAAAAAAAAGGGGGTATTTTTAGGAGTACCTTCCGACAACGGCAGCAAGAGTTTTAACATATGCATTGATCATATCTTCCTCAGAAGGCTTAGGTTCAGGAAACTCCAAGACAATCAGCCAATGCTCATAGTCACATCCATCCAAAAGTATGGTCTCCTTGGGTGGCCGGTTACTCCAGTTCGGAGAAGGATCATTGAGAGGTGAGTAACCAGACCCGGATGTCTTGGGGCGGGTCGGAACGAATTTCTCTGATGGGTAGTATTGGGGATTGAAGAGAAGGGGAAGAGTAAATCGAAATCGAGATGATGATGAAGAAGAAGAAGAGAGTGCACGGTATACGGTGGAAGCTAAAGTGCGTCTGGCGGCGAACAGCGCCATAAGAGAACCTGTTGAAATGAGAGGAAACACTCAAATTGAAGTGTCTGTGGCTTTGGGGTGGAGAAGCTATAAGGCTTGTCGAGGGTTTAAACTGTTATAAAGGGAAACATCCTATAACATCAGGGGTCGGAAAGTGAAAAAAAAAATTACTTGCTCCGTTTCATTTTATGTGACATCTTCGATTTGCCACGATGTTTAAAAAAATATAGGACTTTTAAAATTTATGGTCTAAAATATTTGTATGGTTGAGTAAGGAAAAAAGAGAATTTAAAGATAAATTATTTTCAATTAGAATAAGGTGTCATTCTTTTTATGATAGATCAAAAAAGAAAGGTTGTCACATGAAAGCATTTGGAAAATTAACAAATTTTATTTGGCAACCGTGATAATACAGATGTCAAAAAGTTAGTGGTTTGGCGGGGGGGGGGGGGTTTAATATAGTTGTAATGAGTATACTCCTTCCATTTCTTTCTATTTTTCGAGTGTCAGTTTGACTAATCTTCAAAATTAAATTAGATAGGTTTAATTTGATATTTAAAGAGGCTAAATATTCAAAACTTGTATGAAAAGAATTATATATTATGATTCTTTTCATATCAATATGATGAAAAAATATATCTTAAATTATTCCTTGACTAATAGAATAGTGAAATTAGAATAGGCTGAGAAAGGGGCTAAGAGAGAAGCTTAGGATATTACTTAAGTA
>JAABOM020000001.1:16080206-16112799 GCA_011800125.2 Solanum clarkiae
ATGATTTTGTTCTATTCTAGCGACAATGTCATTTGATACTTGTGTTTTCTTTCGAATCTATTGTAATACATTAGAAGGTTGTGCACGTGACAACCAGGTCTTGGGGGATTTTCATCAAATTGAACTTTTATTTTTATTATAATTCCACGTTTTAAGGTTAAAGTTGGGTTGTAGGCTGACTTGTCTTGGTGGGATAAGACGAGTGCCATCACGCCCATTTTCGGGTCGTGACAGAAAGAAAGATCCAATCTTGAATGCTTGAAAGTGTTGGGGTGTCTGACTAAGGTCCAAATTCCTAAACCTGAAAGGACAAAAAATGAGCAAAGATGATTGATTGTGCATTCATAGAATATGCCTTGAATAGTAAAGAATATTAATTTCTGGTGCATAGATTAGAAAATCCTAGCATTCATATTAATACTGTAATTGAATAAGATAATGTTGAATTCTTTGAAACAATATATCCGAATAAGAAAGAACATGAATCATCTAATGAAGGAACTAAACGGCCTCAAGAAGAAACAAAACCATAATGAGGAAAATCCAAGGCGGAGCAAATACCAAAGGACCTCTACTTTTTTTGGACCTGATTTTGTAACATTTTTATCAGAACATGAGCCTCGAACCATCAAAGAAGCTATGGCTTCTTCAGAAGCACAATATTGGAAAAAGGCAGTAAATAGTGAGATTGAATCCATAATGAATAATCACACATGGGAATTGGTTAATCTTCCTCCTAGAAATAAACCCCTAGGGTCTAAATGGATTTTCAAAAGAAAACGAATGCTGATGGCACTATTGAAAAATATAAAGCGAGGCTCATTGTTAAAGGATATAAACAATGTGAAGGTTTTGACTACTTTGATATGTTCTCATCGGTAACTGGAATCACATCAATTCAAATGTTAATAGCATTAGCTGCGGTGTACAGTCTAAAAATTCATCAAACAGATGTCAAAATAGACTTCTTAAATGGAGACTTAGAGGAAGAAATCTTTAGAAACAACCAAATGGATTCATAGTTCTTGGAAATGAAAAACAAAGGTATGCGAACTGGTTAAGTCGTTGTATGGACTAAAATAAGCACCTAATGGTATGCAAAATTTGACTATACAATGTTGTCAAATGATTTTAAAATTAATGAGTGTGAATGTGTTTACATAAGAACACTCCAAATAAAATTGTCATTGTTTGCTTATATATAGATGATGTGTTAATAATGAGTAACGACATTGCTAATTTAAATGCTACTATGCATACGCTTACTAGTAAGTTTGATATGAAAGACCTAGGAGTTGCTGACTTGATATTAGGGATTAAAAATTCACAAAACTTCTCAAGGTGTAGCATTGCCTCAATCTTATTATATCCCAATGATACTATAAAAATTCAAGTAATTAAACTACAAAAGTGCTAAAAACCCTAATTGATCTGAACCTTGATCTTGCTAAGAATAAAGGTAAAAATCAGTCTCAATTAGATTATGCCAGAATGTTGAGAAGTTTAATGTACATCATGGTACACTGAGTTGATATACAAATAATCCCTACAAAAATCATCGATGGCAATGAAACGAGTTTGGGGTATTTAGAACACACTAAAAATTTTGCTTTGCATTATAACAAGTATCCAATAGTTGTTGAAGGATATAGTGATGCAAACTGGACTATCGGGTCAACTGAAACTAAGTCCATGAGTGGATACATCTTTACTATTTGTGGAGGAGCAATATCATGGAAATCATGCAAACAAACTTGTACAGCTCAATGTACTATGGAGGATGAGTTCATAGCTTTAGATAAGGCTAGTAAAGAAGCTGAATGGCTTCGAAATTTCTTAGAAGACATTCCATTTTGGCCCAAACCAACGGCTCCTATATGCATACATTGTGATAGTCAAATGATAATAGGAAGAGCTGGGAGCATTATGTATAATGGTATGTCTTGTCACATATATCGAAGACACAATACCGTTAGACAACTACTCTCTAGTGGAATTATCACATACAAGTGACTATGTAAAGTCAAAGGATAATATGTCGGATCCACTTACAAAAGGCCTAACAAGAGAGGGAGTTGAGGGATCATCAAAGAGAATGGGACTATAGCCGAAGAAAAATCATCGTGGTAGTAACTCTTCCTAGAAGACTAAAAATCCTAAGATCTAGGTTCAAGGAGATCAAATAAAGTCATTGATGATGGTTAAACATTGTCAAAATTTTTATAAGGTCCATTCTCATGATGAGACAATGTTCAAAAACAAGGATAAGGTTTTATAAACTTTTAATTGTTTCTAACTTTGATATAGGGTATACCAAATAGTGCTTCTACAGGATGATACATTTAGAAATCTCCAGTGTAAGTGTGAAGTGTAACCTGCTTCAAGGAGAATCCAATCAGAACAGTTTTCTACGTACTTATCAACCAGGAAGTGTTCATGGATGAGACGAACAAAATAATGAGAACCATAGATAGTAAAGGGTTGATTGTATGACATATGGTTGTCTAGGTATATACCAAAGCTCGATTGTTTAAAAATATCAAATTGACCTATTGATTGAGTATACCCGACATATGTTAACTATAGAAAGTTCAAAGATAAACCTACTTATCCAAATGCAACTAATTTTTACTTGTAAAGTACACACTTGTCTGTTCTTTTCTTGGAGTCATTTCACATTCATATGGGGGATTGTTGAGCTTAAAAGGGTGTGAATGATAAATGAAAGAGTTATAAATTTTCTAAAAAAAGGTTGTGACCTTCCCAAGTGGTTGTGTCCTTTCCAATAAGGCACAATAAACACCTTTGTTCTCTCTATATAGTGAATTTTCCTATCATTTCAAAATGAGTTTTTTCTGACTTTTTCTTTTGTCACGACCCAAGCCTAGGAAGTAGATGTGACATAATAAATGGGAAGCCCGAAGGAAACTCAAAAAGCCTCTTAGCATCTTTTGCATGTCCTTGGTTTCGCCGAAATAATAAAAGATAAATAAACACATAGCAAATAATTTCTAAAGGGCGGGTAAGTATAACTCACGCTATGGGGGCATTTTGGGACTTGGGAATTTCATCATTTTCCACCATAATCAATAGCATCAAATAGCATTTTCACAACCCAAGAAAAGGGCCTAGACGTGACACGGCGAATGGGAACTTGAAGGGACCCAAACAAGCCTCTTAGCATATCAATCACACATCCTTGGTCGCATAAGTAAAGTAAACAACAACAAGATAATATAAAAAGGGAAGCAGGACTAAGGGAAGTCTTTCATATCATAAAAAAACATTAAGGAAAGTCTTTGATATCATAAAAAAAATAAGGAGTCAAGCTTATAGCATAAATACATCATAATATTCCAACAACACCTCTAAACATAGAATGGAGTGGGGCCAAGACACTTTCCGGGCTCGCCTTCATAATGTCAAATCTTCATCACAAAGAAGTCTTAGGAATAGCAAGAGAAAGTAGATAGTATCCTCGAACCTAAGGACTCACCAAGCTTATCTTGGAATAATCTCACTAGCCACGTAGAGGATGATCAAGAGGAGCTCCGGTCCTTACATGGTGATATCATATAGGGATAAAGTATGCATTAGTACGTTTGAATGTACTAAGTATGTAGGATGCAATGCAGCAAGACATAAGTCAATGTAGTCAAAATGCAAAGAAATAGGCAATAGATAAGTATAATCTCAATATGGCTTACATGATCAATGCTTGAAGTAAAACATGTTTATAAATCATACTACTTGCATAGAATATGATACATATGTGGGAAGAGACCTCAACCGACAATGGATAAAACCAAGAGAGCTACAACTTGGAATCCCGATGACTACCCCTTATCGGTAAAGAGCTGGTCTACTTGCCAAGGTAAACCATACTTCACCTTTTGGGAACCTATCCCATTTCCGAAAGGATTTCATGAAAAGCTTCGCCTTACGGGAACCTATCCCATTTTGGAAAGAATTTTGAGAGAAAGTGCACTAAATGGATTCACTAGTAAAGCAAGGGTAAAGTATACTCCTATGTCGGTACACAGTTTGAGGAAATAGAGCAAATTCTCCATCCATTAGTGCTAAGCCTAATCCCATAGAATAATTGAAATTATCATATCTTTAGTAACTTGTAATGAACATAGAATCATAACATGAGTAGATCTAGAACATCTTTAACCTCTAATGGTGAGCCTAACTTTAAAACATAAGAACAAATCATCATCAAATATTACCCTTGCATTAACATCAAAGGTTCACAAGAGGTAAAATCTTTGAAGGAGGGATTAATCTGGCAATATAACATCATAGACATTTTCATGAATTCAATAAATCATTTGAAAGCCCAAAATCATCATAAAGTCATTTGACTCATAAATCATACAATAGATCATCAATAAATTTAAGAATCCTTGAAAAGATATTTTATCAAGCACTTGGTGGGTGTGCAATACCAGTTCAAAATCATACAATTCAAGAGTAAAATAATATGAGAAAACTCAATGTAAATCAATCCACAATCATATAGTCAAACCCTCATATAGAATACCTTAAAATTCATCATCAAATCTCATAATAAATCAAAGTTTCATAGCTCAAAATATGCATAGTCTCAATAGACAAAATCAACTCATAGTATAAGCTTGAGATAGATAGACATGTATATTTAATCAACACTTCATAAAATCCTATGCTTATAATCCATAATAAAAGTAACCCATAGTTAATTAAACTTGAAAATATGCAATTTTCATAAAATAGGAAGATTGGGCTCCATGGGTGAAAGGATCCAAAGGATGAAACCACATACCTTAAATTTTGCTTTTCTTGATGTAGACTTGAAGAAGACTTGAAGCTTGAATGGAGTTCTTGTAACACCCCGTAATATTACCAAAATACTCCTAAATTGTATCATGCTCACAACGCGTCCTCTAAAGCTCTGATAAGAAATCCAAGACCGGATTTGTGATCAGCGTGAAAAATCAAGTGAGAAAATGGTCTCGACCTGATTTAGGAGCAACCGGGTCAAATTATGAAATTGCACAATTTGTGCAAAAACAATAGCAAATCCACGTCCCCTCTGTGATGCGCGAGGAACACAGACTTGCAGTTGTAATTTTTGTTATTTTTTTAATGGGAACTATTTTTCAAAAAATTGCCCAAAATACACTAGTACGTGCCCCTCCGCGACACGCACCTGTGTATCAAAATTTTTTTTCTTTTAATTTTGGGAAGGGAAATTTTGTCCTTCCAACATATTTTAATATCCAAAAATGGGTTTTAAAGAATATTTCGTACAAAAAGGGTTTTAAACCCATAAATTTTCTAAGACTTTTATGTGAGTTCTAAGAGAAGAGAAGATCAAGAGAGGTGAGGGTTTCTGTTAGAGCTCAAATCTCTTGAAGATTCATCATTCATAGGTATCTAAAGGCTACCCAAATGCATAGAATTGTTCTTCCATATGCCCAATGTAGGGTTAGGATGAAAAATAAATGTTTGGAAGTCTTGAATTATGATTTCTTATAAGTTTCTTGAATATTAGAATTAAATTCTTGGATATTATATTGAGTTCTTAAATATATTTTTTAAGCTATATTTTATATCTTAAATTGATGATCATCATGCTTAAAGTTTACTGTGTACATACATTATTATGTGATTGTGATCTAACGCATACAAATTCTCTCTGTAAAGACTTGAATAATGAACTTAGGGGGATGTCTAGTGCCTTGATTGTCTGAATGTGATGTGTGACTGGGTCTGAGTCCTTAGGTGAGTGTGTTGATGACCATGATAGCTGAAATTAATATTGATAGAGTTGAATGAATATATTTCCCATGAATTGGGAAAGATAGTCTTGCCCGTAGAGGTTGGGTGATCAGAGTTCTTGATGGATTAATAGATTTATGGACATACTGAGTTTTGGGAGGAGTATTAGCACTGAAATGGGTAAGATTGAGTCCCACTTATACTCATTAACTACATGGCCAGCGTAGGAGAGGATTGGACCGTTAAAGCGGATGTTTCCTTTGTCCCAAAATAGGAATTGACAGACTTTTGGATCCACTGACAGACTCGTCCTTTACCCCAGCAAGGTACTGGACAAATGTGGCAATGATATCTCTTCATTGTGTGACTACCAGCTCATAGGTAGTGGTTGTCAGTTATAGAAACTCCCAGATAGGTTTCATGATGATAGAACTCTGATGTGATGAGAATGTTTGTGGTTCGACGGATAGTGAGGTGATATAGTCTTGTCCTTTACTCTGAGGTGAGGCTGAGAAATTGCATATTATTTCCTTTTTCTTTAGCCTATTTTAGATATAATACATTCCACATACTAATGCCCCTCTGGCGCTGTATTGTTTTATGATGCAGATTTGATAGACCAAGGACTTCAGCGCCCGATCCTTGAGGTTCAGTGCTTTCCTAATTTCCAGACAGTGGTGAGTCCTCCCCTACATTCGAAGGATGTTTATATTCTTTTGATGGATAGTCTTTTACTTTATTTTGGTAGCCATGGCCTGTCATGGTACCATCTCATACAATAGTACAGAGGCTTCATAGACGTAGACGTTGATGTTTGATATTGGGGGTTCTTGCCCTCTTCCTCCTTTATATTGAGACATTTGTTTGATATTCTATTTCTTCCATGATAGATTGAGATTGATAGCATTGAGCCCACAGATAGAATAATATTATTATTACTTTATTTTCTTCCATGAATGAATTGACTAGACGAAGGCAATAAGACTAGGTGGTCTTCTTGGGGGCTAGCAATAGTCTCCAAGTACCAATCACGTCTAGGGTACCCTCCCTGGACGTGAAAAACATGATATTAGAGCCCAGAGTTCAAGTGTCCTAGGGATTCTATGAAGTCGTGTCTAGTAGAATCTTGTTTATGGGTGTGTTGTGCACCACACTTCATAAGCAGGGGGCTATAGGACATTAGGAAGTGTTACCCTTCTTCTATGATCTGAGTTCGTGCTATAAAGTTAACTTGTGAAATCCTGTTTTAACTTATGCATTTTACGCTTATAGAAATTGTCGCCCAAGAGAACAGCTGCTCAGAAAGATACCCCGACCCAGTTGCCGAGAACACCTAACCGGAGGCTCCGGTTAAGACTGAGACTACGAGATGGGGATGCCCCACTAGGACTACTGAGGTCCCTCAGGCACCCCCTGCTCAGCCCTAGACAGCTCCCACTACTGAGGTGGAATTTAGGGGAGCCATCACTATGCTGACTCAGTAAGTGGCCTCCCAGGGGAACAACCAAGGTTCCCAAGATCCTAGTTATGGCTCATAGGAGACCTCAGCCGCAACCCGACTCAGGGACTTTTGAGGATGAACCCGCCAGTTTATACGGGGTCGAAAGTGGAGGAGGAGCCATAAAAGTTTATAGATGAGATGTATAAGGTCCTGAGGGCTATGCATGTGAACAAGCTTAAGGGAGTGGAGCTTGCATCCTACTAGCTGAAGGACGTGGCTAATGTGTGGTACACCTAGTGGAAGGGGAGTAGAGGTAAGGAGAAACTTCCATCTCCAACTTTAACTCCTACCTCATGGGAGGAGTTTGAAACTATTTTCTTTAGTCACTTCTTTCCTTAAGAGTAGAGGGAGGCGAGGGTAGAGGAGTTCGTGAATCTGAAATAGGGAGGGATGACTGTGAAGAAGTATAGCCTTAAGTTCATCAAACTGTCAAGGTATGATCCAGAGATGGTGAAAAATATGAGGCAGAGGATGAGGAGGTTTATGTCTGGTCTGGCCAGACATGTGCAGAAAGAGTGTAAGGCTTCTTTGCTTCTTCTTGGTATGGACATCTCCAGACTTACAATATATGTCAAGCAGAAAGAGGAAGATAAGATGAGGAACAGAGATGAGCATTTGTGTAGAAAGGTGAAGTCATCAGGACATGAGCCTAGCCCGCAGAGACAGCATAGAGATAACAAATATTGTTTTCAAAAGAGATCATCACATCCCGCACCATCTACAACAAGTACCCCATGCAGCCAACCAGGTATGATCAGAAATCTCAGGGTTATCAAAATTTCAGGACCCCCAGTGCCTAATCTCAGGCCAGTGTGACTCAAGGTATAAGGGGAAAACTACCTTGCAGCAAGTGTTCCAAGCTTCATCTGAGTGGCTGTCATGTTGGCAAAGATGTGTGTGATGCATATAGTCAGGCTGGTCATTTCAGTTTTAAGTGTCCAAAGAAGAGGTGAGGTGAGGGGAGCGGCAGAGCTCAGTCTTCGATTACACCTCCAGTGGATAACCAACAGAGGGGTACTACTACTACAAGTACATGAGGCGGGATGAACCGTCTTTATGCTATGGGTAACCGACAGGAGTAGGAGGCTAGACCAGATGTTGTCATGGGTATGCTTTGTGTCTTTTACTTATGATTTCTATGCATTACTTGATCTGAGTGCCACATTGTCTTTTGTGACCCCTTTTGTGGCTAACAAGTTTGGGGTTCTTCCAAAGTGTTTGCATGAACCTTTTTCTGTTTCTACTCCTATTGGTGAGTCTATCCTAGATGAGAGGGTTAACAGGGACTGTTTTCGATTCAAAACGAAGAAAGGTGTGTGGTGTCTAATTATCAAAGAGACACCTTAGCTTATTTGATAGAGCTAGAGATGGTTGATTTTGATGTAATAATGGGCATGAATTGGCTTCATGCTTGTTATGCCTCTGTTGACTGTAGAACCCGGATTGTTAAGTTCCATTTTCCTAATAAGCCTATATTAGAGTGGAAAGGGAGTTCCGTGGACCCTAAGGGTAAATTCATATCTTATCTTAGAGCTAGAAAGTTGATATCCAAATGTTATATTTACCATCTCGTGCGAGTGAAGTCTGATAATATTGAGTCTCCTACTCTTGAGTCAGTCCTCACAATGAATGAGTTTCTCGAGGTCTTTCTTGATGATCTTCCTGGAGTCCCTCCTGAGAGGGAGATTGCCTTTGGGATTGATGTTCTTCCCGAGACTAAACCTATCTCAATTCCACCCTATAGAATGGCCCCCGCAAAGTTGAAAGAATTGAAAGAGCAATTGAAGACTTGTTAGAGAAATGTTTCATAAGGCCTAGTGTCTCACCTTAGGGTGCTCCTATCCTATTCATGTATAATAAAGATGGATCTTTGAGGATATGTATAGACTACGGGCAGTTGTATAAGGTTACCATAAAGAATAAGTATCCTCTTCCAAGAATAAATGATCTCTTTGACCAACTTCAGGGTGCTACTTGTTTCTCCAAGATAGACCTCAGATCGGGTTACCATCAGTTGAAGGTGAGGGAAAGTGATATCCCTAAGACCCCCTTTAGGACACGGTATGGCCATTTTGAGCTCTTGGTCATGTCTTTCGAGTTGATAAATGCACCCGCAACCTTCATGGATTTGATGAGCAGGGTATTCAGGTCATATCTTGATATGTTTGTGATCATATTTATTGATGACATACTGGTATATTTGAGGAATGAAGAGGAGCATGCTAATCACCTTAGAGTGGTTTTGCAAACACTCAAAGATCATGAGTTGTATGCAAAATTCTCCAAGTGTGAGTTTTGGCTCAAGTCAGTGGCTTTCTTAGGCCATGTTGTTTCGAGAGATGGCATTCGGGTGGATACACAGAAGATTGAGGTGGTTAAGAACTGGCTAAGACCTACTTCTCCAACAGAAATAAGAAGTTTCTTAGGTTTGGCCGTGTACTACCGCAGATTTGTGGAGGGTTTCTCTTCTCTGTCATCCCCTTTGACAAAGCTGACCTAAAAGAAGGCCATGTTTTAGTAGTCTGAGGCATGTGAGAAGAGCTTTCAGGAATTGAAGACTAGATTGACTACAACACCAGTTTTGACTTTGCCAGACGAGATGGGTGACTTTGTGATATACTGTGATGCATCCAGAGTGGGATTGAGTTGTCTGCTTATGCAGAGAGGGAAGGTGATAGCGTATGCTTCTAGACAACTTAAGGTCCATGAGAAGAATTATCTAACCTATGATGTAGAGTTGGCAGCTATGGTATTTGCACTTAAGATCTAGCGTCACTACTTGTACGGAGTACATGTAGATGTTTTCACCAACCTTAAGAGCTTGCAGTACATGTTCAGTCAGAAAGAACTCAACCTGCGGCAGAGAAGATGGCTGGAGTTGCTCAAGGATAATGACATGAGCATTCTCTTCCACCCAGGTAAGGCTAACATTGTTGTTGATGCTCTTAATAGGATGTCTATGGGTAGTACTGCCCATGTGGAGGAGGGTAAGAGAGAATTAGCCAAGGAGGTGCATAGATTGGCTCGTTTAGGGTGCAAGTTGAGAAGAATAATGAAGGTGGGGTCAATGTCCAGAATGGGTTTGCTTCATCCTTTGTGTCTGAGGTGAAAGAAAAGCAAGACCAAGACCCTGTCTTACTCTAATTGAAAGAAGTGGTTCAAAAGCAGAAGGTGGTGGTTTTCTCCAAAGGGGGAGATGGGGTATTGAGATATCAAGGGACATTGTGTGTACCCGATGTTGATGGTGTTTGAGACAGAATCATGGTCGAGGCTCATAACATAAGATACTCCATCTATCCTGGTTCTACCAAGATGTACCACGACTTGAGGGAAGTCTATTGGTGGAATGGGATGAAGAAAGATATTGCCGAATTTGTTTCTAAGTGTCATAATTACCGATAGGTCAAGATTGAACACCAAAAACCGTGTGGGTTAGTTCTGAACTTTGAAATTTCAGAGTGGAAGTGGGAGATGATTAACATGGAATTTATTACCGGCTTACCAAGATACAGAAAGCAGCATGATTTGATATGGGTGATTAGTGACAGGATGACTAAGTGAGCCCACTTCTTGGCAGTCAAGACAACTTACACTACTGAGGAGTATGCCTGACCATATATTTGTGAGATTGTCAGGTTGCACGGGGTTCCCTTTTCTATCATCTAGGATAGAGGAGCTCAATTCACCTCTTAATTTTGGAGATCTTTCCAGAAGGTATTGGGTACGAAGGTAAATTTGAGTACCGATTTCCATCCTCAGACAGATAAGTAGGCAGAGCGCACTATTCAGACATTGGAGGATATGTTGAGAGCATATGTTATCGACTTCAAAGGAAATTAGGATAATCATCTACCGTTGATTGAGTTCGTTTATAATAATAGCTATCATGCTAGCATTCAGATGGCCCCGTATGAGGCATTATATGAGAGGAGATGTAGATCACTGATCAGCTAGTTCGAGGTGGGTGAAGCTGAACTGATTGGCCCCGACCTTGTACACCAATCTATGGAGAAGGTGAAACTCATCAGGGAAAGGTTGAAGACAGCCCAAAGTCGCCAGAAGTCATATATGGATGTGAGAAAAAGAGACTTGGAGTTTGAGGTAGACGATTGGGTGTACTTGAAGGTGTGACCCATTAAGGGTGTCATGAGATTTGACAAGAAGGGGAAGCTGAGTCCCCGTTATATCAGACCATATCTGATTGTAAGAAGGATTGGGAAGGTTGCTTATGAGTTAGACTTGCCTTCTGAGCTAAATGGGGTTCACCCGGTGTTTCACGTATCTATGCTGAAGAAGTGATTGGGGGATCCAACCTTAGCAATTCATGTGGAGAGTATGGGTGTGAAGGACAACTCAGCAACGAGGAAATTCCAATACAGATTCTTGACCGACAGGTTCATAAGCTGAGGAATAAAGAGATAGCCTCTGTTAAAGTCCTATGGAGGAATCAATTTGTTGAGGAAGCCACGTGGGAAGCTGAGGAAGCAATGAAACTCAAATACCCGCATCTATTCATGCTAAGTGATTATGATGTTGAAGGTAAATATTCTTATCCTTAGCATTTTCGGATGTTTCTTTTCATTTAGTATATGCCTTGTTTTATTCCATTCCCGAGTCTAAGAAAGAGATAGATAGATGATGGATAGTGAGAGTTTGAATGTTCCCGAGTGAGGAAAGAGATGAGTTCTAGGGTTATTCGTGTTCCCATCCGACCTTTACTCATCATTCAAGGACGAATGGTTCCAAGGGGAAGATGATGTAACACCCCGTAAAATTACCAAAACTCCCCTAAAACGCATCATGTGCACAACGCGTCTTCTAAAGCTCGAATGGGAAATTCGAGACCGATTTGCGATTAGCGTGGATAATCAAGTCAGAAAATGGTCTCGACCCGATTTAAAAGCAACTGGGTTAAATTATGAAATTGCACAATTTGTGCAAAAATGGTAGCAAATCCACGTCCCCTCCACGATGTGCCAGGGATGCAGACTTGCATTTGTGATTTTTGTTGTTTTTTCGATGGGAACTGTTTTCTAAAAAATTGCCCATAATACATTGATGTGCGCCCCCTCCGCGACACACACCTGTGTATCAATAAAAAAAATTTTCTTGTAATTTTGGGAAGGACAATTTTGTCCTTACCAACATATTTTAATATCCCAAAATGGGTTTAAAAGGATATTTCATACAAAAAGGGTTTTAAACCCATGAATTTCTAAGACTTCTACGTGAGTTCTGAGAGAAGAAAAGATCAAGAGAGGTGATGGTTTCTATGAAAACTCCACTTTCTTCAAGATTCGTCATTCATATGTATGTAAAGACTACCCAAAAGCATGAAATTGTTCTTCCATGTGCCCAATGTAGGGTTAGGATGAAAAATAAATGCTTAGAAGTCTTGAATTATGATTTCTTGAAAGTTTCTTGAATATTAGCATTAAATTCTTGGATATTATATTGAGTTATTGAATATATTTCTTTAAGCTATATTTTACATCCTAAATTGATAATCAACATGCTTAAAGTTTACTATATACTTACATTATTATGTGATTGTGATCTAACCCTTACAAATTCTCTTTATAAGTACTTGAATAATGAACTTAGGGGGATTTCTAGAGTCTTGATTGTCTGAAGTGATGTGTGACCGTATCTGAGTCTTGAGGTGAGTGTGTTGATGACAGTGATAGATGAAATTAATATTGATAAAGTTGAATGAATATATTTCCCTTGAATTTGGAAAGATAGTCTTGCGCGTAGAGGTTGGGTAATGAGAGCTCTTGATGTATTGATAGACTTATGAGCATGTTGACTCCTGGGAGGAGTATTACCACCGAAATGGGTAAGAGTGAGTCTCACTCGTACTTATTAACTACGTAGCCAGTATAAGAGAGGATTGGACTGTAAATGCAGATGTTTCTTTTGTCCCAAGAAAGGACTTGACAGACTTTTGGATCCACTGACAGACTGATTCCTTACCCCGGCAAGGTACTGGATAAATGTGGCAATGACATTTCTTCGTTGTATTACTACCGGCTCATAGGTAGTAGTTGTTCATTATAGAAACTCCCAGATAAGTTTCATGATGATAGAACTCCGATGTGATGTGAATGTTTGAGGTTTGATGGATAGTGAGGTGATAGAGTCTTTGCTCTGAGGTGAGGCTGAGTGATTGAGGACTGATTGCATATTGTTTCCTTTTTCTTTAGCCCGTTTTAGATACAATATATTCCACGTACTAATGCCCCTCTGATACTGCATCATTTTATGATGCAGATTCGATAGACCAAGGACTTCAGCAGCCCGATCATTGAGGTTCAGAGCTTTCCGTATTTCCAGACAGTGGTGAGTCCTCCTCTGCATTCAGAGGATGTTTATTTTCTTTTGATTGATAGTCTTCTACTTGATTTTGGTAGCCATGGTCTGTCATGGTACCGTCTGAGACAATAATATAGAGGCTTCATAGACGTAGACGTTGATGTTTGATGTCGGGGTTTTTTCCCTCTTTCTCCTTTATATTGAGACTTTTGTTTGATATTCTATTTCTTCCATGATAGATTGAGATTGATAGCATTGAACCCACAGATAGAATAGTATTATTATTAATATTACATTATTTTCTTTCGCGAATGAATTGACTGGATGAAGGCAATGAGACTACGTGGTCTTCTTGGGGCTAACAATAGTCTCCGAGTGCCAATCACGTCTAGGGTACCCTCCCAGGGCGTGACAGTTCTTGAGATCCGAATTAAGCTTGAGACAGTTGAATTTGGATGAAATATTTGGTTAAGTGTTGGAGAGGGTTTTGAGAGGGTCTTGAGTGATATAGAGTTGAAAAATGGCTAAGTATAGGTGTTTTTACACATAAGTGAGCATGGGGCCAAGACCCCAATGTTTTGGGCCAAAACTGAGAAAAAAAATAAGGAAGTCACGACACTGCTCCGGACAGGTCTTTGTCCCGAAGCCATCGCGGACAGCCATCGGAATTGAAAATTTTTGAAAAATCAATTTTTTGCTATGGGTCCTCTATAATCTGAGTTATACTCATTTTCCACTCAGTTTTGCCCCCTGATCCAGAATATGAAGTTAGACTTTCGATATTGCGCAAGGATTCTGAGATATATAAAAATTACGATTATGGGCATTTCCAAAGCTCATTTTTGGAGCGTTTTAGGGGCATTTCAAGCATCACATAAAGGATAGAATCTAAGGGATAATCTTCATAAAAATATCAACATCAAATTATAGGTGCATAACATAGTATCCAACAACACCTCTAAGCATGAATGGGACGGGGGCCATGACATGTTCAAGGCTCACCCTCAAACTAGAAAGTAAAGTGGAATAAAGTCTCAACATAAGTAAGATAGAAACTGGATATTGTCCCCGAACTAGAGGAAGATCACCAACTCTCTTCTTTCAATGATCAAAGCTAACGACGTGGAGGATATCGATGAGCGTTGGTCCCTGCGTGGTTAAATCATACCTGCATAGAAGTATGCATTAGTACTTGGAATATGCTGGTATGTAGGTATGTAATTCATGACGCGAAAATAAATAATGAAATGATTCATACTAATTCTTGTGATAAAAATGATATATTTACAAAGGCATTAGTAAGTCGTGATCAAGCTAATATTATTTAAACATAAAGGACAATTTTAGAAAGAACATAGTAGGATGCATAGATGAAAACAATCGAGAATAAGCAAATTATATTAACTTGGAATATACATATGAGTGACCATTTAGGCATTTTACACTCACTATAGAACATAGAATAATGCACATGAGAAATAAAGAACTTACCCTTACTTGAATGCATGATAGGTCACATAAACTTAAATTGGTGAGAAATACACGATGTCATACATAATTGAAGTATTAACATTCTTGGGTGAATGATACATCACTTTACGTAAAAGACTATTTGATTATGCAAGGAACATTGGTAATCGTAATGGAAACCACCTTACACACTTGTAGATATAATCACATACCTTTTGGAGAAATACCATTTGATCTTGTGAAACATGAATCCTAGGAACTTTAAATCACCTTTGGACATAACATAAAGGAATCATTTTAATGTATCATAAGGGGACCTTTTGGGAATATAAAGAGAACTTGAACATATGTAAGAGCAAACTTTAACCGACATAAACCATGTGAGCTAAGCCATGGAGTCCCGACTTTTCCTCTACACTAGAAAAAAGGGGGAAGTCACTTGCTAAGGTGACCTCCTAAGATGCCAAAGTTTATCCACTAAAGCTTTGCTATTGAGCAACCTCTATTATCAATTGGTCTAGAAATCAACCTCTACAAGTGGATGATTCCTATTTCCTATGGCGGCATGTAGTTATGTGACAATGGAATTCTACGAACGGTCTCACGCCTCTTCTAATGGGGAGCTTCCACATCCATCCCAAGGTTCACTCGGTGCTAAGTAAACTCTCATAGAATAATCATAGGCATGAATCCTGAAATTCATTAATGGAGAGGTATTCTACTAACCTGTCCTATAAACATTTAGAACATTAATCATCATCATAAGGATAGCTCTTTCATCTTGGCTAAGCCTCTACTATCGGCTAGCATTGTAGTCATGGCTAAGCCTCTACTATCGGCTAGCATTATAGTCGTGGCTAAGCTCTACTATCGACTAGCATCATCATCATATCCCTCTACTAACGAGTCATTATTTCATTAAGTCAATAATAAACATAGTATGTCTTATAAGCTCTCATTTCTCATTATTTAGACATCATACCTCAAGACATATAGTAAATATCATCAATTTAAACCATTCTTAAATAACCCATCACAATCGTACATATCATCTTTCAAAATATAGACATGGAAACATGAAATTCATCTCATATAATCCTCGACTTCATAGTATCTCGTGGTATCACAATATTTATAGCTTTGAATATCATAAACTAGCTCATCAAACAATTACATCATAATATCAAATAAAGAGCTTCACATCATTCATAACATTTATAACGTTCTCATGAACTCATAGCATGCTTAATTTCCTTTCCACATTAACAACATTCATAAATCACATGTCCTACCATAAAGCCTTCATCACATAAGAGATTTGCCACATAACTTAGTCAAAAAATGGTGGGTATATGTATTTAAGCTTTAAATCATGCAATTCAAAGTATAAAACATGAGAGGGGTAAAAATAAAGTCATTTAAGAATCATTCAAAACAACCACCAACATACTTGCAAAATCCCAATTTGGGTGTCATGAAAACCGTTCAAAAATTCATAATATTTTCAAATCTTTCAAGATACCATAGCTTGCTAGACCTTAATGTAATAACCATATCATAATCTCAATCATTAGTAGGAGTCCATGCATTAATAACCAACAATTTCCGACATATTTCATGCAATGGATTGATAATAGAAAATACCCATAAAGAATTAGTCATTAGAATCAAGAAATTTGATAAAAATAATTTTGGGGCTCCATGGGTGGAAGAACCCATGGATGAAGGACCCACATACCTTAAACTTGGAGTTTCCTGAAGAAAAAATTGAGAAGGACTTGGGACTTGACTTAGTTTTCTTGAATTCCAACAAAACTTCCTGAAAATCTTGAGAATGGATAGAGGATTTGGTGAAGATTATAGAGGAATTTGGGAGGTTTTGGGTGAGCTTTTTTGGGCAAAAAATGGCTGAAGAATGAGAGATTTTTGTATATATAGGTATTGGGTTATTACCCAATTGCCCCCAAGTGAAAAGGAAATTTTTGAACTAGGTTGCGACAGGTCCGCGTCGCGGCCTAGTCACACACAACTACTGGTTTGTGAAATTTCATCGAAAAAATTATTTTTTTGGCACAGACAACCTATACCTTGTAGGTAACTATTTTTCCACAAATTTTTGTCCTCTGAACAAGAATATTAAGACGAATTTGCGAAATTCTGCACTGATTTTGAGATATTCAAAAAAAATTGCATCATAGGGTCTTTCAGAGCAACTTAAGGGGTATTTCATCTTCTTCTACACAAACAAATTCTAGAGTGCTTTACTGCTATTGAGTGGTCCATTGAACCATGGTTTTAGGTACTAATACACCAGTGAATAAAATCATTCTATCTTGGGAGGATATATTCTATTAACCTCGGGTACTTTAGGGTAATAATTTCCTTAAGGACACATTATGTATTCAGTGAGCTCGGTTTTCTTCTTGTCAATTTTATTTTTTGATTCTCTTTACGAATTTTGTTTTCATTGCTAGTTTTTGTTTCTAGTATTGAAAACTTGATTAGAATCTTTGTGGTTATTGTTTTCACAAAGTTTTGTTCTACAAAAGTTTTGTTTACTTCAAAAATTTTTTGTTCAACAAAAGTTTTTGTTCTAAATTATTTCAGTAATATATATTGAACAACATTCTGGCACAAAAATATGGCTAACTTTTGCCTTGTGAGACTACAGATACAAAATGGGAGGACAATGATCTTTGATAAACTGTAAGTATCATGATTTCATTCAGTAGCTTGGAATTTGTTATTTGCCTAAACATGTTTCAGTTTATAAATGTAGGTTTAATGTTCAAGTGGACGAAGAGAAATACCATATACAAGTAAATGAAAATGTTGTAGCTGATAATTAGTGCATCAAATGTGGAAAGCTGCTAGGGATGAAACTTGTAAGATGCTAATTAATATTATGTGCTAAATTCAATCATGTGCAGTTCATTTTAACGCATATTTATCTATTATCTAGATTGCAGTCCCTTCCAGCAATTGGACCAGGCATATTAGAGAAGGAAGATTCTTGACGAGCACGTGAGTTTCTTACCATTAGGCAAATGCAATTCTTGTATACTTATATGCAATATGATTTATAAGGTATATTAATATGATTTTTTGTGTGTGTGGCAGGAATGGACTTGTTTTCTCGAATATGAGCACATGTTTACTGATGAAGATGAAGGAGATGATGAACAGGATCATGATCATGGTGGAAGCATTAATGAACATGATAGTGATCAAGATTGAGGCGCCAATGAACTAAATGCAGATCCCGATTAACTTGTTGTTCATACAACATAATTAATTAAGGATGTCAAAATGAGACCAAATGTAGGTAAACCCGCCCAACCTGCCCAAAATTTTATGGGTTGGGCTCAAGATAATTTTAATTGGGTTCAATCCCAACCCATTGAAGTCGTAACTCATATCAAAAGAATCTTCAATAATTTAATTTCCAATTTCAACTAGTTCTAAGACTCTTTACTTGTATTAATATAATGTATGTTTTATATCTATTTTATATTTTCTGTCATTTGTCTATCAATTTATAGCTTTTTATTTCTATTTGTTAGTTGAATTTCAAATTGTGATTATAAAAAATAAATAACCATATGTTAGAACTATTGAGATTGAGCTAGTCAAATTGGGCGGGTCATGACCCAACCCGATTGAGCCCAAAGTAAGTTTGGGCGGGTCATAATCTAACCCAATTTTTATTTCAACTCGTTTTAACATTCACAATTTCAATCCAACCTGCCTGTTTGACACCCCTAAATATAATTATAGTTAAGTCCCTCCAATCTGATTGCAAGATTCAAGAACTGATTTTTCAGTATATAAGAACCTCTTCTCAGTCTTCTCTATTTTACTCCACTCTCTTTTCTCACTCTCTTAAAAGGTATATTGTTTATCAGCTAGGATTTTGCCGTTGTTTTTCATTAATAAATAATCTTTGATCTTTCTTCTCCATTTTATTCATTGTCCTGTGACAGGTTCTTGACTGACAAAGTTGATACAATGGTGGTGACTACTTATATGCATGATCAAGTTCGTGAAGAGGACTTAATCCATTGTAATGTCTGCAAAACCCAAATTGGATTCGTCGAGGATCACCTTGAAAACACACAGATTTTTCTCATCACTCTCTCTGCATCTGTTTTATCGTTCATTTTTGAGTTTTTCTTGCACATCTTTTATAAATTTGAAAAATAAAAGACAAAACTGATGCAAAGAGAGTGATGAGATGAATCTGTACGATATCAAGGTGATCCTCGACGAATCCAATTTAGGTTTTGCAAACACTACAATGGAGTAAATCCTCTTCATGAACTTGATCATGTGCATAAGTAATCACCACCATCGTATCAACTTTGTCAGTCAAGAACCTATTGCAAAACAAAGAACAAAATGGAGATGATGAAAGATCAAAGATTATTCATAGATGAAAAACAATGGCAAAATTCTAGCTGATAAATAATGTACCTCATTCAAGAGATGAGAAAAGAGAGTGGAATAGAATAGAGAGGACTGAGAAGAAGTTCTTTTATACTAAAAAATTAGTTCTTAAATTTTGCAATCACATTGGACAGACTTAAATATATGAGTGACAAATGGGGGGGGGGGGGGGGGGTGGGTTGAAATTGAAAATGTTAAAATAGGTCGAAATAGAGATTGGGTTGGGTTACGACTCGCCCAAATTTACATTCAGCTCAAACGGGTTGGACCCAAATGGGCTAAAATTTGGGTTGGGTCATGACCATCCCACTTTGACCCGCTCAATCTCAATAATTTTAATATATTATTATTATTTAATTTTTATAACAACAATTTGAATTTCAACTCAAGAAAATAAAAATAAAAAGTTACAAATAGATAGATAAATGTTAGAAAATATAAAACAGATGGAAAACATACGGTACATCAATGCAAGTAAAGAGCCTTAGAACGAGTTGAAATCGGAAAGTCAATTGGGCTGAATTGAAGATTTTTTCATAATGGAGTGAAGCATGAATGAGTTGAGATTAAACCCAATTCAAATTATCTTGAGCCCAACCCATAAAATTTTAGGTGGGTTACCTATATTTGGGCTCATTTTGACACTCTTCTTTAAATATAATTATATTTCCTTTTCATCTTTCATTCACTTCACTTATGAGAAATAGAGTTGCAATTTAATTATATGACTCTTGTGAAAATTTCACTGATAAAAATCAGATTATAAAAATACTAGTTTTAGCATACCCACACCTTATATGTAGTATCGTAGTTATTGTCAAACTTACATTCATATGTAATAATTGTTTGTCATAATTAATAAATGTTAAATGTTCTAATTACATCATTATGAAAATTTGTGACACCATAGGAATTGTAATTTAATAAGAAAGGGAAATCTAGGGGTCCTCGAGGGTGTTCACTAGAACCCTCTCATAAGTAACTAGTTGTCAAACCCTCAATTTGATGGTTTGAGTGGCTCGGGCTTGGCTAGTGATTTACTGATGAGCCTAGCCAAGGCCCAGTGACTTCGACCAAGGTAAAGTTCAAGTGAAGGAAGACCTTGGCATTGGTATGGCCAGGGAATGCAAGCCAGGACGTGGCTAAGGCATAGCAAGGGCTGGGCAAGCTAAGGCAATGCAAGGGTTGATGTGGCTAAGGCATGACAAGGACTGGGTAAGATAAGGCAAGGCAAGGCTATGATGTGGCATAGTTATAGCTAAACAAGTTTGAGGCTAGGTGCTGGAAAAGTTCAATGGCATAGGAAATCAGACCCCAATGGCAAGCTATGCATGGAAGGACCTGTGCCATGGCACAGGCACATGTATAGGGCCTGGGCATGGCATAGACATACAACGCAAACGCGAACCTGGTGCCAAGGGTAAGGCATTGGCACCAAATCTAAAGGTTTCCTGCATGTGTCATGTATACATGCGTGGGCAGTTGGTGGTTCATAGGAGTTTCTAGCCGTTTGGACATGTTAGCAAGCCTGGATAAACTTTTATTTTGAATTTTAAATTAAGCCTTTCAGTTGGGGATGTCAATTGAGCTGGCTGGTAGATGATTAGGTTGTTGTGGCCTATTTAAAGGCACAAGCAGTTACTCTAGGGCAGAATGTTGGCCTGGATGAATTTTGTAGGCTAAGTCTTTGTGTGCTTCTTTGTTGGCACGAGTTTAATAACAAAGTTTGGACTTGTTCCTATATGTGATTGTGGTCTTGATTTCGTAGTCATTATTTGTGTTGGGCTAGATCAAAAGTGAGGAAAAAAGAGGGCTGAGTCTAAGTGTGTTAGGTTTCCTATTGGGTTATATCGCAAGGGTTGACCCCATATCAACTGGTATGAGAGAAAAGGTTGTTTCAACACAAAAATGGCTAGTGGAGATTCAGAGACTGAGGGAAAAGGTTGCGCATCTAGAAGTCATTCTGTGTATGGAAAGCAGTGATGAGGCCATGACAGACGTCCTGAAACAGATTTAAGGCATAAATGCTTCCATACAGATGTATCGTGGTGCTGTTGATGGCCAGTTAGTCGAATTACAGGCTTTTCGTGACTCTTTGGGTGCACAAACTGGGATCCTTGAGAAGGAAAATGTTGCACCTGGTGGAATTATCAAAATACTCGTGAATGAGAAGCGCTCGCATAACGCATTCTTTCTAAACCCATTCGACAAATCTGAAGTCGAAAATGTGATCAGCACGATGTATTTTGTGGGAACATTATCTTGGTTGATTTTAGAGCAACCGGATCAAAAGATAATATTTCGTAGCAAAAATGCAATTCTAGAAGTGTGCGACATGCCCGTGTCACGAACTTGTTGTGGATTTGCACTTAATGGTAATTCCAATATTTTCTATGGGATTAGAAACTCGACCAAAAGATGATATTTTGATGCCCTAGATGTTGTTTCTTAAGACCTTCTTGTGCCACTTGGCTCCTCCCTTGCCCAATCTCTTGCCTCCTTTCCACAACCAGACATTTTCACAGAGAGATTTGAAGAAAAAGAATCTTCTAGGGTTTTGAATAGGGTGAAATGAACTCTCTTGTTGAAATTCTAGTGCAATTTGGTGGGTTTTTGTATTTGGTGGTAGTTTAAAGAGCATAAATCAAAGCTACTACTCGATAGACAATAGTGGCAATCCATGTGAGAGGCAGAAACTTAATATGAATCGTTGATTGGAAGATCTATGGATGTTAATTGATCTATTAAAAGTTTCTCATTAAATGAGAAGTGTAGATTTCTATGATAAACATTTTACCTTTGATAGTCAAATTAATTTATTTGTCACAATATTTTTCCCTATATTTTAAATTTTAAATTGTTGATAATTATTCTCTCCAATTGGAAAAGAATGAGTTGTTTTCCTTTTTCGTCCACGTAAAAAACAATGACCTATTTTCTTTTTTGGCAATACTTTAGTTTCAGCGCATATGACATGTTTAAACCCACAAGATTAAAGGATATTTTAGTACATTTGACAGAACTTTAATTTAGACCACAAGATTGAAAAATCTTCTTTAGTTTTTTAAACTCAGTGGCAAGTTAAACTAGAAATTTTTTTTTCTAATGGAGGAAGTATGATTTATGTAAAAAAAAATGAAAAATCATTATTTATAATCAAAAGTAGATAATATAAACATATACTATTGTCTATTATTAGAAAAGTCGCAACCATAAAAAAAATCATAATTCATAGAAAAATTAGCATCTCACTCATAAAAGTTGCAAAAAGTCACATCTATTTGAATAGTACCCATTCAAGGTAAAAAAGTGCTCTTTAAATACATCTTTTTTCTTATGTAAAAAAACTTCATTCACAACTTATAGAACCCACATAACTCTTCTCAACTCAATTCATTCCCCAATCAAAGGAAACGATATTAAACAGATGGCGGAGAAGAAGGAGATAGACTTACCAAGTGAGGTATACCATACAAATACAGAGATCTAGCAACAAAACATGATAGGGTAGCCTGTGGTACATGAGAGCACAACTGCCAAAAAAAAAAGAGAAGGAGAAGATCGGTTAGAGCATGCTACCTGAGGAGAAAAGAAGAAATAAAGGAAACAAAACTTACTTTTGATAGCTGAAGAAGAAATGAAAGGAGAAGAAGCATGGAGTTTTGAGATTGCAGACCCACAACAGCACCTGGAAAAAGGTGGGGTTCTCCTATGTATGAAACAACAGCGGAAAACAAGGGTTTTAGATAAGAGGGAAAGGAAAAGTCACGATTTATGAAACCCTACAGACTCTAGGTGTGCTTATATAGGCGGTGTGTATTTGGGCTTGGTCCGATTTTGGGCCAAGCCATTTCTTTTGTCTTTTAATGAATTGGAGTTGGGCCCAATGCAGTTTCTACCTTTTAAATTATTGAATAAAATTATAGTTAATTAAAAAAAACTGATTAAAAAACCGGTCTCACTATATCAATTCATTAGGGGTCTACTCTATCGTAAGTCCCAGCCATTTTTTTTTAAATTCTCATTATTAACCATCTCTGTTACAATTTTTGTCTGGTTAGCTGCTAGTTTTTTTTCCATTCATTTTCCAGCAATTTGATTCTTTTTCATTTGTTATGGTATGATTTTGTGTCGTGTAACAGTTGAACGTATCGGGCATATAATGAGATGGATATTTTTGGTTGATTATGATGAATTTATGGAAGAGGATTTTGTCCTTTGTAAAGTATGCAAAACCCAAATTGGATTAGTCCAGGACTTCATTACTGGCATACCGATTTGTACCCTCTTCGCATCTTTCTTGCGTTTAGATTATTTTATTGTTCAATTGAATTGTTGTAAATTACAATTTGTTATGCATACATGTTGATGACATTGGTTGCAGTTTGTGTCATGAAATTGAGTACTCCAGCACAAAAATATAGCTAATTTTTGCCTTATGAGTTTGCAAATAGAAAACGGGAGGACTGTAGTCTTTGATAAAATGTAAGTATCATGATTTCATTCAGCAACTTGGAATTTCTTATTTGAGTAAACATTTTTCTATTTATAAATGTAGGTTTATTGTGCAAGTGGATGCAGAGGAATACCATAAACAAGTTAATGGAAATACAGTAGCTGATACTTACTGCATCAAATGTGAAATGCTGCTAGGGATGAAACTTGCAAGATGCTAATTAATATTATGTGCTAAATATATTCAGGTGCAGTTCATTTTTGCTGAATATTTATCTGTTATCTAGATTGCAATCCCTTCCACCAATCGGTCTGGGCTTATTAGATAAGGAAGATTCTTGATGGGCGCGTGAGCTCCTTGCCATTAGGCAAAATGCAATTCTTGTATACTGATATGCATATGATTTATAAGGTATTAATATAAATTTTTTTTGGTGTGTGTGGCAGGAACGATACTTGTTTTTCTCAGATAATAAGCTGATGATTATTAATGAAGATGAAGAAGATGATGAACAAAATCATGATCACGATGGAGGCATTAATGAACATGATAATGATCAATATTCAGGCGCCAATGAACTAAATGAAGATGCTGATCAACTTGTTGATCATATAGTATATATAATATTTGATCTAAATCCAGGCATATGAACTAATTAACGATGAAAATGCAGGCATTTCTTCTAAATAAATTGCCTTCCAAGTTATGTGCTTGATTATCCTATTGTAAAAAGTTGTCTTTTATAGTAGTGCAAAGTATAATATATTCATTTATAGTTTTATTCCTAGTTGTGCTCTGTCTTAGTATACTGATTTTCACTAGCTTTAGCGTCCAATTTTATATATATCTAGACACTACACTGCATGTACTAGAAATAAAATGAAGTTAGTTCAAGCAGGTTTTTACTGTTCAAGTACCATATGATGATATGTGGCCCTAACCTAGCCAATTCTTACTGTGTCCAATGTGGAATGCTGCTCGGCTTGAAAATTCTAAGGTGCAAGACAATTTTATTCCTTTTTTTTTCTTTTCAAAATACAATCTATGGTTTCTCCAGGTTAGTCTCCAAACCACGCGGTAATTATAATGTAGACTTCTAATCACAAATTTGCAAATTGAAACTGTACACATATGTGGCATGACATATAAGGTGTTAATATATAAGAATATTTTGTGGCAAGAAAAAGCTTATTTACAATGATTATGTGACATTGAGTGAAACAAGGAACACGGTAGAGGTGCTAATCAACAAGGTCCTAATGACCAAAAGTTAGGCCAAAGTAAGGAGGATTGTTGAAACATTTTAAGAATTCCATCAATGTTTGATTCTTTTTGTTCATCACCCCTTCACACTTAAACATAAATATTAATTAATCCATGGTTCCATTATCTGTTCTGGTAAAATATACCCGAGTATGACTTGGAGATGCTATATTTTTCCTGTTGATTTTCATGTTATCTTTTTGTAGTCTTGTTTCTTACCAGTTACTTTTAGGAAAGGTTGATGTTGTGGATATATCTTTGAATATTCCCCGAAATAGAAAATTTAGAAAAAAAAATCTTCGATATATATACTACGCAATTTAGCATGGGACATTATGCATGCACATGTCGAGGAATAGCTACTAATGTATACAATATAACATTTTGCTAAGAGGGTTCGGGTGAACACCCTCAAGGACCCCTAGATTTGCACTTGCTTATTGAATTACAATTTCTATGATGTCACAAATTGTCATAATGACGTAATTAGCACGTTTGACATTTATAAATTATGACAAACAATTATATTAGGTATAAATGTAAGTATGCACAGCGTAGGAAAAAACTAAGGATAAAAAAGAGAATGAAGTGGCCCATGATATTGCTGAAAATTCTAGTGAGAATAAGCATACACCTGAGAAACTTCACGATGCTATACTGATGCAAAAATCTGATTCTCAACCTGAGAATTTGGCAATTGCTATAACATCACAAAGTCTTAATGGACAAGGTAAAATTGCAGCTTCAAGATGTGGTGATGTGCAACCTTTGGAAGCTACTGATTTGCAAGCTGAAATCTCAAGTAGTAGTGAGATTGCAACTGGGAACTAGAACATAGTTGCTCCAAAAAAATCAATTCTATGGGTGTTGGTTTCTCAACGAGTTGAAGTAAATCTCCAAGCCTTGAAAATAAGCAACATGTAGCAACTAATCTAATGGTTCCAGCTAATGAAGGAAAGTCATCACTCTCTCAATCTAATATTACGGATGTGATTATTTCGGAAGGAAAACAGAGAGAGATGAGTGATCATAAATGGGCTGATTTTGGTTGATGAAGAAAGGCATGTTGCACCTCCTTTTATGAATAGCAAGCTAAGCCCAAAAGCTCCAGAATTTGTGCCTAAAACCGACTTTAAAGAAGAATAAATTAGAGAATTTATCCAACTAATGCCTATGCTATTGATTTGGATGATATGATGAGGACAAGGAAGAATGTTGGACATATGCTTTGATAAAGTCGTCAAGAATGGAGACATCTCACCTAGGCATAAAAGAAGTGGAAGTAGGAAAAATAAAAAGAAAACACTTGGAAGACAACATAGTTGGGATGATAAAGTGACTGTAAAGTTTGTTCCAAGGCACCTACCGATACGACTGGCAAAGCAGAATCACATGACAACATCAATAGATTTGACCAGATACAATAAATCCAACAAGTGATGAATTATCAAATATTGTTGGACAGATTTGAAGAAGAGGACAAGAGAAAAATACTTCAGATTATTTTAGATGGGCTATCTTTTTTAATTCATGCATCTATAAAGAGAAATTTGAAGTTGATAACTCAACTTTCTTCTTGGCTTTTATCTTTTTACTCTATCTAAGTGTCATCATTTGTAATATCATCATACAGTATATTACAAACTCTGATGATCATAAATACCTAGTTCTATCTAGCTCTTATTTTCTTCATGTTTTTTAATTAGTAGAGGTTCATCACCTCATTAGAATTGACAAGGTAAGGTCTAGCCCTCCTTGCTTGTAATTATTCCTACTGAGGCTTTCTTCTATAATAAAAAAGTTGCTAGATGCTATGTCCAGTGGCATAAATTTATTAAAATAAATAAGGTATAAATGTAACTTTGACCATAACCATGAAACTACACGTGAGACGCGCACGTACGCTAAAACTAGTATGTTTATAATCTGATTTTTATCGGTGCAATCTTCACAAGAGTCACATAATTAAATTGCAACTCTATTTCTCACAACCGAAGTGAATGAAAGAAGAAAAGGAAATATAATTAAGTCCCTCCAATCAGATTGCAAAATTCAAGAACTGATTTTTTAGTATAAAAGAACTTCTTCTCAGTCCTCTGTATTCTACTTTACTCTCTTTTCTCACTCTCTTGAATGAGGTATATTGTTTATCAGCTAGGTTTTTCTGTTATTTTTCCTTAGTGAATAATCTTTTGATCCTTCTTCTCCATTTTGTTCTTTGTTCTGCAACAGGTTCTTGACTAACAAAGTTGATACTGGTAGTGATTTACTCCATTTTAGTGTCTTGTCACGACCCAAATCTAGGGCCTAGAGGTGACGCGGCGAATGGGAACCCGAGGATCCCAAACAAGCTTCAAGATACCAAAACTCACATCATCGATTCGAAGCGTACACAAAGTAAACACACAGTTCTACGGGGCGGGAAAATAGGACTCACTCTATGGGGGCAATTCGGGACTTGGGATCTTTCCATCACAACATATAGCCAAACCATCAATCACATAACCACCTCATATAATGATAGTCAAAGATAGCCAGCCCAAAACATAGACCTAAGTCATAACACAAAACATAAAAATAAAGAAGTTTACAAGGTGTCCAACAATGCCTCTACATAGATGGGTCGAGGGCCAAGACATTCCCCGGGCTCACCCTCAATATATAAAGAAACGAAAGTATGAAAGGTAGATAGATGGTGGATCGTCCTTGGAAGATAGGACTCACCACTACAAAATAAACTTGGAATCCAAGCTAAGCGTCAAATGGTGGATGAACAAAATCCTCGGTCCCTAGATGGTGCAATCATGTAGGCAAGAGTATGCGTTAGTACGTCTAAATGTACTAAGTATGCAGGATGCAATGTATGACTTACCAAAACCTGCATTTCCATGTTAGATGACAAGGACACATAATATAAAAAGAGATATATAGCAAGGAATGTAATATAACAAGATGTTATGAAATTCATGATGCATGAAATGCAAATGATGCTCATAATACCGGGGATGTGACCTCAACCAACACGAGTAAGACTAAGCGAGCTATTACTTGGAATCCCGATGAGATTCCCTCATCGGTAAAGAGGTGTTCTACATGCCAAAGGTAAACCATACTTCACCTTACAGGCAACCCCATTTCGTATGAAGCAACCTTCCTTACGAGAACCCCCATTTCGAATAGGATTTTCACGTATAGAACACCATATCATCTCACATAGTTTCTTCTCCTTACGGGCACCCCCATTTCGGAGACAACTTTCCTTACGGGCACCCCATTTTGGAAAGGAACCTATGTTAGGAACATAGTTCAAGGAAAGAGAGCAGAACTCTCATCCCATCGATGCTAAGTCGTCATCCCAAAAGAATACTTATAATGTACGTCGTTATACATGTTTTCAAAGAAATATAAGTCTTGCTAAAACATTTCAATGCACAATTGGGCTTAAAAGCCAAACTCCATTCATAATAATTCATACTTCGGCTCAAATGCCAAAACCATAATTTCATAGTCATAATACTCATGCATAGGAATAGTCCATTTATATACAAAATGGTGCAAGCACCCAAAATGCTCAAAGAGCCATAATCAATAGACATATATGTGATCACAATATTGTCATAACCAATATCTTATAAAAATCATATCATAGAACATAATTGGGCTTAACCCATGACATAATTTCCATAAATTCTCGTGAACATGATTGCATATGCTATGAATGATGTGAGAATGGCATGGGTAATTGAGATTCAATCTTAAGCCATCAATATAATAAGAATTCAAGTGAAAATATAGTTAAATCCAAATTTGAAATCATAATATAATCACTTATGCTTAGATTCAAACATTTAAGGATTATGCATATTCAAATATTCATACTAACAATGTATTTCAATATTTCAAAGTTGAATTCATCTTAAAATCCATAGATAAACATAACCCATTCACCGTTGCAATTTAAGGAATCAAAATATTTTACAGCAACAATAACAACAATATTACCCCAATGCCTCAAAAGCTCCCGCCTATGCAGGGTAAGGGGAGATCGGATGTACGCAGCCTGACCCCTATGTTTAAAAACATAGCGCGACTGTTCCCGGATGACCCATGATGAGCATCGAAAGTTGCATTGACTAACTGCTACTTCACAATTGAAAGAAGAGCAGATAGTTTAAAGAGTCATTTTGCTTTATCCCATCATACCCCAAAGCCAAAAAATAGTGAATCTTTAGCTCCATCCGAGATTGACGGAAAGAAGGAATCAAAATATTTTAAAACCCCAAATTAAAGTAAGAAAAATTCATGTAGATTTCTTTAAAGTAATTTGGGTCTCCTTTATTGAAAGGAGATCAAGGATAAAAACCCACATACTTTCACAAAGATGAATAAACCCTAAAGAATTTTGAAGAAGAGTTGAGTTCCTTAGCCCCCAAGTTGGAATTCCGAAGAGTTCTTTTCAGAGTTTCTTTGAGATAGTTCAAAATCATGAGGGATGAGTTTTAATGTTTGAAATAAGTTTTAAGTCTTTAGATGACCATAGAATAGCATAGGAATCCCCAAAAGACTAATAGAAATAGCCGGAATTGCGTAAATGTCATTAATGAATCGGAGAAAAATATTCATCAAAAGTCATTTGACTTGTGGTCAAACAGCCCTGTGGCACTCCACGGTTTGTGTGGAGTGCCCGTGAAACAACACTTAGAAAACTTTTCTGGAAATTTTGATCTTGAACCAACATTTAGAATTTTTTGCACGAGTCTACCAAACGGACACCTTTCACGAGCCGTGTGAAGCCACACAGTCCGTGTGGTGCTCTTGTCTCACCAAACTTAGGAAATTTTTCGCAGAAAGTTACAAGACGGTGATCCTATACTTAGAATATTTTCACTCCGAAAGCACCACGGAGGGTGTCACAGCCCGTTCCAAGCCACACAGTCCATATGACTTCGGTGTGGCACTACACTTGGCCTAAAAAGGCACCTTCACGCCCAGTAGGAGGCCAAATGGTCAGTCCCATAGCTAGTGGCAAGCCGCATGGCCCGTGTTCCTGGCCGTGCCCCTGCACTTGGTTCCAAAAAGCTCACACACATGAAATCAAGGCCAAGTGTGGTTCCATTGAAGGTTTCACGGCCAGTGCCAAGGCACACGACTCCTGTAGCCCTCCCTGGGCCCACACTTGGTCAAAATTTCATCCAAAAACCAAATTTCCAAGTGTTCACGACGTCATATGAAATTTGGGTGATTACATCATCTCCCCCTTGGGAACATTCACCCTCGACTATGCAAGAACAAGGCTCGAAATGCTTGAATTAGAACATGAAACTTCCAAACACAATATAGCATGCATAGTTCATCATTGAAAATCAAAAAGCCATTAAATCACATGTCGAAACGAACTAATATCATTCAAAACATCATAAAAACCATTTTAATGCATATGTAAGCATGTCATGCCATGAGACTTAAGAATGAAAGAATTGGGACCAATTAGATAAGGAAGAACCTAATACCTTACACTTGAGTAGATTGGAAAAGATGGGGATATCGCTTCATCATGTCCAACTCTGCCTCCCATATAGCACTCTCCACATGTTGGTTCTTCCAAAGCACCTTCACCGATGCCACATCCTTGTTACGAAGTCATTTCACTTGTCAATCTAAAATCTCTACCGACACTTCCTCATAAGCCAAGTTCTCTTCTACCTCAATACCCTCCAAAGGTACAATAGTGCTAGGATCACCAACCATCTTTCTCAACATGGACACATGGAAGATGGGTGAATAGAACTCAAATCCGAGGGTAGCTCCACCCTATACGCCACATTCTCAATTCGCTCAATAACTTCATAAGGGCCTACATACCAAGGACTTCGCATCCCTTTTTCTGCTAAAACATATCACTCCCTTCATAGGTGAGACATTCACAAGCACCCAATCTCCAACTTGGAATTCAAGATCCTCTTCCTAACATCCAAATAGGACTTTTAGTGACTTTGTGCCATCTTCAACCTCTCTCTAATCAATTGCATTTTCTCCATAGCTTCCATCACCAAGTCCGGGCCAATCAAAGCCACTTCCCCTAACTCGAACCACCCCATCGGAGACCTACACCTCCTACTATACAAGACCTCAAACGTGGACATACCGATGCTAGGATAGAAGCTATTATTATAAGCAAACTCGATAAGTGGAATATGGTCATCCCAGTTACCCTCGATACACAAGCCCTCAATATATCTTCTAAAGTTTGAATCGTCCTCTCGGCTTGCCTATCGATTTAGGGATGAAAGGTGGTGCTCAATTTGACCTTAGTACCAAATCCCCTTTGAAATGACCTCTAAAAGTGCAAAGTGAATTGGGTACCCCGATCCAATATGATAGACCTAGGCACACCATAGAACCTTACCAACTCTCAGACATACAACCTTGCATAGTCTTCGGCACCAAAAGTAGTCTTAACCGGTAAGAAATGAGCCAATTTAGTCATCCAGTCGACAATCACCCAAATAGAGTCAAACTGTTTCTGAGTCTGAGGTAACCCGACCACAAAGTCCATATTTATATCTTCCCACTTCCAAGTAGGCATCTCAATGTATTGAGCCAACCCACTAGGCCTTTGATGCTCCACCTTCACTTGTTGACAATTTGGGCATTCGAATACAAACTTGGCTATGTCCCTCTTCATACCATGCCACCGATACAACTCTTTCAAATCTCGATACATATTGGTAGACCCCGAGTGAATAGAATAATGAGAGTTATTTGCTTCACTCATGATCACCTTCTCAAGGCCATCTACATCCGAAACACATAACCAGTCTTGATACCGAAGTACACCATCTTCCCCTTAGGAGGAAACCTCAATATTCTTTTTGGCAACCAATTTCTTCAATTTAACCAAGGATGGATCTAAATCTTGCTTAGCCTTCACATAAACAACCACCGAGGATTCTACCCTAGTTAGAACATATATACCACCATCATTAGAATCGGCTAATCTAACACCCAATCTAGCCAAACGGTGGATATCCCTAGCCAACTCCTTCTTCCCCTCCTCATCATGAGCCACACTCCCCATGCATAGCTTACTAAGAGCATCGAATACCACATTTATTACCGGGGTGATATAGAATACTCATGTCGAAATCATGTAGGATCTCCAACCATCTCCTTTGCCTCAAGTTAAGGTCCCTTTTAGTGAAAACATATTGTAAGCTTTAATGATCGGGGAAAACAGCAACATGTACCCCGTACAAATAATGCCTCCAAATTTTCAAAGCAAAAACCATCAATCATCATCAACATACCCCAGTGCCTCAAAAGGCTCCCGCTCATTGCAGGGTGAGGGGGGGTCGGATATACGCAGCCTAACCCCT
>JAABOM020000001.1:16112899-16127515 GCA_011800125.2 Solanum clarkiae
ATAATTTCCTTAAGGACACACTGTGCATTCAGTGGGCTCGATTTTTTGTTCTTATATAGATATATATATAAATTTTGGTTTTTCATTATTATTTCTGTCTCTAACGTTTTTTTGGGAAGACAGATAAACAACAGCAGCAACTTTACCAGTTGCTCCAAGGCTCCACTTCAATTTGTCCAGAATTCAATAAGCAAAACAAGAAATATGATCGGAATTCATAAACTTAAAATTTTGGTTTGATTTATGTTGGCCCAAATGTTGTAATTCCCATTTGACATGCATGAGTGCATCACATAAATGAAGAATTCAGTCGATGATATAAGCACGAATTACACCATAAAAATTCATACTCTAAAGCTATTTACTACTAATATTTCGCTCTCAATAAAACTTTGAGAACGAATTTAGGAAAAAGACAAATGTTTTTTTTATTTACCTGCGTGCTTATAAGTTGTGAGTTAGGTTTGGCACCATAATTTAAGACATTAAAAATGGTTTGATCCGGTAGAGGAACAAGAGCATCTGCATTGCATTTGTAGGTAACCAAAGCTGATAACACAAGAATGAGGGCTAAAGATGATCCACTAATTTCCATGGCCATTTTTTGCACAACCCCAGAACCAAAGAGAGTTTGAGATATATCACAAACTTAAAGCAGTTTATACCTCTTACCCATGAATTTATTTAGGGTATAAGAGCTCTCCCTCTCTTTGAATGAATTCTTCTTCCTTGCCATTTTATTAGCAAATTAGGAAAATACCCTCCGATAAATGCTCTAATAAATCAGTGTTTGAGGATATTGTTGCTTCTTTCGTTGCCTCCTTTAATTTACATGTCATTTTCATATGTTAATTTCATTCAATAAATTGCCTGCCCCTGAATTCGCGGCAGCTTGTTCTTTTATTCTTAAATTAAATAGTATTAACGAAGTGAGTAATAAAATTTATGAGAAATAAATAAAGTAAAATAGACACCAGAAAATTTAACGTGATTTACCCAAAATTTTTGAGCTACGTCCACAAATCAACAATTCTACTATATTTCTTCCGCTATTACAAATAGCAGGCACAAGTGTACAATTACTTCTACTATTAATAGTAGGCTCTCAGAGGAAAAATTAAAATACCAAAAATTAGTCTCACTATTTTTGTCACACTATTTCTTTTAGGAAAAATATTTTCTAAGCACACACTCTAGTTTTCTTCACAAACTATTTTATTTTATATTCTATGGTATACCTCACAAAAGAAAAAAATACACAATATTTCTCTCTCTCTCTGTGACTTTCTGTTTTTCCTCTTTTTCTGATGCCAAATGAAGGAGTTGAAGAACTCCTTTTATAGGCAAGATTTGCTTGCTCTTGTTGATAATTCAAAAAAAAAGAGGTTGGTGTGTTCGTAACCAACCAACCATATAATTAAAAAAAAGGTGGCTATTTTGTTGACACAAACAAATTTGTTGAGCTGAAAAATGGGGTTGTCCATCTCCTTTTTGACAAAGTGATTTTCACGTGGGCCCTCCATTTGGAGAAACCCACTCACAATTCTCCCCCTCCCGACAAACGGAGGGTTTTGTCGTTCCTGCAGCTGTTCGACAGTATTCGAATTTCTTCCTTGGCAGAATCTTTGTCATCATATCCGATCCATTTTCATCAGTATGGATCTTTTAAAGTTGTAGTAGCTTCTTCTCCAATGCATAAGTTATCCAATGATATCTTATGTCAATATGTTTGGACTTTGCGTGAAAGGAGGCATTCTTGCAAAGATGGATAGCACTTTAATTGTCATAGAACATCTCGAACTTGTTTTGTTTGATATCAAGTTCCTTAAGAAATTCCTTCATCCATAAAAACTCTTTGCAAGCTTCTGTTGCTGCTATAAATTCTGCTTCTGTAGAGGACAATGTAATACACTTTTGCAATTTTGACTGCCAAGACACTGCACCCCTGCAAATGTAATCAGGTATCATGATGTAGACTTTCTTAAGTCAACATCGCCAGCTAAATCTGCATCTGTATATCCAACTAACATAGGTTCAGCCTCTCCAAAACATAAGCATATTTTGGATGTACCTTGAAGATACCTGAGAATCCAGTTAATAGTTGCCCAATGTTCCTTTCCAGGATTTGAAGGGAAACGACTCACTACTCCAACCGAGTGAGCAATATCTGGTCGTGTACACACCATGGCATACATCAAAACCCAACTGCTGAGGCATATGGCATTCTAATAATTTCTTCCTTCTCCTTGTCAGTAGAAGGGCACATACTGGAATTCAATCTAAAGTGATTTGCAAGAGGACAACTAACCGCTTTACCTTATCTATATTGAATCTCTGAAGTACTTTTTTAATGTACTTCTCTTGAGATACCAATAACTTCTTGGTGTCTCTATCTCTTGTAATTCTCATGCCAAGAATTTGTTTTGCTGATCCCAAGTCTTTCATTGCAAAAGAACTTACTCAATTTTATCTTTAGACTGTTGATTCTTGAAATATTTTTCCCAATGATCAGCATATCATCTACATAGAGTAGAAGAATAACAAAATCATCTTCAGAGGATTTCTTGATAAACACGTATTGATCTGCAGTAGTTTTCTTGAAACCTTGCTCTCATATAACAAACTCAAACTTCTTATACCATTGTCTTGGTTCCTGTTTCGAGCCATATAAACTTTTCTTCAATCTGCAGACATAATCCTCTTTTCCCTTCACTTTGAAACCCTCTGGTTATTCCATGTAAATTTCTTCTTCTAGATCTCTATGTAGGAAGACCGTTTCACATCCATTTGCTCAATTTTCAAATTGAGACTTGCAGCTAGCCCCAACATAGTACAAATGGATGTCATTTTCACAACAAGTGAAAATATCTCGTCAAAGTCAATGCCCTTCTTTTGACTGAAATCTTTGACGACCAATCTCGCTTTAAAGCATGGATGGACTCCATGTTCTTCATGTTTGATTCTGAATACCCATTTATTCTTCAATACTCTTTTACCATAAACCAACTTCACGAGATCAAATGTTTTATTCTCATGCAAGGATTTCATTTCATCTTACATGGCTTTCATCCATTTTTCCTTATTTTCATCGTCCATCACCTCACTGAAGCTTTTCGATTCTCCCTCGTCAGTCAGTGTAACCGACTGATTAACTGGGTACCTAGTAGAAGACTGCACATTTCTACTAGATCTTCTTAAGGGTACTGGAGACTCTCCAACTATTGGTGGTTGAGTGTGACCACCATCAACATCCTCTTCTTCTAGTTCATCTTCTTGGGGAATACCTTCATCATCTGCATCTTGTGGATGGTCATCATGAATCCATCTTCAACTTGAGTCGATACTTCTATCGGAGAATTCAACCTTAAGCTTGTTGAATCATCTGTAGGAGTAAAGCCTTCTTTGTCTACTTTATTTATATCCTTAATAGTTTGATCTTCAATAAAGACAACATCTCGACTCCTAATCAACTTCTTGTGCACTGGATCACAGAACCTATAGCCAAATTCATCTTGACCATAGCCAATAAACACACACTGCCGTGTTTTAACATCAAGCTTTTGCCTTTCATCCTTTGGAATATGAACGAAAGCTTTGCACCCAAATACTCATAAATGTTTGTAAGATACATTCTTGCCTGACCAAATTTTCTCCTGAACTTCATATTGAAGAGGAGCACATAGTGAGCGGTTTAGCACATACACTGTTATAAGTAGCGCTTCACCCCAAAAAAAATTATCTAGCTCTGAATGAAAGAGTAAACACCTTATTCTTTCTATCAAAGTTCGATTTATCCTCTCAGCTAAACCATTTAACTGTGGTATCTTTGGAGGCGTCCTTTGATATCTAATATCATGCTTTTTGCAATAAGCAAGAAATGATCTGATATACTCTCCGCCATTGTCTGTGCAGAAATACTTGATGTTCTTCCTAGGTTCTCTCTCAACTAAGGCGTGAAATTGTCTGAAGACTTCTAGCACCCTTGGACTTAATGGTATAAGCCCAGATCTTTCTCGAATGGTCATCAATGTAGGTCACAAAATATCTAGCTCTACCAAGTGACTTTGGTAGTGGACCACACACATCAGAGTGAATCAGATCCAAAACATTCTCCATTCTAGAAGGTGGAGAGCAATGGAATGAGACTCTGTTCTATTTCCAAGCTAGACAATCTTCGCACTTCTTCAAGGATACCTGATCTAAATCAGGTAGAACTTTATCTTTCACCAATTTGGATATCCCTTTTTCACCAGCGTGGCAAAGTCTCTTATGCCATAAACGTGCGGTATTTTCATTTTCCATCACATTTATAGATACATCAGAGACCTTTTCTTGCATCATATATAGGTTTGAGAGTTTGTGTCCTCTCGCAATGATAAGGGAGCCTTTGGTGAGCTTCCATTTTCCATTTCCAAAACAATTTTGGAAATTTTCATCATCAAGCTTGCCTATAGAGATTAAATTTAGGCGCATGTCGGGGATGTGCCTAACATGTTTTAGAAGAAGCTTCATGCCATTCTCCTTTTCCAAACAGACATCTCCCTTACCAATAACTTTTGACAAGTTTCTATTTCCCATCTTGACAACACCATAGTCTCCATGTGTGTAAGATGAAAAGAGTTGTTTGTGTGGTGTGCCGTGAATGGTTGCACCACTGTCAATTACCCAACTCGTCTCTTGGGTTAACTGACTAACAATCTTCTTGTCACAACTGATGTTGAACTCGTCGACATGATTTCCTTGTTCATCATCACTATTTTCCTTTCCTTTCTTGTCTCTATTATCTTGCCAATCACTCTTGAATTTTTGACAAAATTATTTGATATGACCTTCCTTTTTGCAGTAATGACACTCGACGTTTGCATATTTGTTTGATTTTCCTCTACTCTTGTCTCTGGAGCTTGAACTCTTCACTTGGCTTCTCCCCCTCTTTTTAGTAACCAGAACTTTTGATTCTGAGAAAGAGGTTGAACCTTGAGGCCTACGTCTCATTTCTTCATTTAATATGATGCTCTTAACAACTTCCATGCTTACTGCACCATTTGGTGTAGTATTTGTCAAAGAAACTTTTAGAGTTTCCCATGACTTTGGTAAAGAAGCTAGAATCATAAGAGCAATTATCTCATCATCAAACTTTATGCCCATTGTCGACAACTGATCCACCATTCCTTCTATGTTATTTAGGTGATCAGCTACATAAGTGTTTTCTTGATATTTTACTTCCATCAACTCGGTTAAGTAAAATAATTTGTTGTTGCCGATCTTTGAAGCATACAACTGCTCCAGCTTGTTCCACAGTGTTTTAGCATGAGTTTCGTTACAAATATGATTGTAGATGTTGTTATCGACAAAATGTCGAATATATCCACAAACTCGTTCATTCTCAAACACCACTCATCTTCGGACATCCCTTTTGGTTTGACGATAGAGAATATAAGCAAGTGCATCTTCATAATCATGAGAAGATCCTTCATTTTACTTTTTTAAACACGGTAGTTTGAACCGTTCATGTTGATCATTTTGCTTGTTTTTACCTCTATTTCCATGAACCTAGACCAGGCTCTGATACCACTTATTGGGGCCTATGCAGCGAAGTGAGCAATAAAATTTAGGAGAAATAAATAAAGCAAAATAGACAACAGAAAATTTAACATGGTTCACCCAAAACTTTTGGGCTACGTCCACAAATCAACACTTCTAATATATTTCTTTTACTATTACAAATAGTAAGCACAAGTGTATAACTACTTCTACTATTACAAAAAGTAGGTTCTCAGAGGAAAAATCAAAATACCAAAAAATAGTCTCACTATTTTTGTCACACTATTTCTTTTAGGAAAAATATTTCCTAAGCACACACTCTATTTTTCTTTACAAACTATTTTATTTTATAGTTTATGGTATACCTCACAAAAGAAAAAAATAAACAATATTTTTCTCTCTATCTGTGGCTCTCTGTTTTTCCTTTTTTTTATGCCAAATGAAGGAGCTGAAGAGCTCCTTTTATAGACAAGATTTGCCTGCTCTTGTTGACAATTCAAAAAAAGGAGGTCGGTGAGTTGGTAACCAACCAACCGTATAATTAAAAAAAGGTGACTATTTTGTTGACACAAACAAATTTGTTGAGCTGAAAAAGGGGTTGTCCATCTCCTTTTTGACAAAGTGATTTTCACGTGGGCCCTCCATCTGGAGGGACCCACTCAACACTAATTCTAATTAATTTTCTCTTTTTGTGATGGTGCAATCATTTTAGCCACATGAAGAAAATACAAGATTCTATATATTTGTAACTACTAATAGGATTAAGATGTACACAATAGTGTGCTATTAGCTTTTACCAATTAAGGTACCAAAATTATGAACAACCAATGCAACCTTCGAATTCCACCTAAGCCTCTGGATCAAAATCACACTGACCCAACCCAAGCTCCACTGGGGATGAAGACTGGAACTGACACACCATCCTTCAAAGCCATGTTACTCAAGCGACACGTGAACAGTCAAGCGAACAACCAAGACATGGACATAGAGGAAGAGGAAGAGCTGCAGAATCCGAAAACAAAAGAAGACAATTTGCGCATTACGCTATCTGCGGAGGACAAGAAAAGAATATACTTACCATAGCATTTTTCATTAGTTATCAAAATCTTTGGGAAAAAGCTAAGTCACGTATACCTAAAAAAAAAACTCTCTGCAATATGGAAGCTCTTAGAAGAGTTAACACTCATAGATTTGGGATACAAATTACATTATCAAGTTACTAAAGGAGAAAAATGCCCAAAAGATCCTTCAACAAGGCCCATGGTTTGTAAATGGGTTTTTCCTATCAGTTAAGAGCTAACACCTAAACTTCGTCGCCTCAGAAGCATCAGAGACAAGTTCAGCAATATGGGTATGACTCCTGGAACTACCCACCGAATTTTATGACCACCAACTAGTAGCTAGAGTTGGAAGGAAGCTAGGGAAATTAGTCAAGACTGACGTTTGCACATCAGCAACATTAAGAGGACGATACACACAAATTTGTGTGGAAGTCCCGATCGGTATTCCAGTCAAGAAACACATAATCATAGGAAAACATAAATAGGCTATAATCTACGAAGGAGAAAACATCTTGTGCTCAAGGTGCAGGGTTTTAGGTCACACCACAATCACATGTCCTATTACTATCCCCAACAGTCAAACTCAGACAGGACCGCTACCCAGACAGGGGCACTAAGTAAGGATGAAATCACAACGCAACAACACCCAGACCAAAATGAAGAACAATGGCAAATCATGGCCTTCCTAAAAAAACAAAACCGACTAAAGTGACAAGTATACAACAAACATGAAGATGAAACAGGTATTAGCGTCAATTTGTATCATGCCGAAATAAGTAAGTACCTTGATTTCCAAACTTTTAAATATCGCTGGTGTTTGCAACCTGCTGGGAGTCAACGGCTAAATTCCAGAGCACAAAATGTGCAGTCATCACCGGGGAACGACGGAGAAAAGCCTGCTTCCTCATCCCACTCGATCAGTCAAGGAGTGACTTCTGATCTGGCCGATGACGTCAGCAAGGGTAACATCATAAATTCGACAACTATCAATAATAACAATAAAAATAAAAATTTTAAAAATAATAACAATAATAATAATAATACTATATCTAACCTAGAAAGAAAAAAAGTTAATAATAATAATAATAATAATAAAAGTAATAATAATAATAAAGCTTTATATTTTATCACATCCACATTGTCAGCACCGCCTTTATGTGCCAACAATAAATGCTCCACGTCTGCCCAAGGAGTTTTGGGCATTGTAAGCAATGATGTGGAAATTACAGTGACGACTAGCCCTAGGGTGACGTCTTTTCCAATTTTGCAGCACGTTGCTTCTGCCAATCTAATTAGCTAATACGAAAAGGATGATTTAATGAATTCCGAAGACACCCCTATAGGTACTACTTTGATTGTGATGGATATGAATCCACCAATATTCTCAACTATCAAACATAGGACCCTACAAGACCTCCACGCGACCAAAAATCCACCACTAACAACAAATCTTCTCTATGTAGTTTAGATAATAAACATACCAACCAAGGCCCCATATATCCTTTAACTGAAAAAACTTCCCCTTAGCATCTAAACAATAGTAGGGCCAATACTATATTACCCAAACTAGAAAAAACATCCGGACAAGTTTCTGTAATACCTATTGACTCGATAGTTATTGATCTACCCATAACACCATGAAATGCCAAGAGTCCCCTTTTTCGCCCACCAAAGGATATTAAATTCGAGATGTCCCATTCCCTACCATATGCATTGACTTGAGTCAACCCACAGTCCTTTAGTAAACCCTTCTACCATGAATCCTCCAAACCCACCACCACCTCTGCAAACCTTTCCGGTGACCATAGGGAATAACATACTGTATGCGATGCCTGTTCCAATCTCGAACTCCAACCCCCTCTCTTGGCTAAAGCAAAACATACAAAGACAGGCCCTGTCCTTTAGTGCGGAAGAGGAAGGGAGAGAAGTATTAGTAGTAGTTCAGAACCCGACCTTCATAGCTCAAGTATGTCGAAAGGCATGACGATGGCCCTGGACACTTACAATCACTACCTATGGATGAACACAGTCCTCCAGACCCCGCTAAGCATACCATTTCCCCAACTCCCATTTTATCGCACGCCAACTTGGGAGCTATCCTATTTTATCACATGCAACTTGGGAGCTATCCCTCTTCAATCCATTAGTCCAGACTCTGAGCCCGGACAATCCCCCTACCCCCTTTTTCTCTTTCAACAACAAGTACTGGAGGACTCTCCTCTGTGGACTGTCCCAAACCTCTAAATGAATGCTCCTCAAAACCACTTCATGGAGTAGGAAGACGTTGGATCTAGTCCGGTGCAAGTTGTACCTAACAGCATAGCTTCGACCTCTCATGTAAGGTTCCCTCATCCCTTAATTCCCCCCTACTCCCTGGTAAGGCCAGAGTAGGAGCAAACAATAGTTGTTGGAGAAATCGAAGATGCAATAAGCCTAATGAGGGAGATGAGAACTGAGATAAGAGTCTTGAAAGACACAAAAATAATGATCTACAAGGAAAGATTCGCAGAAAAGCACATTCTCATCTGTCCTTCGACGCTATTAGAAAGCTCCATAGACATTCGACCCCCCAACAATCCAAGAATAAGGAACTTTATAGTATTTATGAACCCGACCCTATTGAATGTAATTCGGACAGGTCGGGAGAGATCCCCCTCCCCCACAATCCCAACATTAGGACCAATAAACCTAATCATATGGAACTGTAGGGGTAGTAAAGGGATTGAATTTAGAAGGAATTTCAGAGCCCTCATTGATTGGCATAAACCCCCCTTAGTTGCTTTACTTGAAACTAAAATACGAAGCCATCAAGTACTTTTAGTTGAATTCCCGTTCAGCAGCATGATAGAGGTTGCTACGACGGAAAACTCTGGTGGCATAGTCATTCTATAGGATGATACTGTACTGTACTTGGAAGAGATAACTACTACAAACCAGGAAATCCATGCTATGATCAAGGTATGTTTCAACCATTCTACTTGGCTTTTTAGTTGTATATATACTAGTAATTTTAGAGCACATCGCAATATCCTCTAGGAAAATTTTAAAATGATTAGAAATAACTATAGTGGTGGTTGGCTAATAGGTAGAGATCTTAATGAAATACTAAAATGCTCTAAAAAAGAGGTGGCTGGCCACTGAATCAAGGTAGATCAAAAGATATTTGCAATATGATCAACTGCTGCCGGTTAATAGACCTTGGCTTTAAAGGAAGCAAATACACTTGGCTCAACAAGTGCTTTAAACAAATAAATGCCTTAATTTTTGAAAGACTTGACAGCTTCTTGGCAAATGATGAATGGGTCCAACAATATCCATATGCCCAAGTGAATCACCTACCCCTGACCCACTCAGACCACTACCCCTTACTTTTGACTCTTCAACCTAAAAGACCATTAAAACAGGAGCAAATCTTTCGCTTCGAGACAATGTGGATGTCCCATCCAGATTTGATCAATACAGTCTCAGATTCTTGGTCAAATGGTCCCCACATTATCCAAAATATCAAAGAATTCAGAAATCAAGTTAGACTTTGGAATAAATCTACTTTTGGGAATCTCATCTACAAAAAGAAAAAAATTCCAAGGCGCTTGGAAGGAATCCAAATATCCCCAAATTTAGAAAACAATAAATTCCTCCTAAACCTTGAACAGACTCTTATGGAATAGTACAATGAAGTCCTCAGATTAGAAGAAGAATTTTGGAAACTAAAATCCAGGGTAAACTGGATTAGTGAGGGAGATAGGAATACAACATTTTTTCACACAACAACTTTAAATGGAAGAAGGCTTAATTGAATCTTAGCTCTTTTAGACGACTCTGTCTCATAGATCTATGACCAGGAAGGCATCCTCCGACTCACCTTTAATTATTTCAAGCTTCTATTCACAACAGATAACCTCTTTTCTAGGCCAACCTCTCAAGAATACCTTGCTGTCAACCCATCTAATAAGTAGATCACCTTTGAAATACCAAGCCAGAAGAAATTTATGAAGTTGTAAAATCTTTTCAGCCCCTAAAAGCGCCAGGACCAGACGGTTTACACCCAATATTTTACAAAAATACTGGGCCATAGTAAAGGATACAGTTGTAAAACTTTGCGAAGCTTTCTACACAGGCACCATAACCCAGAAATTAACCATACCCACGTATTTCCTATACCAAAAAAGCCCAATGCCTCAACCCTAATAGATTTTAGGCCCATTAGCCTATGTTACACAAATTACAAAATTATCATAAAGCTAATTGCCAATAAAATCAAACCCCTTTTGGGCAATATCATTGTCACGACCCAAGTCTAGGCCTAGACGTGAAAAGGTAAATGGGAACCCGAAGGAATCTAAACAAGCCTCTTGGCATATCAATCACACATCCTTGATCGCGGAAGCAAAGTAAACAACATCAAGAGAGTACGATTAAAGATAAAGAGATACGAGAAGTGCTTAGTAGTATAAATCATAAAGAGTTAAAGCTTAAACATAATTACATCACTTGTCTAACAACACCTCTAGACATAGAATGGACAGAGGCTAAGACACTTTCTGAGCCCACCTTTTAGTATCAAAGTTCAACATAAAGATATCACAAAAGTAAGAGAAAGCAAGGCTAATATTCCCGAACTTGAGAACTCACCACAAGCTTATCTTCAAGATGTCAAAACTAGCCACGAGTAGGATAATTGTGAGGATCTCTAGTTCCACCATGATAACATCATGTAGGCATAGAGTATATGTTAGTATATTTGAATGTACTAAGTATGTAGGATGCAATGCAACAAGGGATAGAAAACATAATCAAATACATAAGCATAAGCAAGAGATAGTGTAATATCAATATGACATACATAATCAATGCTTGAAATAAAACATGCTTAGTTATAATCAAGGAATGTAAATCCAATGTGGAATATAAGTATGCTCGAACCTTACACAAACATGCTTGAGATGGACCATATAACCACCCACTCGCCTTATGATCTAACCTTTTTGAAGAGTGTTACCAATACCCCTACCTTACGAAATAGGTTTTTAGTAGGTAGTATAAGGCTTCCCCTACTTTACAATATGATTTTTTAGGTAGAAGTCTCGAATTGTTCTTCCTTACGATTTAATATTTCGGTAGGAACCATGAATTGTACCTTACGACATGGCCCTTTCAATAGGTGTTATAGGATGTCCTCACCTTATGATATAATCTTTTCGGTAGGAACCATGAGCCATTCTACCTTACAGCATAGCCTTTTTGGTAGATCTTATAGAATATCCATACCTTATGATATAATCTTTTCTGTAGGAGTCATGAAAAATAGTTCACCAAGCTATCACATTTATGTATCAAGAAAGAACTTCTCTTTTTCCCAAGAACACAACAAGCATGGGAGCCCAACAATTTATTTACGATATCATAAGTACATTTCATGAATTTAATGCATATATACATTCCTTTCATCATCATAAAGTCACTTAACTCATAAGCCATGCAATAGACCATCAATAACCCAAGAACCTTAACAGGATATTTTATCAAACACTTGGCGGGTGTGTAATACTAGCTTAAAATTATCCAATTCAAGAGTGAAATCATGTGAAAAAAGTAATGTAAATCAATCCACTAACACTTGGTAAAACCCTCATGTGAAATACATTGAAAATATCATAATAGATCATAATTCCATAGCTCAAAACATGCATAGTCATAATAGGCAAATCATCTCATAGTATAGACTTAAAATGGGTAAACATATATTTTTCAATCAATCTTAACCTCCAATATGGTATATGATCATAATCATAATGAGTAATACCCATCAGTAACACAACTTAGAAACATGTAATTTATGTATAAAGGAAGGTTGGGCACCATGGGTGAAAGGACTCAACGGTTGAAACCCACCTACCTTAGACCTTGTATTTCTTGAAATTGGGTTGAGAAGGACTTGAAGCTTGGGAGGAGGTCTTGGAATCCAAAGCTTGATCTTGAGTTCCCCTGAATTCATATTGGGGTTCTGATGGAGGCTCTTAAGAGAATTTGAGAGTATATATAAGTTGAGAGTAATGACTTTGATCCTTTTGAATAGGGTTTAGATCTTTTGGGGAGGTTAAGATAGCATTGGAAGTCTAAAAAGGTCATTAGAATGGATTAAATTCACGAAAATTCTATTAATGAAATGGAGAGAAAATTTTTGATAAAGTGTCACCACACTTGAGGTTACACGGGTCGTGTGGCACTCCACGGTTCGTGTGGAGTGCCCGTGAACCAATACTTTGACAATTTTTGGAAATTAGAAACTTGACCAACACTTGGAATATTTTGCCTAAGTGTCACCTCATAGACTGGTTCACGGGCGGTGTGAGGTCACACGGTCCTTTTACTAGTCCGTCAAACCATATTTAGAAAATTTTGTGAAAGTTAAGAGTCGTTTATTTTACACTTAGAAAAATTTTCACTCCGGAAGCCTCACGGAGGGCATCACGGCCCGTGCCACACCACACAAATCATGTAGCCTGTCGTGGCATATGTCTTGGCCACAAAGTGGCCATTTTAGGCCCCATGCCAGTCACAGGGCTCGTGAGATGCCACACGGCCCGTGTGGCATTGCTGCACGGGAGGATTCTATAAAAATGGGCATATCTCCTTCATCCGAACTCAGAATGAGGTGAAACCAAGTACCTTAGAAAGCTAACTCAAAGGGCTTTCATTTGATATGTCGTGGGTCGTCCAGTTCCATGTGTGCTAAAAGTTATGCTCATTTAAAGTTGACCCTTGCATAAATCATTGCCCAAAACTCAATTCATAGGGAAGTCTTGAACTCGTGAAACTACTAGAAGTCTGCCACGACCCTAATACACTCCCTACCTACACAAATGAGGCTTGAAACATGTGTACTGGTAAAACGCAATTCGTAGGTAAGTCTTGAACTCGTCAAAGTACTAGAAGTCTGCCACGACCCTAATACACTCCCTACCTAAACAAATGAGGCTTGAAACATTGGTAAATAATAGCATGAAGTTATGCGGTGTCACAATCATAGGCCCATACCAATTCAGTTTCCTCCCTAATAGGCAAACTAGTGGTAATGCTATCATTATCCAAGAAATTGTCTCCTATATGTCAAAGAAAAGGAAGGAGAGGAAGGGTCTTATGCTCCTAAAAATAGACCTAAAAAAGGCATTCAATCGACTAAAATGGTCTTTTATTCGAGAAATGCTCTATTACTTCTCCTTCCACCCAAAATTGATTAATCTCATTATATCTTATATAACCACAAATGAAACTACTATTTTAATAAATTGAACTCGAACTCCCTTCTTCTCACTCTCTAGTGGTATTATGCAGGGGGATCCGATGTCACCTTACATCTTCATACTATGTATGGAGAAGCTTTCTCGTGACATAGAACATGTGATGGGTGAAAACATTTAAAACCCCATTACTCTAAGTTGACAGGGCCCACCCCTATCACACCTAATGTTTGCTAATGACATAATACTACTAGCCACTACAGACAAACAAAATAGCACAACCATCCACAAAATACTCCATACCTTCTGTGCTAACTCTGGCCAAAAAATAAACAATACTAAGTCAAAAATCCTTTCTTCAAAAAATTGCCCAGTTGAGGTAAAAACTCAAATATAAAGTCTGTTACATATAATAAAAACTCAAGATATGGGTAGATATCTAGGTTTCCTCATAATCCATAGTTGAACCACAACAAAGGATTTCCAATTCATCCTAGATAATCTCCAAACAAAACTAGCAGGCTAAAAGATAAATCTTCTAAACCTAGCAAGAAGAACAACCCTTACTAAATCCTCGTTAAATAACATCCCTACTTATTTTATGCAATATATTCGACTACCCTTTAGCATATCAAAAAGAATTTATCAAATCCAACAACATTACCCCAATGCCTCAAAGGCTCCCGCCCATTGCGAGATAAGGGGGGTCAGATGTACGCAGCCTGACCCCTATGTTTAAAAACATAGCGCGACTGTTTCCGGATGACCCATGA
>JAABOM020000001.1:16129192-16156716 GCA_011800125.2 Solanum clarkiae
AAAAATTTGAATTTTTTTGTGATTTATGAAAAAAATTGTAATTTTTTTTAAAAAAATTGTAATTTTTTTTGTAAAAATAAAAATTATTTTATTTTTCATTTTTTAAAGGAATGCCACGTGTAAAATAGGGGTGTGACGTATACAACTTTTGCTTGCATGGACAAATGTGGCATCATAGCATTGGACGGAAAAAACACATCAGCGAGATTGTTCCACACGTGCTAAGTCAGCGACGATGCAGTGTCTACTTGTTCAGGAATTGCCAAGTTGGAGTGCCTATTTGTGCAAGTTGAAAGTTTGAGTTCCAACTTGCAATTTCGCGTCAAGTTTAGGGTCAAATTTGGATATTGTGCCTTTTAATTAATTAGTCCTATTTAATTTGGCAAAAAGATTATGAAAATTTATAAATTTGTGATCTTAAATTAAAGATATGTCAAATTATTTAACTCAAATGTATCAAAAATATTCTTGATCTTGTGGCAACATGTCATTCGACGAATTAAATTTAAGAAGTTGCCAAAAAAAAAAAGAAAAAGAAGAGACATCTTTTTAAATGAACTAAAAAAAGGGAAAAATAAATCGAAATGAATGAAGTATCATATACTATAAACTTTTATTTAATTACACGAATGAGAGTATAAAATCTATTAACCTATTTGTTGAGTCCGGGCAACGTCCTAGCTACCTTTACTAGTATATAGATAGGTACCAAAGTTTTCATTATTATTTATAAATTTAAATTTCTATTCTACTTATTTATTGTACACTTAATCAATATTTTTCAGTTTTTTTCATTGTCTAAAAAAATTATAATACATATCTTTCCTTATAGAAAATTTCAGATATAGATTTAAAAAAATTAAAATAGCATGATTTTAAAGAGTAGCAACAATAAAAATTAATAGTTTAAAAATAAAATAGATATTTAAAGAAGCAGGCCACATCCATAATAGGGAGGCTGAACTATTAGGAGTGTGAGTTTTACATCTAAACTTTTACTTATTATTTTGAGAAACACACAACTCTCCTTTATTTCACTATCGCTATAATGTGTGTGCTACACTCTCTTTTGCTTTAAAAAAATCAGATTACACTCCACATAAATAAAACATTCCATATTGACAAAAAACAAACAAATTATAGTATTCTTTAAAGGTTAAGTATTGAAGTATTATTATTTTTAAAAAAATATAACATAAAATATAAAACATTTTTTCTTACCTCACTCTACCACTTCCTCTCCCATACCCCCCACCCCTACTCTCCTGAACCAACTAATGTTTTAGTTTTTTTTTTTAAAAAAAAATTGTAAACTTTTTTTAAAAAAATTCTTACTTCAACTCCCTTCACCTTTAAAATAATAATTTATATATTATTTTAATTTTTTTAAGAAAAATAATTTACCCTACTAAAGAGAGATTAACATGTTGAATGATTGAATATAATAATTAAAAAGTCCTTCATGTTAATAATTTCTTAAGAATAATGTAAAAGAACATGAAAACTAAAATGGATGGACGTGAGTATATCTTGGAATATAATCACGTTATTGAAATTTAGAAGTAATTTTTTTTCTATAAGAAGAATTTAATTTTCAAAATAAAATTGAGAGATTGTATGGAAAATTAGCGGAGCAAGAACAATGAGTCGTGTACCTTTTTGTTTCACAACAGTTGTTGTTGTTGCCACCAATGAATTTTGTCCTAGATCTACTTCCGTTTCACTAGGAATACAGATTGTTATCCACAAACTAAATGTCTTATGCAAATTGATGAATGTAGGATGCGAAATCCTCTTTCGGATTTTCTCAGTTTTCTTTTTACTGATACGTAAATTTTCAAAAGTGGTTGTAACTCCTCTTTCCCGCTCTCATTGGGAGACTGCCACTCCTCTTTGAAATAGGGGAATGGTTAAGTAGTTGAAAAATTGCTCCCTTTCTCATTTTCAAAAAAGGAGTTGCACAATTATTATTTAACCGTATCATATTAAATCTTAAAGCTAGGTACTTTCACAACCTACAGATCGTGTAAGATTGAATCAAGTCAGTTCATATGGGCTACCTATGATCTCAAAATTCTTACATCTCCCACTTTGCACATGGTGGACAAGACCAGCTTCAATATTATATCAACAAAATACACAATTCATATGACAAATAGTTCGTGAGATCTGTGAGCATGAAGGTTGCCTTCAAGGTTTTATAGGTCTTATATAGGAATTCAATCACGTACGGAAAGAATTCATTATCAATATGAGGATACCAATACTCATAATATCTCAAACTTCATCCTATCTCTCATCCTCATTTTAATTTTTTTTATAGTATTTCCTTTCTATTTAAATCTGTCTGTTTTGAATCAACTACTTTCCTAGACATGCACCGCATTGCTGAATCATACATGACTATTAGTAACATGTTAAAGTAGCAACGTTTATTGAAATTTCAAGAAATAGTAAAAGGTCAAAGGGTATTCTAATGAAAAGTTTAACTTTGACTTTTCAGGGTCTCACGTAATGAAGAAGCGGAGATCATTCTTTCATTAGCCCTTGGTCACATAATACACGTGGTATGAAATATATGCTATGATGTTCTCACCTTTTTCAAGTGCATGTGTCTCACCATAACATCGTACAACCCTTGGTATTTACATTTTTTAATGTCTAAATTTGATTTTCTCTCTATAATTATCCTCAACTCATTTTCTCAGAGACACACTTGTTTGATTTTCAAAACAAGTCATAATACAGTAGTGATAATTATCTTTTCACTTTCCTCAATGTAAGAGGCAATTGCTCATGTGAGAGAGCCAATTTCATGACTTGACGAACATTTTATTTCTAAGATATTACCACATGTATTCAAGATATAAATTCAATAATATTATATTGATGAGAATGTTATAACAACAAAGTTATTTTGCAGTAAAAATCACATCCTATATAAGTTTAGAGACTCAACATACTTCTCAAACAAGTCACTAGATATTGACTTTTTAAATGGATCAACTATCATTTCACGACTAGGAATGTATTGTAAATTCACTTCTCCACTTGCTACTATGTCTCTCACAAAATTATACTTTATATCAATGTGTTTGATTTTGCTGTGATACTTAGTATCCTTTGTATATGCAATAGTCGTCTGACTATCATAATATAAAATTATGGGATCCTTTGAATTCTTTGCAATATTCAAATGCTCAAAGAATCTCTTGAACCAAACATTATACTGTAGACGCATAAGCTACGAATTAATAGATTATTTCTTACTCTTTTCATAAAAAATAGTACCACCATTTAGTAAGAACATAACAGATATTAATATTTTGATCATCAACATCTGTATAACCTCTTATAAATAAATTAGAGCTATTATTACACATTGAATAATTTGCAGTTCCTTTTAGATATTAGAATATTCTTTTCACTGCCTTCCAATGATCTATTTCAGGATTAATTGATATTTTCTTACCAGACCTATAGCATAACTCATATTTGGACGAGTACACATCATAACATAGATTAGACTTCCAATAGAACTAGAATATGGAACTCGAAATATTTGTTCCGTTTCTTTTTCAATCCTTCGACACATTTCAAGATTTAAAGATTCACCTCTAGATATTGGAGTGTCCATGGGTTTATAACTATTCATCCAAAAATGTTTCACTATTTTCTTATGCATGTTTTTTGAGATAAACACAAGAATTTCTTAGAATGACCTCCTTGGATCTTTACACCCAATATATAGCCTGCTTCACCCATATCTTTCTTATCAAATGATTTTAAAAGCCATGACTTGATAGTTTTCAGATATTTCAAATTATTTTCGACTAATAATATATCATCTATGTAAAGAAAAAAATTATAAAATTTTCATTGGATTTTTTCATATAAATGCAATGGCCTTCATCGATCATGATGAAATCTAATAAAATCCCCTCTTTATGGAATTTCAAGTACCATTGCCTTGAAAATTATCTTAGCCATAAATTATCTTTTTAATTTACAATATTTCTTTCTTAGTCTTTAACAATGAAACCTACAAGTTGCTCCATGTAAATTTTCTCGTTTGATTCTCCATTGAGAAAATCAGTCTTCATATCCATTTGATGTAATTCTAAATCTAAACGTGCAACAATAGTCAAAAGCAGTCATATAGAGATAAACTTTACAAGTGGTGAAAAAGTTTCCTCATAATCTATTTCAAATTTTTAGTAAAACCTTTAGCCACCAGTCGAGCTTTGTGTCTTTCGATTGACCCATCCAATCTATGTTTAACCTTGAGAATTCACCTTTTTTCAATAGCTTTACATTCTTATAGAATGTCAACTAGATCCCAGACTTTATTGATTTTCATGGACTCTAATTTTTCTTTCATCGCTTTTAACCATTTATCCTTTTCAGAACTCGATAAAGCCTCAGTTATAGAGTTAGGTTCATCTAACTTCATGGGAGATACCAAGAAAACATAGTTCTCAATCTCTTAAGATTGTTTAGGTACTCCTTTCTAGTACTCTTACATAGTTGAATTTCAGATTCCTCTATAGGAATTTGGGATTCAAAACTCCCACTTGGACTTGGAATCATCTCTTGATCAATTGTCTTATCAAATATATTCGGAGACCAAATCGTGGAGGGGCTCACCATCAATTATATCACTTTTTTTTAAAAAAATATTTATTAGAAATCTAAAATCTCGTGATTCAATTTCGGTCACACTTTTATCTTTCAATTCATCAATGAACACATATACTTTGTAGCATTTTGAGTATCTTGTGAAGATGCCTTTCTTTTCGATTAGACTTAATTTACCAAACTCACCCAAATGATCTTTAATATACGCAACACAACCCCAAGGTTTTAGATTATCCAGGTTTATTTTATGACCAATTCAATGTTTAAAAGGAGTGGAAGTTACTGATTTAGAAGGCACTTTATTCAATGTAAGCTACAGTCAATAATGTATCTCCCAAAAAAGAGATAGGAAAATTTGTTTGTGCCATCATTGACCATAGCATATCCAATTATGTCCTATTCCTTCTTTCGGCCACACCATTTTGTTGAGGTGTGTAAGGAATAGTTAATTGTTTAATTATGTCTTTTTATTACATAATTCTTCAAATTGATTTGACAAATATTCACGTCCTTAGTCAGTTCTTTATCTAATTGATTTCAACTTTATTCATATATATTTTAAAGCACTTAAGTGTTTCAAATTTCAAAAACGTTAAAAACAAAAGCAGATTTCCATCCTGATGCTGTCAAAATGTGCCAAACTTTACAAATTCATATCTCACTCATTTTTAATCTGTTTTGCTATTATAATATGTTTTCAGAAAGTCTAAAACAACTAGAATGTGACCCAAAATATTATCAAACTATAGCCAAAATGGACCTAAATAAAATCTACCTTTTTAAAAAATTCATCAAAAAATACCAATCATCAAAACTTCATCTCAAATTCATAACTCGATGTATTTCAAGACATTTAACATGGAATATTCAAATAATTCTACCACGCTATGATACCATTTATAAGAATTTAACATGAAATATTCAAATAATTCTACCACACTATTTAACGTGGAATATTCAAATAATTCTACTACGCTATTATACCTTTTTGTTTTGCAGCGATTGTTATTGTTGCCATTAGAAAATTTTTCCCCAGATCTACTTCTGTCTTCCTAGAATTATGAATTTTTATCCACAAACTAAATGCTTTGTGTAAATTGATAAATGTACGATCTGAAAATCCTCTTTCTGACTTTCTCAATTTTCTTTTTACTGATATATAAGTTTTCAGAAATGGTTGTAACTCCTCTTTCCACTCTAATCAGGAACCACTCCTACTTGAAATAGGGGAGAGGTTGAGCAGTTAAAAAACTGTTGTCACGATCCATGCCTAAGCCTAGGTGCGACACAGTGAATGAAAAATCCGAAGGCAACCCAAACAAACCTCTTAGTATATCATTTACACATCCTTGATTACGGAATATAAAACAAGCATCAACAAATAATTCTAAGGAAATAGGGGCTTTGAACTCATGGTACGAGGAGGAATATGTGAGAGGGATTTACATGAATTACATAATAAACAATTTACAAAGGATAAATATGACTCAAGTTATGGAGAAGTAGAGACTTAGAAATTTCATTACTTTTCAACAACATCAACAACACCACATGGAATCTCATAGGGGATAAGGACTAAAGGATAAGTCTTGATAAAATCTCAACATCTCATAATAAGTACATCGCATAGCATAGTATCCAACAACACCTATAAAACATGAGTAGGATGAGGGCCAAGATAAGTCTCGGGCTCACCCTCAAAGTACTAAGTAAAATAAAATAAAATATCAATATAAGAAAGATAGACGTCGGATTTTGTCCCCGAAATGGAGGATTCATTACAATAACAATCTTCACGAATTCAAGTTAGTCACATGAAGGAGGATGAATAGGAGCCTCGGTCCCTACATGGTTAGTTATGTAGGCAAAAGTATGCACTAGTACTTGGAATATACTAGTATATGGGATGCAATGCAACAATAGATAATAAGCTTCATAACAAGATGCATACTCATATACAATAGAATGTAACTCAGTATGTCATGCATGAGGATTTTTTGATAAAATTATTCATAAGATACACACAACACCTTATGATACATATGTGGGAGGTAGACCATAACTGACATATAAGACCAAGTGAGCTACTACTTGAAATCCAACATAACCCCAAGGGGAGACTACTTGCCATGTAGAATTCCATCACATTCGCATATGCATCATCAAGAAATTATGACTTAGGTGGATCCACTAGCCTAGCTTACAAGGGCTCCTATGGTAGCACATAGTTAATGAGACAAAGGATTGCTACTATGATTCCCTTATCGAATTCACCTCAATGCCCCATTCAGTGTTAAGTCATTCCCACCGAATACATTTGAAAATATATACATAATTATAATTATTCATAAGCTTTGGAAGCAAAATATCATCATCATCATGTATAAAGTGTAGCTCATCTAAATAATGAGATCCAACATGTGAGAATGGTCCTTATCACATGGAATCTATCTTTTGATCAGAATTATCCTTTCACCGTCATTATCATTCATAAAAGGGATTTAAATATCATAACTTTCATAAACTTTAGTAATTGAACCCTCATTATTACAAATTATTTGTGATTAGAAATTTTGATATGACAATTGGGTGAATTTCATGCATGCAAGCTTTGAATCATGGAACTAAAGAGAATTATGCATGAAAGTAGTAAAATTTATCAATTTAGATCATCATTAAAACAATCCACCGCAATCATACACATCACCTTTGAACTTTAATGATGGAATCATGCAATTCATCTCAGAAAACCATCAATTTACGAATAACTTATGGTAATATAACTTTCATAACTACATAATATAAGATAGCTTCATAATTGAAAATCCTTGAAATTAATTTATGCAATTTCATGCAATAGATGAAGAATCTTGGCATAATTCATGCTTAATTGAAAGAATAAATGATACCCATAAGGAATTAACACCGAAACTTTAAGTAATTTATAAAATAGGTTTTGGGACTTCATGGGTAAAAGAGCCCATGAATGAAGAAACTCACACATCTTTGATCCTTGAAACTTGAAGAAATAAAATTGAGGAACTTTGAGAAATCCTTTTAGAAGCTTTGTCTTCAATGCAGGAAGCTTGATCTCTAAGAAATTAGAGAGAACTTGATGGAAAATTTCTGAGTGAAGTTTGAGAGAATTTGAGAGTGTATTTAGAGAGAGAATTAGGGCCTAAAATAAGAGAATTTTCGTGCATTTGCATATATAAAAGTGTTAGAATAGGCCCCAACTAAGTTTTCAAGAAGAAAACAAAACTCAAAAAGTTTTTGTAGTATGAGGGTCAAGGGTGTGACGCGTTGTCACAGACTCTTCTGGTTTGCACAAATTATTTTTTGATATGCCTAAAAATCATAGGTGACCCTTTTTCTACACAATTTTGCCTTCTAAAAGAATAAGAAGTCGAATTTGTGAAATAATGTATGAGTTTTAAGATATTCAAGAAATACATTATAGGATCTTTCTGAGCCTCATTGAGAGCATTACAATATCTCTCTCTTAGTAACATTCGTCCCTAAATATTATAAACTACACTTGAGTGAGTGACAAACTGCTTTTCAACCTTAATATAAATGCATCAATGCAATTTGAAACATCATCTTCATAAAATCTCAAAGGCCAAACACATATGTAGCCCCTTAAACTTGATCCTAAATTTCATTTTGGTACTTCAACTCAATCTTGTTCCATTTTAACTCTTCAACTCCAATTTTTATATTCTATTTGACACTTTTGCCCAAAGAATCAACAACATGGAGAGAGTGTTCTCCACATGCCATGACATGACATAAAAATTAATTAAAAATAAATAAACAACCCTCTAACTTGTCCTAATTTTTTATTTGGACACTTTATCTTACCTTTACTTCATTTTACCCTTCAATTCTAATTTTGTGTACTATTTAATTATAAATACTATTTTCACAATTTCTTTATTTTTATTTATACTCTTTATTTTGTCTTTTCATTTTATAATCGATGTTTGTCCATTATTTTTAAAAATATCTTTGAAATTAACGGATAAATTTTTCTAAAAAAATATTTTTCGAGTTTCTCTATATGTTCTCTTGAAAAATAACCAAGGAAATTGTGTCGATTTTCTTTCTTAAACAATCAATTGAATTAAATAACACCATATATTTCTAATTTTTCGTTCAACTCAATATGGGTGAAAAGAACTCATCTTCAATACAAGCAAAAAAAAAATCTTGTTTATTGCTAATAATATTATTAAAGAAATATTAAACTTGATATACTTCATTGAGTTGTTATTGATTTTTTTAAGAAAGAAAATCAAAGCACTTTGGACAGTTATTATTCAGGCAAAAGTACAAAAAAATTCTCAAAAAGAAATTATTTTTTTAAAAGAATCAATATTCATCCATCAATTTTATTTTATTTGCAAAAACTAACATATGAACGTCTATTTTTAAAACACAAAAATCAGTTGAAAAGCTTATATAAAAATTTTAAAAATTATAAAATTAATATATTTTATTTAAATGGTACATAAAAACAGAGTTGAATGCCTAAAATGAAACAACTAAGATAGAGTACCAAAATAAAAATTAAGAGCAAGTTGCAGGGGTTATATATCTATTTGACCCCAATTAAATAATTGTTGTGTGAATTTTTAATCGCTAAATAAAATTTTAAATCTTTTAATCAAGAAAGATTCCTATCTCATGAATGAAAAGTAATGGTATTGAAGATGGTAAAAAATCAAAGAAGAAATAAAATTGGATTTCAAACAAAAACAAATAAAATATTTTTTTGGCTTTCATTCTCTTAGAGAAAGTGTGATGCACTATTAAAGTGTCTACTTGGAACAAGCCATAGTTAAGGTGCCAAAATAATATTCATGTTCAAGTTTAAGGGCTACATATATGTTTGACCAATCTCATACTTATGCATCAAAATTCCATTAAAACGTGATACCATGAATATGAATGCATGTAACTTGATTCTAAGGGTTGAAACTCATAACTTGACGTCTTAAACATGATCATCTTATTACCTTAGAATTGAGTAGATTGGAAAAGATAAGGATATCATTTCATCATGTCCGCTTCTGTTTTCCAAGTCACACTCTCAACTTGTTGTTTCCTCCAAAGGACTTTAACGGACACTACATCTTTGTTCTCCAATCTCTTTTCTTGTTGATATCGCCCAAGCTATACCTCCTTATTGAGGCTAAAATGGTCGTTGTCAAGATATAGAACCTAACCAATGTTTGGGTCGAACTCAAGGGAATATGGTAGATTTAAAAGAATTCAATGTTGCAATTTGAATTATTAACCAACTTATCTCCCCGAAGGGGGGGTAGGTGGGTTTGATAATGACTAATGAAATTAATATTAAAACAAGTGTTTAAACCAATATGGAGAGAAACTAGGTTATTGTATTTCCCATGATTTCCTAACTTAGTATCACCGGATAATCGATTTCTTTTATAGTAGATAACATGCAGAATGGTAAGTTAAGTTCACCAAACCCTTTGGCCTAGGCAAGAGGCAAATTTCACTACATGACTTAGTTCATTCCCATCGTGTGACATTACTAACCCTTACCTATTGTCCCAGTACAATCTCCCCTTGGCCCAGTTCGGTTAATTAGCTGAGAAATATCGACCAAATCTTGTTAATTAATTTATTTTCCTATTCATTACTACCTTAGTCAAGTCAGTAACACTAGGCGTATTGTAATGTTGGCCACCACTAGAAAATATGCAAAATGAAGATAATTAATTAATACATGCATGCAAACTTTTCAAGAATTACGAATCATCCGGTGTTACCTTGTTCGTTCTTCATGATTTCCACAATCCTAGTTGTGGATTTAGCTACTCGTGGTTTGTGTAGATACAAGACTTATGAATTTGAATAATATAATAGAGCAGTCACACAATTGAATTAAGCATAATAAAATCCAAGCTTCAATGAGAATTACAGGATTATAATTAGAAGATAAAACTAAAGTGTACAAGTATTTCTCAAACTCTCCAATTTTTTTTCTACTGTTATCTTACTATTTTCATGCTCTCATGCTAAGAAAACTAGCATAAAAACCTATTTTAATGTTTAAAAATACAAATCTAAAATAAAATAGGACAATTGGGTCGACACGTTTCAAGAGGTGCACTACGGGCCGTATAGTGATTTACGGCCCATAATCGGGCTTTCATACTTTGTTGCTTCAATTTTGGACTTGACTTGTACTACACCTCTTTACAGCCTATAAAAGGTTCTACCATCCGTAAGGAATTTTGTCTGATGAAATATCTGCAAGTCTTCACTTTCTTATCCTCAGGGCACGAGACATGATTTATGACTCGTAAAGTGTCCATGAGTCATAGGCCTGTTTGTAGACCAAACTTCAGAAATCCATTCTTCATTGAAATTGCAGAAGAAACCTCCTTCACGACCCATAGAATACTCTACGGCCTGTAAAGGGTCTCGTGGATCCTCAATATCAACAACTTCTACATATTTTTCTCAAAAGCAATGCCAACTCTGAAATCCTGCAAAACAAACACAAAAACACATCAAACCTACTAACATCGCATTGAGAACACACAAAATTTCAAGTTTTAAGCATCAAAAGTGCTGTATTTTGACAACACATCACTTGTCTATCTAGTATTTCTATGGAAAATTCCTAATAGGTGAAATTCTTTTCAATATTAACATCTTCCAATGGAACTATAGAATATGGATCCCGCATGAACTTCCTCCACATTGACAGATGGAAAATTGGAGGAATGGTGTTTGTCTCCAATGACAACTCTAACTCATATTCCTCTTTACCACTCTTCTCACAAAGGCTCTACATACCTTGGGCTAAACTTCCCCCTCTTACCAAATCATACCACACCTTACATAGGCAACACCTTCAAGTAAACTCAATTACTAACATTAAACTCAAGGGGCCTTCTCCTCACATCGGAATAGGACTTTTTCTACTTTGGCTGGTCTTCAATCTTTATCTTATGAGTCTCACTTTCTCCATGACATACATAATCAAATCCAATCTAATCAAGGCAATTTCCCCAACCTCAAACCATCATACCAGCGAACTACATTATCTACCATATAAAGTCTCAAATGGTGCCATCTTAATGCTTGAATGATAACTACTGATGTAGGCAAACTCGATGTGAGGTAGATAATCATCCAAACTTTCTTTGAATTCCAATACACAAGCCCTTAACATGTCTTCCAATGTTTGAATTGTTCTTTTGGCTTTTCTATTGGTTTGAGGATGAAATGCCATACTTAGATTCACCTTAGAACCAAAATCTTGGGAATGACATCTAAAAGAGAGTGGTAAATTAGGTACCACGATCCGAAATAATGGACAATGGAATCCCATGCAGCCTCACCAACTTTCAGATATACAACTTAGCATAATCCTCGGCATTGAAAGTTCTCCTAACCAGCAAGAAATGAGCTAATTTCATTATTCGGTCCACTATCACCCATATAAAATCAAAGTACCTCTTGGTCTTAGGTAACCTAACTACAAAATCCATGTTAATTTCTTCCCACTTCCAAGTAGGAATCTCAATCACTTTAACTTATTGGAGCATTAGGCCACAAATTTAGCAATGTACTTTTTCATTCCATTCCATCAATAAACTTTCCTCAAATCTCTATACATCTTAGTGGAAGCGGATGTATGGAATAGGAAGAATTGTGTGCTAATGCAATATCAAAGTTCTCAACCTATCAACATTCGACACACACAATCTCTCTTGGTAACGAAGCACCCAATCTCCCACTTGTGAGAAGACCTCTATCTTTCCTTCTTTCACCAAGGCCTTCAACTCAATCAAGGAGGGATCAAGATCTTATTTAGACTCAACATCATCAATCAATGATGATTCCGAGCCATTTGCCACTGTGACACCACCATTTCTCGGCCTCACTCAATTTTACCCCAATCTAGCCAACCTATATACTTCCTTTGCTAATTTTCTCTTCCCATCATCTTCAAGTTATGACACACTACCCATGTACATTCTACTAAGTGCATCGGCTACAACATTAACCTTCCCTAGGTGATACTTTACACTCATGTTATAATCTTTAGGAGGTTCTAACCATCTCCATTGCCTTAAGTTGAGGTCTCTTTGTGTAAACACATGTTGGAGACTCTTGTGATTAGTAAACATATCAACATAGATCCCATATAATAAATGGCACCAAATTTTCAATGCAAATACCACGACTGTAATTCAAGATCATGTATTGGATAATTCTTTTCATACATCTTTAGTTGCCTTGAAGCATAAGCAATCACCTTACTATTTTACATCAACACACAATCCAATCCATTTCTTGAGGTATCACAATAAACAACAAACCCATCAGTACCCTCTCACAAAGCTAAGATTAGAGCCAAAGTCAGACGATCCCTCAAAGTTTGGAAGCTTTTCTCATACTCATCCATCCACACAAACATTACTTTATTTTTGGTCAACTTAGTCAATGGAGAAAAAATAGAGGAGAACCCTTGAACAAATCTTCTATAATGCCTCGTTCGGCTTAAGAAACTCTTAATATCCATTGGAGTTAATGACCTTGGCCAATTTCTCACTACTTCCATCTTCTTGGGGTCAACTTTTATCCCATCACTAGACACAATCTACCCAAGAAATGCAACCTCCTTCAACCAAAATTCATATTTGTTAAACCTGGCATACAACTTCTCATCTCTCAAGGTTTGCAAAACCACTCTTAAAAATGCTTTTTATGATTTTCTTTATCTCGAGAATAAATCAAAATATAATTAGTGAATACCATAACAAACATATCAAGGTAGGGTTTGTACACCCTATTCATAAGGTCCATAAAGATAGTCGGTGCATTAGTTAATCCAAAGGACATTCACCACAAATTCAAAGTGTCCATACCTTATCCGAAATGCTGTTTTGGAAATTTCACATCCTTACTCTCAATTGATGATAGCTGGACCTCAATTCAATCTTAGAAAAGTGCCTAACCCCCTGCAGCTGATCAAATAGCTCATCGATCCTTAGAGGGATACTTGTTCTTGTTGGTAACTTTGTTGAGTTAGCCATAGTCGATACACATTTGGAGTGAATCACCCTTCTTCCTTATGAACAACACTGGAGCACCCCATGAGGGCCTACTTGGTCTAATAAAACTCTTCTCTATCAAATCCTTCAATTTATCTTTTTGTTCCTTTAAGTCCACCAGGGCCATTTTATAAGGACAGATTGATATAGGTCGGGTGTCGGGCAAAAACTCTATACCAACATCTATCTCCCTTTCGAGAGGGACACCAGACAACTCTTTGAGAAACACATAGAGAAACTCATTGACTATAGGAACCGACTTTAGAGATGGACTTTTGGATGAAACATCTCTAACCTTTACCAAATGGTAGATACATCCCTTAGAAATCATCTTATGGGCTTTAAGATAAGAATAAACCAACCTTTACAAGAAGAACTACCATCCTTCCACTCAAGAATAGGCTCATTTAGAAATTGAAACTTGGCACTACAGGTTCGACAATCTATGGTAGCATAAGAAGCATGCAACCAACCCAAGTATAACATCAAAATCAATGATAGTGAGCTCTAAATCACAAGAGATAACTGTATGTATGATGGACATGAGATAACCTCTATAGACCTTTTATGTAAGAATGGACTCACTAACAAGGGTACTAACCTTATAAGGCTCAACAAGAGTTTTGGGACATATATGAAATCTATTAACAAGAAATGGTGTGACAAAAGACAAATCTGTCCCCCTTGATCTAAAAGTGCATAAGCATAAAAATCACTAACTTTCAACATACTGATAATCACATCCCGAGCTTCTTCCACCTCTTGATGACTATGAAGGGCATAGAACCTATTATATTTTGGTGCTCCTTGTGCTTGTCCACCTTGACCTTGAGGCTTTGCATTACCACTCCTACAATCCCTTGCATGATGGTTGGTTTACCACATCTAAAGCAAGCATTGGATCCCGCTAGACATTCACCCTTATGAAACTTTCCCCACTTTGCACAATTTAGAGAAGTTTGTACACCCATACGTCCTTGGGGATTTGGGTTGGACACCTTATTTTTCTTGAACTTAGGAGGAGGAGTATATGATGACCCTTGATTTCCTTGCTTTTGACTATCTTGGAATTTACCATGGCCACCACTCTCTTTGATAAAGAACCCACCACCATCCATCCTAGCTCTCTTGGACTCCTTAGACTTCTCCCTTAATTTCTCATGCTCAATTTGTTCCGCATAGATCATTTAATGGGAGATATCCATTTCTTTGATGAGCATAGCCATTTTGCATTCTTTAGCGACTAAATCTGAGACACTTGATATGAATTTACTCATTCGATGTAATGACCCAAAAATCATACGACATAGTTGGACCTTGAAAAGTCTTGTTCCGAGAAAATATTTGGACCAAGTATTGTCTCAAGAGAGACCACACAGCCAGTGTGAGGTCACACGAGCCATCTGGCCTCAAGTGCGACCATACTTAGCCTCAAATCTTGAATGTTGGCCTTGGTATGATGTTGCAAGCTAAGGAACAGCTCACTAGCACCCCACACGAGCCGTATGACACTTCACGGATAGTGTGGAGGAGCCATGGAGTGGCCTAAGCTTGAAAACCCGATCATTGGGGCTAAGTGAGGTGCCATGCTTAGTCACACTAGTCGTGTGGCATGGGATGTTTGTGTAGCCCTCCGTGAAGCCTTTGGGGTGAAAATATTCTAATTATGAAATCACTATCTCATAACTTTCTGCACATTTTCCTAAGTTGGGGAGATGGAAGCACCACACGGACCGTGTAGCTTCACACGGCTAGTGAAAGGTGTCCGTTTGGTGGGCTCGTGTGAAAAATTCTAAGTGTTAGTTCAAGATCGAAATTTCCAAAAAAATTTTCCAAGTGTAGTTTCACGGCCAATCCACACAGACCATGGAGTGCCACACGGGCCGTTTGGGCTCAAGTGAGATGACTTTCGAAATGTTTTCCCTTCGATTTATTAATGGCACTTTCGTGAATTTGGTTATTTCTATTGGCCTTTTGGGGATTCCTATGCTATTTGATGGTACTCTAAAGACCTAAAACCTATTTCAAACATTCAAAACTCATTCCTCACATTTGAAACTCTATCAAAATAACTCTTAAAAGAACTCTTGGAGATTTCAATATTTGAGCTTGGGAACTCAACTCTTCTTCGAATTTCATGGGGTTTTCTCCATTTTGCTGAAGGTGTGTGGGTTTTGGAAACAACCTCTCTATCTCTATGATGTAGTGGTAAGGTCTGCGTACCATATACCCTCCCCAGACCCCACTTGTGGAATTTTCACTGGATATGTTGTTGTTGTTGTTGTGTGGGTTTTGATCCTTGATTTCTTTTCAATCAAGGAGACCCAAATTATTTTCAAGAAATCTACATGAATTTTGCTTTAAATTGGGGTTTTAAAATATTTTGATTCCTTAAATTCTAACCATGAATGTGTTATATTTATCTATGGATTTAAAGATGAATTAAGGTTTGAAATATTGAAATACATTGTTATTACGAATATTTGAATATGCATGGTCCTTAAATATTTGAATCTAAGTATGGGTGATTATATTATGATTTCTAATGTGAATTTAACTATGTTTTCACTTGAATCTCTTATTATATTGATGGTTTTAGATTAAATTTTAATTACCCATGCCATTCTCACATCATTCATAGCATATGCATTCATGTTCATGAGAATTTATGGAAATTATGTTATGGGTTAAGCCCAAATTTTGTTCTATGATATGATTTTGATAAGATATTGGTCATGACGATATTGTGATCACATATATGTCTATGATTGTGGATCTTGGAGTATTTTGGGTGCTTTCACCATCCCGATTATGTGAATGAGCTATTTCTATGCATAAGTATTATGACTATAAACTATGTTTTGGCATTTGAGCTTAAGTATATATTATTGTGAAAGGTGTTTGGATTTTAAACCCCATTTGTGCATTGAAATGTTTTGGTAAGACTTGCACCCCTTTTGAAAGTATGTATAGCTATGTATACTATAAGTATTCTTGTGGGATGATGACTTAGCACCAATGGAATGAGGATTATCTCTTTTCCCTCGAACTATATGCCTAGCATAGGTTTCTTTCTGAAATGGGGGTGCCTGTAAGGAAAGTTATCTCCGAAATGGGGTGCTCGTAAGGAGAAGAAACTATATGATATGATATGGTATGTTATATATGAAAATTCTATCGGAAATGGGGGTTCCCGTAAGGAAGGTTGCTTCATACGAAATGAGGGTGCTCGTAAGGTTAAGTATGGTTTACCTTTGGCAAATAGACCACCTCTTTACTCATGAGGGATTTCAACGGGATTCTAAGTAATAGCTCACTTCGTCTTACTCATATCGTTTGATGTCACATCCCTACTATATATGAGCATCAATTGCTTTTCATGCATCACGAATTTCATAGCATCTTGTTATACTCATCCCTTGTTATACATATCTCTTTCTATATTATGTGCCCTTGTCATCGAACGTGGAAATGCAGGTTATTGGTAAGTTCATGCATTGCATCTCGCATACTTAGTATATTCAAATGTACTAACACATACTCTTGCCTATATGATTTCACTATGTAGGGATCGAGGACTCTGGTCATCCATCATTTGACGCTCAACTCGGATTCTAAGTTTATTTGTAGTGGTGATTCCTATCTTCCAAGGACGACCCACCATCTATCTACCTTTGATACTTTCGTTTCTTTATGTATTGAGGGTGAGCCCGGGAAATATCTTGCCCCCGTTCATCTATGTAGAGGCATTGTTGGACACCTTGTAAACTTACATACGTTTTATGCTATGTGTTATGACTTAAATCTATGTTATGAGTTAGTTATCTTTGACTATTGTTATGTGAGTTGGTTATGTGATTTATCGCTTGGCTATATATTGTGATGAAAATATCCTAAGTCCCAAATTTTCCCTATAGAGTGAGTCCTACTTTCCCGCCTTGTAGAACTATGTGTTTACTTTGTGCACGCTTCTGAATCAATGATGCAAGTTTTGGTATCTTGGCTTATTTAGGGGCTCTGGGGTTCCCATTCGCTATGTCACATCTAGGCCCTAGGTCTGAGTTATGATAGAGATGGTATCAAACTCCTAGGTTTGTAAATGATCCTCTGAGTCCAACATGCCACGTCAAGTAGAGTCCTATTTATGGGCGTGAAGTGCACCATGCCTATAAGTGTGAAGCTATGACGACGTTCTAGGAATTGTCTCATTTCTTCATGTATTATGTCGTGCTGTGAATAGTTGTTTTAGCTCTTGGCCTTGTGGTATCCTTGCTCTGTTTTAGAAGATGGCTCACGGTAGACCTGCTAGACCAGCCCCGACTAATGAGGGTCAAGCACCTCAAGGGCCTATGGATGAGCCTATCTCTAATGATGAATTCGATATGGCCTTTGCCATGTTTGCCTAATTGGTGACGACTCAGACTAGGTAAGCCAATCTTCCTCGGGATCCCACTCTAACTGCTAGAGTGAGGGATTTCACCCCGATGAATCCTCCGGAGTTCTTTGGGTATAAGACTGACGAGGATGCTCAGGAGTTCATTGATGAGCTCTCCAAAATATTGAATATCATGGGTGTCACTTTTGAGGATAAGGCTGAACTGGCTGCCTATCAGTTGAAGGATGTAGCACAAGTGTGGTACACTTAGTGGTCTATGTAGAGGGTTTATGGCGATGCTGTTAATTGGGAAGAGTTCAAGCTTGCCTTTCTGGATCGAATCTTCCCACTTGAGCTTAGGGAATCCAGGATGACCGAATTTATCAACCTTAGGCAGGGTAATATGAGTGTGAGGGATTATGCCCTCAAGTTCACTAAGCTCTCCAAGTATGCTCCAACACTTGTGGCTAATTCCTGTGCAAGAATGCACAAGTTCGTTTCTGGTATCTCTGACTTGTTTGTACAAGAATGCCATACGACCATGCTTAATCAGGATATGGACATCTCTAGACTTATGGTTTATGCCAAACAAATCAAAGGGGAGAAACTCAAGTGAAGGAGAGTACATGATCCTCAGAGGGCCCGTTTTGATGGTGCATTCTCCAGCTCTCGGGATGGTGGTTTTGGTCGCATTAAACAGGGCCAAGGTTCAGGTGCTTGGGTTACTAATCCCTGGAGGCCTCCTCCTACGGCACCGGTTGGTGGTGGTCAGGGATATCCTCTATGTGATAAGTGTGGGGAAGCCCCACACGGGTGAAGTTTGGACGAATATGGGTGCTTACTTTAGGTGTGATGATAAGGGTCACAAGGTCGTTGATTGCCCCCAGGGATCCTTGGAAGGGTCAGGTCCAGGTGGCTCGAGGTGAACAAGGACAATAAAGAGCTCCACAAGGTGTTGCCCCGAGGAACAATAGGTTTTATTCCCTTCATGCATGATAGGAACTTGAGGAGGCTCCGGATGTTGTGACTAGTACGTTAAAAGTTTTTGATTTTGATGTTTATGCTTTACTTGATCCAGGTGCAAACTTTTCTTTTGTGACTCCTTTGTTGGCTGTTAAGTTTTGTTTGAGTCCGAAAATTTTGAGGGACCCTTACTCAGTTTATACTCCCATGAGTGAATCTTTTGTTGCACATAGGACCTATCGTGGTTATCCTATTTCTGTATTGCATAAGGTTTTTTCATATGATCTTGTGAAACTTGAAATGTATGATTTTGATGCAATTCTTGCATGCCTCTATAGATTGTAGAACGCGGAAGGTCAAATTCCAACCTCTCGGTGAGCCTGTTCTTGAATGGAAGGGTAGTGGCTCCACTATGAAGGGTCAGTTTATTTCCCACCTCAAAGCTCGGAAGAGACCTCCAAGGCATGTATATATAACACTGCAGGGTTAAGGATGTGGAGTCTAAATTACCTACTTTTGAGTTGGTTCCAGTGGTGAATGAGTTTCCTGACGTGTTCCCCGAAGACTCGCCCTGTATTCTTCCCGAAAGTGTCACGACCCAAGCCTAGAGCCTAGACATGACACGGTAAATGGGGAACCCACAGGGACCCTAAACAAGCCTCTTAACTTGTTATTACACATCCTTGGTCGTGGAAGCATACAAAGACATATAGATTAAGAATAGGGACAATGGGACTAAGGGAAAGCTTGCATAAGTGTCATAATCAAGAGTCAAAGCTCATAAATAAATACACAACATGTCGAACAAGCACCTCTAATACATAGATATAGTAGGGGCCAAGACAAGCTACCGGGCTCACCCTTATAGTCAATAGAACATAAGAAAGTGTCTCAATACAAGGATAATAATAACTTTGGCAATAGGCATGGTATAGAAATACGACATGTATGTTCAATGCATAAGTAAACATGCTTAAGTAAATCATACTCATATAGGATACTGTAAGTGAAGAGGAGACCAAGCTAGATTGCCAACTTATAAACCCCTTGGAGTTGGTGATCATAGCACCCATCACCCTAGTGTGTGATGTACAAACCCCTCATCAAAATTAGTGATGATAGCACCCATCACCCTAGTGTGTGAGGTAAAAACCCCTCATCAAGGTTAGTGATGATCGCACCCAATACCCTAGTGATTGAGATATCAAGCCCTCAACTAAGTTGGTGATGATCACACCCATCACCCTAGTGGTTGAGTCTTTGACCCCTCAACTAGGCCCTCAAATTGGGAATGGTCTACCAAAACACTAGAGATAGTATTCATTGTGTACATAAGCTCATTTCATCATTATATAGTCAATCATATCATATCTCATGCTTTAGACGTTCATTTCCTCAAGAAACCATAACCGGTTATTTTATCAAACACCTTGGGGGTTGTAATGGGGGGTAAAAGAACATACAATTTAAATCAATACCTTGAAACACCCCCAAGACGTTCATAGAAAAACTCCTCATCAAATCCAACATTAGATCCAAGATTTAGAGCTCAAAACATGCTAAAACAACTATACTTTTATGAACTAAAATCACTATGCAGTAAATTTCTGAATATACAAGACCCACATGTAAAATCAACTTTAAATCATAAAATATTAGTAAAAGGAGGGTTTAGGAACCATGGGCGAAGGACCCAATGGTTCAACACCACATACCTTGACTTTGGAGAACCCTTGAAGAAGATTGGGAATGGAGACTTGAAGCTTGAGTGAGATCCTTGATGAAATCCTTAAGATTGGTCTTGAGTTTGGGACTTGAATTTAGGAGCAATGCCTAAGTGTCTTGGTGAGTATTGGGGAATATTTAGGGTGATATGAGGGTGAAATAAGGCTAAGTATAGGTAAAAACACATTTGGGAAGACTTAGTCCCAATACTTAGAAAAATCTAGACGGACTAGGAAAAACAGTGCATGAAATACACCTCTCCGCGTCGCAGAGAGGTCACAGACCCTTATTGAAAATTGCACCAAGTGCAATTTCATAATTTGATTCATTTAATTTAAATTCGAGGTTAGACCCTTGTCACCCTAATTTGGCCCTCCTGAACTAGAATATAAAGTCGTATTTTTGAAATAACCAGCAGATTTTTAGATATACGGAAAACAATATTCCATAACTTTCGAGGCATATTTTTAGGCACTTTTTGGGGTTGTTTCAATTTCTATCCCTTGGGAACATTCGTCCCCGAATGTAAAAGAGATGTCCAAGATGAGAGTGATCCTGAGCAAATCAGCCCCAACAAGAATGTAACATAATATGTAAAACACCATTTTCATAAACTCAACATAAGTGTAAAATCATCATAAGTTTACCAACTTAAACATGAATGCATATGAATGACATAGGAGATGAAATGTAAGACTTGATGTCACATATAGAACTTAGGATTAGTACCTTAGGCTTTAGTTGAGTGGTAAAAGATATGGATACCGCTTCCACTTCGCCTCCCAAGTAGCACTTTCGACTTGTTGGTTCCTCCAAAGGACCTTAACAGACGCGACTTCTTTGTTCCTCAATCTCTTTACTTGCATATCTAAGATCTGAATCGGGACCTCCTCATAAGTTAAGTTATCCTCCACATCACCAACAACATCAAGAGATACAATGGCATTAGGATCGCCAACACATTTTCTGAACATAGAGACATAAAACCCAAGATGGACCAAATTCATTTCACTAGGAAACTTCAACTCATAAGCTACCTTGCCAACCCTCTTAATCACCTCATAAGGACTAATGTACCTTGGGCTCAACTTCCCCATTTTGCCAAAACGGACCGTACCTTTTATTGGAAAAACCTTCAAATAAACCCATTCACCCACTTGGAATTCTAGGTCTTTTCTTCTTACATCAGCATAGGATTTTTTTAAGACTTTGGGCTGTCCTCAATCTTTCCCTAATCATCTTAACCTTCTCAAGAGCATCCATGACCAGATCCGATCCCAATAAGGCCACCTCTCCAACCTCAAACTAACCCACCGGTGTTCTACAACGTCTCCTATAAAGAGCTTTAAAAGGAGCCATACCGATGCTAGAGTGATAGCTATTGTTGTAGGAAAACTCAATCAATGGAAGATGGTCATCCCAACTACCTCTAAGCTCCAAGACACAAGTCCTAAGCATATCATGAAGTGTTTGAATCGTCCTTTCGGCTTGGCTATCCGTTTGAGGGTGGAAGGTCGTACTAAGGTGAACTTTGGTTCCAAGACCCCTTTGTAAAGATCTCCAAAAGTGTGAAGTAAATTGTGCATCAGGATCCGATATAATGGATAAAGGAACCCCATGAAACCTCACCAACTCATGGATGTACAACCTTACTTACTTTTCAGCCCTATATGAAGTCTTGACTAGTAGAAAGTGAGCTGATTTCGTCATCCTATCAACCGCAACCTATATGGAATCAAAACCTTTTTAAGTATTAGGCAACCCAACCACGAAATCCATATTAACCACCTCCCACTTCCAAGTAGGAAGCTATATGTCTTGGGTTAGGCCACCCGACCTTTGATGATTGGCTTTGACTTGTTGACAACTATGACAATCGGTGACAAATTTGGCAATCTCTCTCTTCATGCCTCCCCACCAATACACATCTCTCAAGTCTCTATACATTTTGGTGGAGCCGGGGTGGATAAAATAAGAGGAATTATGGGCTTCATCAAGAATTCTCTCCCTCAAACCATCAACACATGGCACACATAACCTACCTTGGTATCTAATGGCCCCATCTCCCCCTTGGGAGAAAACCGCTATCTTGTCTTCTTTCTCCAAGTCCTTTAACTCAAGCAAGGAGGAGTCTAGATCTTGTTTTGCTATCACCTCATCAACCAAAGAAGATTCAGAACCATCAATAACAACAATAACATCACCCACATCTTCTAACCTCACCCCTACTATAGCCAATCTATGCACCTCCCTAGCCATCTCCCTATCATTACCACCCATATGAGCTAAGCTACCCATAGACACCCGACACAAAGCATCCGCCACAACATATGCGTTACCCGGATGGTAATGAACACTCATGTCATAGTCCTTAAGGAGTTCTAGCCACCTTCTTTGTCTCAAGTTGAGATCTTTTTGAATAAAGACATATTGAAGGCTCTTATGATCGATGAAGACATCAACATGCACTCCATACAAATAATGACACCAAATCTTTAATGCAAACACCACGGTGGCCAATTCAAGATCATGGGCAGGGTAGTTCCTTTCATGCATTTTGAGTTGACTAGAAGCATAGGCTATGACCTTATAATTTTGCATTAGTACACAACCCAAAACAACTCTAGATGCATCGCAATACAACACAAATCCCTCAAGCCAGTCTAGTAGTGACAATATAAGAGCGGACACAAGTCTATCTTTCAATGTTTGGAAACTTTCTCACATTTATCAGTCCACACAAACTTAACCTTCTTTTGAGTCAATTTTGTGATAGGAGAAGCAATGGATGAGAAGCCATTCACAAACCTTCTATAGTAACCCGCAAGGCCCAAGAAACTCCAAATGTCCGACGGGGTCAATGGTCTAGGCCAATTCCTAATCACATTGGTTTTCTTAGGATCCATTTTTATACCATTCCCCAACAACACATGACCCAAGAATGCAACCTCCTTCAACCAAAATTCACACTTATCATATTTAGCATACAATCTCTCCTCCCTCAATCTTTGCAACATAACCCTCAAATGACCCATATGCTCCTCTCTACTATGTGGATAGATCAAAATATCATCAATGAAGACCACAACAAATGAATCAGGGTAGGTATTAAAGACCCTATTCATTAGGTCCATGAAAATTGCCGGGGCATTAGCCAATCCAAAGGACATCACCACAAATTCATAATGCCCATACCTAGTTCGGAAGGCCATCTTTTGAATATCACACTCCCTCACCCTTACTTGATGGTACCCAAACCGAAGATCAATCTTAGAGAAAAAGCTAGCCCCTTGCAATTGGTCAAACAAGTCATCAATCCTTACAAGAGGATATCTATTCTTTATATTGACCCTATTGAGTTTCCAGTAGTCAATACACACTCTAAGTGACCCATCTTTATTCTTTACAAACAACACCGGTGCACCCTAAGGTGATTGGCTAGGTCTAATAAATCACTTCTCCAACAAAACATTCAAATTACTCCTTTAACTCCTTCAAATCCACCGGGGCCATATGGTAAAGGGAAATGGAGATAGGTTAGGTATCGGGAAGGAGATCTATGCCAAAATCTCTCTCCCTTTAGAGAGGGACATCAGGAAAGTCATTTGGAAAGACATCAAGAAATTCATTTACAACCGAAACCGACTCAATGGAAGGGACTTTAGACTCAACATCTTTGACTCTCACAAGATGATACAAACACCCTTTGAAATCAACCTATGGGCTTTAATGCATGAGATGAACCTACCCCTCACTACTACATCATGACTTTCCTACTCAAGGACGGGTTCATTTGGAAATTGAAACTTGACCCTACGAGTTCTACAATCAATAGAAGCATATTATGCATGCAACCAATCCATCCCAAGAATAATATTAAAATCAACCATATCTAATTCAACAAGATTGCAAGGTAAGATTTTATGCAAGATGCTAACCAGACAGTTTTTATACACCCTCCTAGCAACAATAGAGGCACCAATAGGGATAGACACCTCATATGACTCACGCAACAACTCTGACTCAACATGGAACTTTTTAGCAACAAAAGGGGCAACAAAGGAAAGGGTGGCACCAAGATCAATCAAATCATATACATCAAGATCAAAGATTTTCAACATACCAGTAACAACATCGGGGACCTAACCAACCACTTGCCTCCCATGTAGAGCATAGAATCAATTGTGCCTTGGGGCACCACCTTGAGGACCACCTCTACCCAATGGAACTGCATTTGTACCCGAACCTTGCCATGATTTCTAAGACAATCTACCTTCTCGTGACCAAGCCCCCCCACATTCAAAACATGCATTGCAACCCTTCAAAAATAGGCCCTTATGACCCCCTCCACCTCTAGGACACACTTCATTAGGAGCCACACCAACAAAACCTTGAGCCTAGGGAAGTCATTGGAAAACCCCCTATTAGTAGCACGAGGAGGCCTTTGGCCTTGAAATCTAGTACACTTTTGGAACTTGCCCTCAAAGAGGGCTCTCTTGGCCTCATGGCCCTTCCTCTTTGTCAACTTTTCTTCTTCCATTTACTCGGCATATGTCATCAACTAAGACAAGTCCATACACTAACAAGTAAGGTGGACCGACAGACATTCTTCTCTTACCAAATCAGAGACACCCATAACGAACTTATTCATCCTTGACCTAGTATCGACCACCAAGTGAGGAGCATACTTTGAAAGTTGATTAAATTTAAGGGCATATTCCCTCACACTCATACCATCTTGTTTCAAGTTCATAAACTCAACCAACTTTGCTTCCCTAAGCTCAAGAGGGAAGAATCGATTAAGGAAGGCCAATTTGAATTCCTCTCAAAGCACTAAATAGCCATTACCCTTCTCACCTTTCCATTGATCAAACCAAGTTTGGGCCACCCCCTTGACTTAGTACGTCGCCAACTCCGCCTTCTTATTTGGCCCAACTCCCATGATCGATAAGATTTTGTAGACTTCATCAATAAACTCTTATGGATCCTCATCCACCTTTGACCCATGGAAAATCGGAGGATTCATCCTCATGAAGTACCTTACCCTAGCTCCTAGGGTAGTAGCATGAGGGGCTTGGGCCCCTTGTTGGACTTGGTTGGCCACCACTTGGGCAAGCATGGTAAGAGCATCCCGAAGCTCACCATTGGTAGGTTGCTCGTTGGGAGTTTGCGCCCGTCTTTCTCTAGTATTTGGCATGATCTAGCATAGCAAAGAACAATCATTAGGGGGGATACTTAACACAACTCTATAGAATGACTTAGGACATGAAGAAGGAAAATATTTTCTAAAACGCCTCATAGCCTCCTATTCATAGTCATGACGCACTTCATAATTACGAATAAGACTCTAATCAACACGGTGTATTGGACTATAAGGATCTATCAACCTAGTGCTCTGATACCATGTTTTTCATGACCCAATCCTAGGGCCTAGATGTGACACGGTGAATGGGGAACCCGAAGGGATCCCAAACAAGCCTCTTAACTAGTCATTACACATCCTTGGTTGCGGAAGCATACAAAGACACATATATTAAAAATTAGGGCAATGGTACTTAGGGAAAGCTTGCATAAGCATCATAATCAAGAGTCAAGAGTCAAAGCTCATACATAAATACACAACATATCCAACAAACACCTTTAACACATAGATATAGCAGGGGCCAAGACAAGCTATCAGGCTCACCCTCATAGTCAATAGAATATAAGAAAGTGTCTCAATACAAGGATAATAGTAACTTAGACCAAGGTTCCCGAAATCGACGACTCACTAACAAGCTTGGAATAACACCATCTAGCCACGTGGAGGAGGAGGATGATCAACTTGGGCACCGATACCTACATGGCGATATCATGTAGGCAAGAGTATGCATTAGTAAGTTTGAATGTACTAAGTATGTGGGAAGCAATTCAACAAGAGATAAGCTTCATGATCAACATGCATAACATTAGGCAATAGGTATAGTATAGGAATATGACATATATATTCAATGTATAAGTAAATCATACACGTATAGGATACCATATGTGAAGAGGAGATCAAGCTAGATTGCCAAGGTATACACCCCTTTGGGTTTGTGATGATAGCACCCATCACCCTAGTGTGCGAGGTACAAAACCCTCATCAAGGTTAGTGATGATAACACCCATCAGCCTAGTGATTGAGATATTAACCTCTCAACTAGGTTGGTGATGATCGCACCCATCACCCTAGTTGTTGAGTCTTTGACCCCTCAACTAGGCCCCCAAATTGGGAATGATCTTCCACAACACTTTAGATAGTATTCATCGTGTGTATAAGCTCATTTTATCATCATATAGTCAATCATATCATATCTCATGCTTTAGACCTTCATTTCCTCAAGAAACCATAACCGCACACTTTATCAAACACCTTGAGGTGTGTAATGGGGGTAAAAGACCATGCAATTTAGAGATGAAATCATGCACCAAAATCTGTTGTAACAACCATCAATCAACACCTTGCAATACTCCGAATACATTCATAGCAAAACCCTAATCAAATCCAACATCAGATCCAAGATTTAGAACTCAAAACATGCTAAAACAACCATACTTTTATGAACTAAAATCATTGTGCAGTAAATGTTTTTCAATATACAAGACCCATATGTAAAATCAACTTTAAATCATGAAATATTAATAAAAAGAGGGTTTAGGAACCATGGTAAAGGACCCAATGGTTCAACACCACATAC
>JAABOM020000001.1:16164461-16182673 GCA_011800125.2 Solanum clarkiae
CATACAAAAGAAAAACTTTAGATTTTACAACAAACTTATAAAAAAGAACTGTTTCGCTTTAAATGTTAATAAACTTAAGTAAAAATCTATAAATAGATCGATTAAAAAATAAAATATTCTACATATATAATATAAGAAAAAGTGGAAGACTGAAAATGACAAAGATAAAATAGGCATAATGCTTCATTTCACTAGGAACACGAATATAGTTCACGAACCAAATGTCTTTGCATGTTTTTGATGAATTAAGGACTCTTATCCTTCATTGATTTTGCACCACTTATCTTACCGTAGATTCTTAAGTCTAGTTTTATTCAAAAAATTTAACAAACTTTATCTACAGTATTTTCTTTTCTTGTAACTTCATTCTTCCACTCACTTAAGGAATCAAAACCACCTTCCCTAGAAATAGGAAAGTGGTTGGTGGTTATAACTACCTCCTCAATGGAAGTTAACCATCTAGTTGGACAGTTATTTAAATAACTGCACCATTATAAAAATCAAATACTTGGGTCAGATTAAGATTGGATCAGGTCGGTCCACATGTGCGACCAACAATCCCAAAAAAACTTACATCTCCCACTTCGCACATGGCGAACAAGACCCGAGTCAATATTACATTAACCTAACATATAATTCATACGGCAAAATGATTCGTGCGACCTGTGAACATAAAAGCTTGCTTTCAAGGTCTTATAAATCTTTTATAGGAATTTAACCACATATGGAGAGAATCCACTATCAACAAGAGAATATCTATAATCACAATACTCTAGACTTTAACTACTCCAGTAGTTAATCATTTTATCCCTCATCCTCTTGAAGAGGCTGACTCGCGAGTCCATATTTAAGTTTAATTTTTATAATCTTCCCTTTCTATTCAAATCTATCTATTTCAAATTAACTATTTTCCTAGACATGCACCGCATTGTCGAATCATACATGATTATTAGTAACATGCTAAAGTTTACAACATCAATCAAAATTTCAAGAAACAGTTAAAGGTCAAAAGGTATTCAATTAAAAAGTTCAACTTTGACTTTTCAGGGTCTTACATAATGAAGAAGCAGAAATCATTCTTTCATTAACCCTCCTGTCGCATAACACGTGGTATGAAGCATGTGAAACAATGTTCTCACCTTATATAGGCGCATGTGTCTTACTCCAACATAGACAGACCTTGGTCAAGACATTCTTAATGTCTAACTCGAGTTTCTCTCTACAATTATCTTCAAACTTATTTCTCAGAGAGACTCTTGTCTGGTTTTCAAAACAAGTCTAAATGTGGCAGTGATATATCTCTTCACATTCTCGGACGTAAGAGGTGATTGCTTGTATGAGAGAGTCAATCTCGTGACTTGTTCAATTCATTAAACATTACCACAAACCTTTAAGATATAAAACAATCTTATATTGATGAGAAAGTTATAACAATAAAGTTATATTACATAACAAATCGCATCCTGCGTAAGCCTAGAGACTTAACATGTTTCTCAAACAAGTCTCTTGATATCGCCTATGTAAAGGGATCATCTACCATTTCACGAGTAGGAATGTCTTGTAAATTCACTTCTCCACTTGCTATTATATCTCTCACAAAATTATACTTGATATCAATGTATTTGATTTTGCTGCGATACTTAGGATCCTTTGTATATGCAATAGTTGTATGACTATCACAATATAAAGTCATAGGACCCTTAGGATTCTTTGCAATATTCAAATGCTCAAAGAATCGCTTTAACCAAACAGCTTCTTGTACTACAGATGCACAAGCAACAAACTCAGATTCCATGGTTGAAAGATCTGTGCAAGTTTGTTTCTTGCTTTTTCGCGAAATGGTACCATCATTGAGTAAGGAAAACATAACCAGAAGTAGATTTTCGATCACCAACTCAATCAACATCAATGTAGCATCTTAAGAGAAAATCAGATCCACTATAACATAATGAATGATCTGCAGTTCTCTTTAGATATCGAAATATTCTCTTCACTGTCTTTCAATGATCTCTTTCGAGATTTGATTTGTGCTTACCAGACTTACAGCATAACAAAATTTGGTCTAGTACACATCATAGCATGCATCAGATTCTCAATAACACTAAAATATGGAACTCGAGACATTTGTTCCTTCTCTTTATAACTTCTAGGACACATTTCAAGGCTTAAAGTTTTACCTCTAGATATTGAGTATCCATAGGCTCGCAACTACTCATTCGAAAATCTTTCAATATTTTCCTTATGTAGGTTTCTTAAGACAAACTTAAAGATTTCTTGGAATGATCTCTTTGGATCTTAACACCCAATATGTAGCCTGCTTCACCCATATTTTTCATATCAAATGACTTTGAAAATTATGAGTTGATAGTTTTTAGATACTCCAAATCATTTCCGGCTAATAGTATATCATCTACATATTGCACATATATGCAATGGTCTTCATCGATCATGGTGAAATTTAATGAAATCACCTCTTTATAAAATCTCAAGTACCATTGCCTTGAAAATTGCTTCAGGGGATAAATGAATCTTTCTAATTACAAACTTTCTTTTCTTGGTCTTTAACAATGAAACCTACAGGTTGTTCCATATAATGAAATCATCAATGAATTTAATGAAATATGTGGCATCAGACCTTGCCTCCGATCATTGGACCACTAATATGAGAATGGATTAATTGAAGTGGGAACTCAACCCTCTTAGCTTTCCTAAATGGTTTTCGCGTAATCTTTTCAGCAAGACAATTTTCACAAGTTGGCAATTCTATTTTAGATAAAGGACCTAAATATCTTTCTTTTGCCAACCTATTTATTCGTTCTTGCCCAATGTGACCTAATCTTACATGCCATGTAATAATATCAATATCATTATTACTTGAAAAATATGTCATTACACAACGGTCAACATACTAGTCATAAGTTGAAAGATTACAATCTAAAATGATGAAACAATCATAATGTAGTCTATTTTGCAATAGTATGCACTTGCAAAATTGACTTTATGTGGTGGTCGATCCCTGATGTTGCATGATATTCTATTCACTCCCAGTCTTGCATTGTTCCCCACATAAATCCATCTAGATTCAGATGTAACTCGACAGAATTCCACAAACGCTTCTCGATCTAGACTCACGTGGTTGGTGGATCCTAAGTCTTTAATCCAAATTGGTTAAGATTCAGTTAGTAAAGAAGTGCTTGCAACATATAAAACACTTAAGGAAGCGTTTGGAAATGCTATCTTTTTTGGCTCGGTACACTCACAAGCGAAATGCCCCAGAATATGGCAATTGTAGCACTTCAACTTGCTCTTGTCTCTTTTCTTGAAAAACCTTTTTCTTTTCTTGGAATTTGGTTTGTGCTTTTTCTCAGAGGGTCCTTCCTTAGTCTCCTTACCCTTTCCTTTCTTCTTCCAATCTTTCTTGCACTTGAAGCCTGAAGATTTGATACCACTTGATTCAGCCACATAGGCATTAGTAGTAATTTTAGCAGCACCGATCCACTCATCTTCAAGTTCAACATGTTGTGCAACACTAGAAAAAAATTTATGCTTTCATTATGAATCAGGTTAACCTTTAAATTCCCAATTATTGGGAAGGGATTGGATCACTGTTTGAACCTATTGCTCATCAGACAGAACGTGACCAACATTCTTAAGTTAAGCTATCATGTTTGACATTACCCTACGGTGTTGCTTGATACTTTGATTATGACAATTTTTCAAAGTGTCAAACTTAATAGTTAGCTATTTCAGGTGGGTCACAGAAGCACCCCCATACGTTCCTCTTTCGAAATCACATGAGCATTAGGAAATTTCTTACATTCAGGAATCATTTCATTAACCACAGAGCTTGCAATTATTCCATGTCAATGGAATCTGCCCTTTTCTAGGCTTTGTAAGTTTCAAGTTCTCTTCTGTGTTGAGCAGTGTTATCGTCTTCTAGCTGACAAAGTATATGATTTATGCCTTCGAGCGCATTTTGCTCTAGGACATACCACATCTTATGACTCCAGATGTCATAATTGTCACCATTCAGTTTTTCGCTTTTGTTTAAGTCAGCAATAATATTTTTAGTAGCCATGTCTATAAGTTAGAGATAATTTAGCAAGTTTACTCATCAATTTGGGCATGTATAAACATGCATTCAAGCAAATTAATACTAATAATAATTTCACATATGGTGTAAAATGGAAAGGATATTACAATATATCCAATCATCATTTACACTTCAAATGTTTAACTAAAATCAGAATTTAATTTCTTAATGTATATTAGATAAAGACTTATGCACTAAGATTGTTAAGTTTTAACTCAATAAAAGGATACCATAATAAAATAATCCAAGGTATTTAGGAAAAAGATAAATTTATTATGAATATCCATAACATGTCCAAAAATAAGATATTGAAACACCATGTTCAACAATTAAGGAATAAAATCATCAGGGTAAATTCCAGTGATCTTGAACCAGTTAACACCTAAGGCCAACACAAATTCCCATATGGGTTTGTCAAGCTCTGATTCCTCACATTCCTCAATCAATGCAAGATTCTAAAAAGGTGGAAGGGAATCATAAAAAGCCAAAGGGCTTCCTCTTTATCAACAACAATATATTTTTTGATTTCATCAAATTTCTCAATAAAAATTCTGAGGAAGTCCAAAAGAGAGACTCATCCATTTTAATTTTCTTGAATGCAATGAGCAATTTATTTCTTTCTCTTCTATTTGCCCTCAAGTCTCTATTTTGATTCTCTTCTTCAACGGAATAAAATTTAGTGATTTTCGATTCAAAATCAAATTTCTCAAGTGATCTTTTCTTCTGGAATCAGTTTACAAATAAGTGAGTTATGGTCTTTTGAAGTTTGATAGTTTTTTACTGCATTTTTGATGAATTTGCTACTGTTTTGCCCCCTTTTTCGATAATTTTCAGTCAAGTATACAACTTAAATTATGTATTTTCATGATCTCCTCGTTTTAAGGTTTTTGAATATATTATAATAGAAAAACTATTGTAAAGCGAGTAAGATATGTATATATATTTTTTTTTTGAAAAAATGGAAGTTTTTTTTTACATTTTTTCTTAAAAAAATAGATTTTTTTTTAATGTTTTGGGCTGTTTTGGTTGTTTTTCTTGAACTTAATGAAGTAATTTTTCATCTTTGAGCCCTGAGTGTGGTTTGTTATTCTCTGCCAGAAATTGGTGACATTTGTTGTCACTATTTGAATGGTTCATAAAAATTTCTGGTTCTTATTTCACATATGGTTGAACGGGAATACGCTTCTGTTACTCCAAGTGGAAGTAATCTTGTTGATGGAACAAAGCGGATTCGATTCTAGAAGAAAAGATCTCTTAAGAAATTTGATTCTGAATCGGAAATCGTTAGATCTTATTCCGTAAAACAGAATCAAAATAGAGACTTGAGGAAAAATAGAAAAGAAGCAAATAAATTATTCGCTGCGTTCAAGAAAATTAAAATGGATGAGGCGGGTTCTCTTTTAGACTTCCTCAGAGTTTTTACTGAAAAATTTGATAAAATCAAAAAATATGTTATTGTTGATAAAGAGGAAGCCTTTTGGCTTTTATATGATTCCCTTCCATTTTTTGGAAGCTTGCATTGGTTGAGGAATGTGAGGAACCTAAGCTTGACAAATCCATATGGGAATTTGTGTTGTCCCTAGGTGTTAAATGGGTCCAGATCACTGGAATTTACCTCTGATGATTTTATTCCTTAATTGTTAAACATGTTGTTTTGATGTCTTGTTTTTGGACATGTTATAGATATTCATAAAAAAATTATTTTTTTCCTAAATATCTTGAATTATTTTTATTGTGGTATCCTTTTTATTGAGTTAAGACTTAGCAATCTTGGTGCATAAGTCTTCATCAAATATACATTAAGAAATTAAATTCTGATTTTAGTTAAACATTTGAAGTGTAAATGATGATTGGATATTTTATAATACCCTTTCGATTTTACACCATATGTGAAACTATTATTAGAATTAATTTGCTTGAATATACGTTTAACATGCCCAAATTAATGAGTAAAGTTGCTAATTATCTCTAACTTACAAACATGGCTACTAAAAGTATAATTACTACTTAAACAAAGGCGAAAAATAGAATGACAATAATTACGACTTCTAGAGTCATAATATATGGTATATCCTAGACGAGCAAAATGTGCTTGAAGACATAAATCATGTACTTTGTCAGTCAGAAGAGGGTAACACTACTCCACACAAAAGAAACCTTAAAACTTACAAAGCCCAAAAAAGGGCAGATTCCATTGCACATGGAATAATTGTAAGATTTGTGGTTGATAAAATGATTCCTGGATGTGAGAAATTTCCTAATGCTCATGTGATTTGGACGCACTTGCCAGGAATGTATGGGGGCACTTCTGCGACCTGCCTCAGACAACTAACTATCAAGTTTGATACTTTGAAAAAGTGTCATGATCAAAGTATCAAGCAACACCTTAGGGTGATGTCAAACATGATAGCTCAATCTAAGAATGCTAGTCACGTTCTGTCTGATGAGCAACAAGTTCAAGCAGTGATACGGTCCTTTCCTAATAGTTGGGAACATTTGAAAGTTAACCTTACCCATAATGAAAGAATAAATTTTTTTGATGTTGTGCAAAATGTTGAACTTGAAAATGAGTGGTTTAGTGCTTCTAAAATTACTATTAATGTCTATGTGGCTGAATCAAGCAGTATGAAATTTTCAGACTTCAAGCGCAAGAAAGATTACAAGAATAAAGGAAAGAGTAAGGAGACCGAGGAAGGATTCTTTGAGAAAAAGCTCAAACCAAATTTCAAGAAAGAAAAAAAAATTTAAGAAAAGAGATAAGAGCAAGTTGAAGTGCTATAATTGCCATGTTCTGAGGCATTTCGCTCGTGAGTGTACTGAGCCAAAAGAAGTACCATTTTTAAAAGCTTCTTTTAGTTTTGTATATGTTGCAAGAACTTCTTTACTGACTAAATCTTATCCTATATGGATTATAAATTCAGGATCTACCGACCACGTGAGTCAAAATTGACTTGTGTGGTGAGCCAAAATTGACTTGTGTGGTGGCCTATCCCTGATGTTGCATGATGTTCTGTATGCTCCGAAAATTCAATGAAACTTAGTATCTGTCTCAACGCTTCTAGATGATGGTTTCGATTTATTTTTAGTCACAATAGTATTAGAGTAATACTAGATGATGTTTTATATGATTTTGGACTACATTATGATTGTTTCATCATTTTAGATTGTAATCTTTCAACTTATGACTATTATGTTGACCGTTGTATAGTGGCATATTGTTCAAGTAATAATGATATTGATGTTATTACATAAAATGCAGGATTAGGTCACATAGGGCAAGAACGAATGAATAGGTTGACAAAAGAAGGATATTTAGATCCTTTATCTAAAACTGAATTGCCGATTTGTGAAAATTGTCTAGCTAGAAAAATTACGCGAAAACCATTTGGGAAGCTAAGAGAGCTGAGTTCCCATTTCATTTAAAAAGCATTCTAATACTTGTGTTCCAATGAATGTGAAGGCAAGGTCTGGTGACATATATTTCATTCAATTCATTACTGATTTCATGCGCTTTGGTTATGTCTACTTGATTTCTCATAAATCTGAAGCACTATAGTGCTTTAAAAGATATATGAATGAAATTGAAAATTAATTTGACAACAAAATAAAGGTTCTGAGAATCGACCGAGGACATGAATATCTGTCAAACCAATTTGAAGAGTTATGTCATGTAAAGGGTATAATTAGACAATTAACTACTCCTTACACAGCCCAACAAAATAGTGTGGCTGAAAGAAGGAATAAGACATTGTTGGATATGGTAAGGTCAATGATGGCACAGACAAATTTGCCTATCTGCTTTTGGGGAGATGCATTATTGACTGCGGCCTACATTTTGAATAAGGTGTTTTCTAAATTAGTAACTTCCACTCCTTTTGAACTTTGGACTAGTCATAAAAAAACTAGATGATCTAGGACCTTGGGGTTGTGCTGCTTACATTAAAGATCGTTTGGGTGAGTTTTGTAAATTAAGTCTTAAAGGAAAGAAATGTATCTTCATTAGATACTTTGAATACTCCGAAGGGTATATGTTCATTGATGAGTTGAAAGATGAAAGTGTGGCTGAACTTGAATCACAAAATATCAAATATTTGGTAAATACAATGAATGGAATAATTGAAGATGAGCCTTTGTACAAAATATTGAATTAATAAGACCAAATAATGTCATTAGATATGATCTATGAGGCAAATGATCAAGAGATAATTCCTGGTCCAAGTGGGAGTTTTGAATCCCAATTTCTTATAGAGGAATTTAAATTTCAACTGCATAGAAATACTAGAAAAGGAGTACCTAAACGATCTTATCAGATCGAGGATTATGTTTTCCTGGTATCTCCCATGAAGTTGGATGACCCTAACTCTTTGAGTGAGACTATGTTGAGTCCTCAAAAGGATAATGGTTGAAAACGATGGAAGAAGAATTAGAGTCATGAAAACCAGCAAAGCTTGGGATCTAGTTGACCCTCTACAAAGACGTAAAGCTATTGGGAATAAGTGGATTCTCAAAGTTAAACATAAATCGAATGGGTCAATAGAAAGATATAAGGCTCGACCGGTCGCTAAAAGCTTTAATCAAGAAGTTGGAATAGATTATGAGGAAACTTTTTCATCAGTTGTGAAGTTTACCTCTATTCGACTATTTTTGGCTATAATTACACATTTAGATTTAGAATTACATCAAATGGATATGAAGACTACTTTTTCCAGTGGAGAATTAAACGAGAAAATTTACATGGAAACACCTGTAGGTTTCATTGTTAAAGGCCAAGAAAAGAAAGTTTGCAAACTAAAAAGATTCATTTATAGCCTAAAACAATCTTCAAGGAAATGGTACTTGAGATTTCATAAAGAGGTGATTTCATTAGATTTCACCGTGATCAATGAAGACCATTTCATATATGTGAAAAGTTCCAATGAAAAGTTTGTAATTCTTTTTCTTTATGTAAGTTGGAAATGATTTGGAGTATCTAAAAACTATCAAGTCATGGTTTTCAAAGTCATTTGATATGAAAGATATGGGTGAAGCAAACTACATATTGGGTGTTAAGATCCAAAGAGATCGTTCCAAGAAATCTTTTGAGTTTGTCTTAAGAAACCTATATAAGGAAAATATTGGAACGTTCCCGAATGAGTAGTTGCAAGTCAATGGATACTCTAATATCTAGAGGGGAAACTTTAAGCCTTGAAATATGTTCCAGAAGTGACAAAGAAAAGGAACAAATGTCTCGAGTTCCATATTCTAGTGCTATTGGGAGTCTGATGTACGCTATGATGTGTACTAGACCAGATATTTATTATGTCATAAGTCTGGTAAGCAGGTATCAATCAAATCATGAAAGAGATCATTGGAAGGCAGTGAAGAGAATATTCGATATCTAAAGGGAACTGCAAATTATTCACTATGTTATAGTGGATCTAATTTACTCTTGAGAGGCTACACGAACACTAACTGATCTGGTGATCGAAGTGATAGAAAATCCACTTCTAATTATGTTTTCTTGCTCAATAGTGGTACCATTTCGTGGAAAAGCAAGAAATAAACTTGCATAACTCTTTCAACCATGGAGTAGAAGTTTGTAGCTTGTGCATGTTTAGTATAAGAAGTTGTTTGGTTGAAGCAATTCTTTGAGAATTTGAATATTGCAAAGAATTGTAAGGGTCCTATGTGTCACTGACCTAGAACTCGTGCTAGAACTTCCATGCGGCATGTCAGTTTGCTCACGAATCTTTTATGATCTTGCAACCACTAGTAAGCCTTTTCCCTATGATCGCTAAGGGAACACTAGATATTAAAAGACAAGAGAGCTTTTGAAAGAAAGAAGACTTTGATTGCTAGAGAGAATTCTTTACAAGGCTTGAATGCTTACAACTTTGCTTGGTTGCAAATGAATGCCAAAGAGGAGTATTTATGCTACTCCACCTCTTCAATGGAAGGGTAGGATTGATTTGTCTAACGGCTATAATTAAGTCTTCTAAAAGGCTCCTACAAAATATCTAAGATATTTACAAGTGCAAGACTTATCTACAAGTCTCTAGAACCTTCCGGGCCTCTCTAGTCTATTCTTTAATCTTCTGCATTATTATAGAGAGTTTCGGAGTTCTCCAGAGCACCGTGGACATGTTCCTATACAGTTTTGGAGAAAAATTTAGGTGGGATGTGTCATTCTTTCCCACCTGATGATGCGACAATCGCAGCGCATTGCTGTTGTTGCAAGAACTCCCAAACCTTATCCGTAAACTGCCATAGGTCTTCATATCTTTCCGATGTGGCCTCCTCCAGTGATTGACCCTTCCAATGGAGAAGGAACATTGCGGTAGTAGGTTTTCCCTTATTTCTTGGCCTAGTAATCGATGATGCCTCTATGTCCTGATCATGTGAAGTAGTGATGGTAATAGGTGCCCTACTCGACCGTCCTCGACTTGGATCATCCTTATCCTCATGGTACGGCTTGAGGACGCTAGCATGGAAGACAAAATGAACCTTTAGTGATGGTGGTAGCTCCAGTCGATATGAGATCTTGCCAACCTTGGCAATGATCCTGAATAGGCCTTCATATTTGCATACTAAGTTTGAATTTACGCCCCTTAATGCTGTGAAATGCCTTGGATTGAACTTCACCAACACCAGGTCTGCGACTTTGTAGTTGGTGGGAAGTCACATCCGGTTGGTAAACTTCTTCATCTGCTTGGCCGCCTTGGCTAAGTGAGATTTAGCAGTGTCCATCTACTCCTCGAATCCTTTGGACAAATGATAAGCGCCCAAACTTTTTCCTTCAAATGTTGTTGGTAGTGAGTGTGGAGTTTGCGGTTGTTGGCCTGTAGCAAGCTCGAACGGTGTCCTCCTTATGGCTTCGCTCCTCTACAAGTTATATGAAAATTGCGCCACATCAAGCAACTTGGTCCAGAATGCCTAAGATAGCACTCCAGCAAGGCACTTACTCGCTCGGTTTGGCCATGTGTCTGTGGATGAAAACTTATGGAGAAATGCAACTTCATGCAAAGTATTTGAAATAGTTCTCTCCAAAAGCTCCCAGTAAAGTGCAGATCAAGATCACTTATGATGTGCCTTGGCAGCCTATAATACTTTACTACGTTCTTAAAGAATAAAAATAGTTAGGCTGCCTCCTTAGCTGTGCATCTTGTGGCAGGAATAAAGGTGGCGTACTTCAAAAATTTGTCCACCATAACCATAATTGTGCCATATCCATCGGACTTTGGTAAGCTAGTGATAAAGTCCATGGTGATGCTCTCCCACGGACACTCGGCTACAGGGGGTGGCTCTAAAAGTCCTCAGGGATGGCGTTGCTCTATCTTATCTTATTGGCAAACAAGACAAGTTTGCACATATCACTCTATATCGTCCCGTATACGTGGCCAATAGTAGATTGCTCGATAAGAGCTCGTGTACGGTGCTACCCTGGATGCTCGGCCCATAATGTATCATGGCTTTCTTTCATGATTTGCCACCTTATGTTGCCATACTTTGGTACGTAGACCCTTCTTCCGGCAGTGAGCAGGAGTCCATCTTCAATCCGAAAACATCGGGTCTTCCCCTGTGACGCTAATTCCATAAGGCTCTTTGCTTCTAGATTATGTTGCAAGACCTCCTTGATGGATTCTCTGATGTCATATTGGGCTGTTGTGATGGCAGCTAGCTCCACTTTCCTGGTCAAAGCATGGGCCACTACATTGCCCTTGACTAGCTTATACACCAGCTCGTGGTCGAACTCGGCTAGAAAGTGTTGCCACCTAGCCTATTTGGGGGTAAGCTTCTTTTGTGACTATAAGTAGCTAGTGGCAACGTTATCTGTTTGAACTACGAACCTTGACCCCAACAAGTAATGCCTCCAGTTCTAAGGCAATCTATAATGGCGGTCATCTCATTTTCTTGCACCATATACCATCGTTTGGTCTTATTTAACTTGCAGCTTTCGAAAGCTCTGGGGTGCCTATCTTGCATCAACACATCCCTAATAGCAAAGTCTGAGGCATCTAAGTGTACTTCGAATGTTTTGGAGAAGTCAACCAAGGCAAGAACCGGCTCCTCCGATATGGCAGCTTTGAGGCCCTCAAACGCCTCCTGGCATTTCTTGCTCCAAACCCATGGCTTGTTCTTCTTTAGTAGCTTGGTGAGTGGAGTGGCTATTGCAGAGTAGCCACTTATGAATCTTCAGTAGTAATTTTTGAGCCCAAGGAATGAAATCAGTTCCGTCACCTTGGTGGCGTCTCCAACTCTACGATGGCTCACACTTTAGTCCCATCCATGTGAAGCTGGCCCTGGCTAATGATGTGACTGAGGAAGTGCACTTCATGCTGGATGAACTCACACTTCTCTCGCTTAACATACAATTGGTTTTCCCGTAAGACTTGGAAGTCTTTCCGCAGATGCTCCACGTGCTCCTCCAAGGTGTGGCTATATATCACGATATCATCCAAGTATACAACCACAAAGTCATCCAGGTAGGGATGAAAGATCTTATTAATGAGGGTACAGAAGGTAGCGGGTGCGTTGGTTAGACTGAATGCCATTACCAACCACTCATACGATCCATACCTTGTGACGCATGTCATTTTTGGCTCATCCCCTTTAGCAATATGTACCTGGAAGTATACTTTCCTGAGATCCATCTTGGAGAAGTATTTTTCTTGCCAAAGTTTGTCGAATAAATTAGCTATCAGCAGCATCAAATACTTGTTCTTGACGGTCACCTTATTTAGCGCCCGATAGTCTATGCAAAGGCGCATTGAACCATCCTTCTTTTTTTGAAATAGTACTGGGGCCTCGTATAGTGCTTTGGATGGTCTAATACGGCCAGCTTATAGGAGCTCCTTCAATTGCTTCCTGAGCTCCTCTAATTATGGTAGTGCCATGCGGTATGGTGGGTAGGTAGGCGGTCGGGTACCTGGCTCCATGACCTCCCATCTCGGCGGCAAGTATCTCGACAACTCCTTAGGCATGACGTCTTTGTTTTCATCTAGCACCCTCTCAATGCAAGGTGGCAAGGGTTCTGGAGCACCATCGCTCTCACTCGAACTTACGATGGTGGCCAGGTAAGTAGGCTCCCCTTTTTAAGGCCCTTCATAATATGCATGGACGATATTGACTCCTTCCGCATTTGACACCTTAACTAAAGGTACCATACAGGACCCTTCCTTCATATCCTTTGAAGGTACGGATCTATCATAGTGTGGCATTGGCAGAAGAACTCCTGCCCAAGTATAATATCGAAGATATCCAAAGGGCGAAAGTAAAACTAGTCTTACCTTTCCATTTTCCTAAGGTGAAGTCTATGCCATGTATGACTCCACACACCACCGTCGGTAGGGTGTTAACCGTCTTATGATGTATGCTACTCGGACTATAACTTAGCCCCAATCTTGCCACCACTGCTTTGGTCATGACATTGGCTTCTGCTCTTGTGTCCACCATGGAACGCACCTGCTTCCTGTTCAGGGTCATATCCATGTACTGTGTGGGGTAAGCCTTCTGCTTACCGGCTGGCTTGGCAGTAGTGGCACAGACCCCGATCATGCCACATGTGTGGTTCCCGAATTCTGACCTTAGTCTTGGGTCTCTTTCTTCTTGTAATCCCGTATGATGGCTCCAAGGTTTTTTATCTTCGCATATCCATGTAGGCCTTCGCATATGTAGCAGCCCATCTCCCTAGGTAGCTGGTCCTTCTTCTCGGCATATGTTTGACGTACTGGCTTCTTAGGTGGGTGGGCTTCCTTACCCCAGCTGCGATTTCCCCCACCTTTGGCATGGCTACTCCTTGTTTCCTTAGACTTTCCTTTATCCTGCTTGAAGTCCGTCAGGGCTGGTGCTTAAGTGATGGCCTCGTCAAAGGTGGAAACTTGTCATCACTCCAGCTCCATTCTGGCCCAACTCTACAATTCGTCCATGAAGTTGAACAACATATCTTCTTCTGAGAGGTTGGGAATTTGAAGCTGAGAGTTGTTAACTCTTTTATGTATGCCTTCATGTTGTCTGTCTGCTTCAATTCCCTAAGCCTCCGTTTGTCTTCATAGATGATGTTGTTGGGGTAGAAGTTCTTCTTGAACTCTGCCTTAAACTGCTCCCGCGTGTTGATCATGCAGAGTCCCTTCCCTATCTCGGTATCCTTTCGCTTCCACCATAGCATCACCATCTCTGTCAGGTACATCACGACCGTGTTGATTTTCGTGTCATCGCTGCTCACCTTATTACACTTGAAGTAGTTCTCTAAGTGCCACAAGAAGTTTTCCACCTCTTATACGTCACAAACACCTTTAAAGATAGGTGGCTTGGGAGCCTCGATCCTGGCCTCTCGCTCCATGGTCGGTGCAACATATCTCCCTTGTTTGATAGCTTCCTCGAGCTCCTTCACCTTGGTGCTCATAGCTTTTAACATTCCCGTGAACTTGCCTTCCAAGGCCTCAACCCTGCTCTCTAAGGAAGCGTGTGCTTCTTCCTCCACTACCCGCTGCTCATCCAAGTCCTTGCGGATGTTACCATTCTCCTCAAGGGTGAACTCCTCCAAGGTCTTGAACTTGCCATCAATCTGACTCAAGCGATGTCCCAGCAACTCTACGGCTTGGCGGGCAGTCTCTACCCTAGTGATCCATTCCATCCCTGGGGTGACGTCCTTCGGTAACTCATCTTGCTTGTCGTCACTTACTCGGAGGTTGGAAGGGAGATGAAATCGTTTGGTGCAGGATCAACCAACAGTTTCTATACCTTCTTGGAGCTTTTCTTTCCCTTGCGTTACTTGGCATTGTCCAGCATAACTTCGGCAGTGCTGGTGGCATAAACCTCTCCATCACTTGCCATTGCTTCCCTTAGTAATCCTGCTGATACCACTTTGTCATGGACCTAGAACTCATGCTAGAACTTTCGTGCGGCACTAGTCAGTTTGCTTACGAATCTCTCACCATCTTGCAAACATTAGTAAGCCTTTCGCCTATGATTGCTAAGAAAACGCTAGATATTAAAAGACAAGAGAGCTTTTGAAAGAAATAAGACTTTGATTGCTAGAGAGAATGCTTTACAAAGCTTGAATGCTTACAACTTTGCTTGGTTGCAAATGAATGCCAAGGAGGGGTCAAGCAAAGTGAATGCCAAGGAGGGGTATTTATACTCCTCCTCCTCAATAGACGGGTAGGATTGATTTGATCTAACGACTACAATTAAGTCTTCTAGAAGGCTCCTACAAATATCTAAGATACTTATAAGTGCAAGACTTATCTACACCATTCTACAAGTCTCTAGAATTTTCCAGGCCTCTATAGTCTATTCTTCAATCTTTTGCATTATTTTAGAGAGTTCTAGAGTCCTCCAGAGCACCGTAGACATGTTCATGCGCAGTTTTGGAGAAGAATTCAGGCGGGACATGTCACATGACTTTATATTGTGATAGTTATGCAATTATTGCATATATAAAGGATCCTAAGTATCACAGCAAAACCAAACACATTGATATCAAGTAGAATTTTGTAAGAGATATAGTAGCAAATGGAAAAGTGAATTTACACTATATTCCTACTCGTGAAATGGTAGCTAATCCCTTTACAAAGGTGATATCAAGAGACTTGTTTGAGAAACATGTTAAGTTTCTAGGCTTACGTAGGATGTGATTTGTATTGTAATATAACTTTGTTACTATAACTTTCTTTTCAATATAAGATTGTTTTATATCTCAAAGGCGTGTGGTGATGTTTAATATGTCAAACAAGTCATGAGATTGACTCTCTCACATGAAGAGATATGTATCACTGCCACAGTTAGACTTGTTTCAGAAAACAGACAAGAGTCTCTCTAAGAAATGAGTTTTAGGATAATTGTAGAGAGAAACTCGGGTTGGAGATTGAGAATGTCTAGACCAAGGTCTATACGATATTGGAGTAAGACATATGCACTTGTGTGAGGTGAGAACATCATAGAACGTGCCTTATACCATGTGTATTATGTGACAGGAGGGTTAATGAAAGAATGATCTCTGCTTCTTTATTGTGTGAGACCTTGAAAAGTCAAAGTTGAACTTTTCAATTGAATACCCTTTGACCTTTTACTGTTTCTTGAAATTTCAATCGATGTTGCTACTTTAGCATGTTACTAATAGCCATATATGATTTGGCAATGCAGTGCATGTCTAGGAAAGCAGTTGATTTGAAAAGATAAATTCGAGTAGAAAGGGAAGACTATAAAAATTGAAATTAAATATGGACTCGCGAGTCAGCCTCTTAAAGAGGATGAGGGAAAAGACCATTAACTACTAGAGTAATTAAAGTCTGGGGTATTGTGATTATAGATATCCTTATGTTGATAGTAGTTAAAGGCTTATAAGACCTTTAAGGAAAGCCTTTATGCTCACAGGTCGCATGAACCATTTTGTCGTATGAATTGTGTGTTAGATTGATATAATATTGACTCAGGTCTTGTCCGCCATGTGCAAAGTGGGAGATGTAAGATTTTTTTGGGATCGTGGGCTGCACATGTGGACAGACCCCCTTGAGTATCTGATTTTTACAGTGGTGTAGTTATTTAAATAACTGTCCAATCTTATCCTGAAGAATAATACTGGACGGTTATCTTCTTTTTCGGAGGTAGTTGTAACCACCAACCACTTCCCTACTTCTAGGGAATATGATTTTGATTCCTTATGTGAGTGGAAGAAGCGAGTTACAAGAGAAAAAAATCAGGCCCAAAAAATCATTAAACATGCATCAAATAGGACCTAAACCGAATCAGTCTTTTTCAAAAAATTGTTAAAAACACCAATCATCAAAAATTCATCTTTTTAACCATAAATAGATGAAAAACAAGTCATATAAACACGAAATCAACAATCAACCAGTCATGCTCTGATACCGTTTGTAATAAAAATTAAGGGGGCAAGAACAACGGGTCGTACCTCTTTGACGATTTCACAAGAGTTGTTAAGCCACGAACGAATTCAGTCCAAGATAACGCTCCGTTTTACTAGGAACACAGCTTATAGTTCACGAACCAAATGTCTTTGCGTGTTTTTGATGAATTAAGAACTCCTATCCTTCACTGATTTTGCACCTCTTATCTTACAGTAGATTCTCAAGTCCAGTTTTGTTCAAAACTTTCAACTGACTTTCTCTGTAGTAATTTTTTTCTCATAACTTCCTTGTTCCACTCACTTAAGGAATCAAAACCACCTTTGGTGGTTATAACCACCTCCTCAATGAAAGTTAACGTCCAGTCTTATCCTTCAGGATAAGATTGGACAGTTATTTAAATAACTACACCATTGTAAAAATCAGATACTCGGGTCGAGTTAAGATGGGATTGGATCGGATCGGATCGATACACATGTCCAACCCACGATCCCAAAAAATTTTTACTGTATTTATAATCAAACACAATTCTGATTTCCAAATATCATTTTTTGGTATAAAAATATTTTTTTTCATTTTATAAATTTTATAATGAAATATGATTAAACACCCATTAATTGCAAGCTATATATTTTTGTGTGCAGGTGTTGGAGGTCTAAGGATTTTCCTCATTGTGATGGAAGTCATGTGAAGCACAATGAGACAACTGGAGATAATGTTGGACCCCTCGAGTTGAAGAAGCAGTTAGAGGTCGTTTGGTACGAAAATAAGTTATCATGAAATCAGTTATATCAATGTTATATGATATTTCTTGTCGATGGATTGGTTTCTTATATAAGGAATAATATATAGTATTGTATAATAGTATTAAATAAAGCATGTGAGTATAAGAACAATTGGTATTGTTAATGCCATAATATTACTGTGTGTAAGTATAATATTAAATAAAGAGATTGTTTGGTAAGATATATTTAAAAAATTATTATATTTATTGATCTTGATGTTATTTAATTCTTTGTTTGATAATATTTTCAATGTTCTCAGGTAATATTTATTCTATTAATTTTTTTAAGGAGTTTTCACTCCGTGCCCAATATTCGCATTGGAATTCGACAATCTCAAATTATAACACAGTATATAACTTATTTCGTTTTTTGAGTTGATACTAATTTCACTTTTATTGAATTATTAATTATATTTATTTCTTAAACAACTTCCTAGTATAATAACTTATTCATACTACAAGTATATTGAGGCAATCTAATGCATATATA
>JAABOM020000001.1:16182773-16244584 GCA_011800125.2 Solanum clarkiae
ACATATATGTGTGTGTGTGTAAGTTTCATGTATTGATAAATTTAAAAAGAATTCTTTGAATAAAATTTATAATTATTTGTTTTTACCTCATTTAATACACTGATTGTTGTAATATTTAATAAATAGAATAGTATTTAGTTATATCATTTTTTTCTAATCTTACTATCTATTTTGTTGTCTCAATTTTATTTTGACGATTATCATGAATCAACAATATTATTTTTATAGTTACTTTTTATTATTCCTCTTTTACTGTTATTATTCTCTTATTATTAAATGTCTTAAAGTCTCTCAAACGGTCAAATTTCTACATTATGCAAAATCTATTGCTCTGTATATTTCAAAAGATCAATTTTTTGTGTCTTCTTCGAACTTCAAGCAACAATACTGATCAATGCTATTTGAATATCATTAAAGTAATTTATCATTTTCGATGCAACACCATTCGATATTATTATATAAAAATTTCAAATTGAATTTTATTATTTTAACTTTATTTTGTACATCTTTCATTGAAAAGTAATATATTTATAATTTTACTTCATAAAATCTCCACGTATACTATACCTTTTCAAAGCTCATTTGTAGGATTATTTAGTATGTCATAACTATTCAATCACAAAAACAATAAAAAAGGATATTTCTATGAAGTTTGGCTTTGAGCCCCCAAACATTTTGAGATGGTCTTGACTAATCGTGTATTCTCTGTCTCTTTTTAGTTGTCATGTTGCATTTTTCAAAAGTCAATTTGATTCATTTTCAAAGTTAAATTATATTAAATTAATTTAATATTTTAGATTAAAGATTTCGATATATAAAAATTATAAGAAAAGTATGTATTATTGATTGCAACATTTTTTCATATCAATATGGTGATGAAATACATCTTAAAATGTTAGTCAATATTTATATAACTTAGCTATAAAAAAGAAACTATGATAACTAAAAAGGGGAGGAACGAAGGAAGTATCATACTTTTATTCTGTAAATGAAAAGATTCAAAGTGGAAAATTGAATTGCACAAAAACTCATCAATTATTGAACGATTTTTTTCCCCTTCTCTTAAACATTAATCCTACAATAGTTATGTAGTTTCACCCAAAAAAGAAATTTATCTTCTAATAAAACAACAAATATTTGTAAAACTAAATTGAAATTATCCTCCTTAAAATTAAATGTTTCGCGTGACTATACATTACTCAATACAGCCCAAAACAATTTCTTATTAAATAGAGTATTAATGTATGTGTTTTTTCCTCCTCTTTTTAAGGTAATTAAAGTATTACATTGATTTTCTAGAGATAATATTAGGCGCCTTATTTTAAAGTCTTTTTATATCTTTTTGCAGTATCCCTTTTAAAATTTCACATGAGAAGGAGGAGAAACCAGAGAATACATAGTAGTCATGATTTTTTTCCCTTTATTTAATTACTATGTCCTTCTTGATTTATGTGCTTGATTGCTTTTTTTCTTTATTTGGTAAATAAGAAATTTCATTGCAACAATTAAATTGCGGACAGATTGCTCCAGCCACGAAGGGCAGTAGAGTTTTAGTTTAAAAGGGCCATATCCTAGCCTAGAGAAATTTGATTAGAGCTATTTACATAACGTGGATAACAAGTTCCCACCATATTTGCCAATACTTGGCTTTTAACAAAAGACGGAGGGTCAACAAAAACAGTAGTACTTCAAAAACCCATTCTTTTCACTCTTCCTTTGGCCATCATGTCCGCAGCACTGTTTTCCTCCCTAAGCACGTGGGTCAGTGCCACCACTTTCAACCTGCTCATGAGGTACTTGCATTCACAAATGAGATTTATCATATTTAAGATTACTTTGTTAAATCATGGTAATGATCTCATTGGCATCGGTGTTTATCACCAATGGAGACAGGTCGTGGTTCAAAGCAAATTGGAGTCCCCTAAGGAGGGCTCTCAATTCAGCCTCGATGGGGATAGTTTGGGGCAGGGATTGAACGTATCCAAGTATCCACTTCCCTTCATGGTTTCTGAATATCCCTCCTATGCCTCCTGGGCCTGGATTTCCCATTACAGCTCCATCAATGTTTAGCTTGTACTGGCCTATATTAGGAGGAGTCCATTTCGTTCTTATTTGTTGCTTCATTGTCTTTCCTCTCATATTGATTATGATGTGAGTATATTCCACAGCTTGGCCGTACACATAATCATAGTTCAAGGAAGCCCTGGTATGGTTAAACAAGTGTTTATTTCTGTTGACTATAGGTGCCAAACGCAGTATGGCATGACAGTAACCTAACCCAGGCATGCAGTATGGTTGTTGTTGCTAAGATTTTGCCAATGTTCTTGCCAGCTGTAGCTGCTAAAGGAGTCAAAGTTAAGGTTAGTATTTGAGCTATTGTGCACTTTCACTTGTTCCCAAAAGTCTTTTACTATAGTGCATTGGAACAAGACATGTGTAATGTCTTCCTAAAGTGGTTGCAGAGGGTGCATTGGGGGGCCACATTCAGGCCTCTAGAATGGAGGTAGTGGTTTGTGGGGAGCCTCTTATGTAGCAGGGTCCATAAGAAGATTTTGATTTTGTTAGGGACCCTAGCTTTCCAGATCACGTTGAATTTCTTGCTGATAGTGCTGCTTTGCTCAATGTGGCCTGCTAACAAAGAATAGGCAGAGGCTAGGGAGAATTTGCCATTGTCAGCTAATCTGTAGGTCATTCTGTCCTCCACGTTATGATTTGTGCTCATGGGAAAGTCCTGTATCAATTTTTGGATTTGATCTGGGAGAATGATAAAGAGGTCTTGGAGCTGCCACGGCCCATTTTTGTAAACATCAGCAATGGTGGCTTTTTCTTCCTCTTCTCTAAGGGGTTCCAGTATGTAGGATATAAGTGGGGACATATGGGGCAGCTAAGAATCTGTGAAAAATTTCACTTTGATGCCCTTAGCAATCACCTAACTGGAGCCTGCCTCAATATCTTTCCATCCATTTTGTATATTTATCCATGTTCTAGAGACAATGTGCCTAGATTTCCTTGTGCATGAATAGTTTTAGTACTTGCCAAGTAGTACTTTGGACCACAGTTTTCCTGGATTTTGTTTAATTCTCCAAGCTAGCCACCCAAGATAGCTTTATTTCTAACATCACTTGTATGCATGCCTAACCCTTCCTAATCTTTTCTTTTTGTAATTGTGTTCCACTTGACCAGGTGCATTTTCCTTTTATCATCAGAAGATCCCCAGATGAAGTCTCTTGTGGTCTTATCAATGGTTTTGGTGATTTTGAGGGGGAGTTTGGTGTAGCTCATGGTGTGGGAGGGAATGCCTTCTAGAGAGGACTTTGCTAATACCATTCTACCAGCCATATTCAAAGTCTTACCTTTCCAGCCTGCTAGCTTCCTCCTCATACTATCAATGATGAACTGGAACTCCCTGTTTGTAGGTTTTTGGTGGAACATGGGGAAGCCAAGGTACTTTTCAAATGAGTTGTGCTCTTTGATTCCCAAAGTACCTGAACAGAGGTCTCTAATTTCCTTAGGGCATTTCTTTGAAGGAGAACTCTGGATTTGCGAAGGTTGACCTCCTAATCAGCATGTTGATGGAATTATTGAAAAATAGTGTTGATGATATGACAATTCTCATCATCAACAATGGCAAAAAGGGTGAGATCATCAGCAAATAAGAGGTGGAAATTTTAGGACCTCTTCTAGAGATTTTGATAGAGCCCCAGCCCCGAAAACTGACCTCTCTCTCAATGTTTCTTGAGAGCCTTTCCATACAGAGTATGAAGAGATATCGGGACATGGGATCACCCTATCTTATTCTTCTTTTTCTGGAGGGATGGAAAGGGTTAGTTTTCCAACCATTGACCAAGATCTCAATGATACTAGATCTTATGCAGGACATGATAAGCTTAATCAAGTTCTTGGGAAAGTGGAAGTAGAGAAGGATTTATCTAATGTAAGACCACTCAATTCTATCAAAAGCTTTCTCTAAGTCAATCTTAAGCATCATGCCAGTTTTCATGACTTTCATTCTATTAAAGTGGGACATGAATTCTTGAACAATTATAGCATTATCAGAGGCTCTTCTATTAGTTAAGAAGTTGGCTTGGCACGGGCCTATGATATCATGGAGTATGAGCTTAATCTTGTTCACAATGATCATAGTGACCGGTTTGTAGGTGGTGTTAGAGTCCTATGGGCCGAGAGTTTCTGAAGTTGGAGTTGTCCTCAGTCTTGGGATAAGGCAAATGAGGGTTTTGTTAGATTGTTTGGGCATGTGAGCCTTTTCAAAGGTATTCCTATAGAAAGTAATTGTTGTAGGTCCAAGAATGTCCTAGTAGTTCTGAAAGAGAAGGGGGTGCAGCCCATCAGGCCCTAGAGCCTTCTTAGGTTTGAAGGTCTTAAAGGCTGCAAGGACCTCTGTGTCACCTTGGGGGGGGGGGGAGAATCTAGATGGTCCATACTCTCAGTCCTGATAGTAGGGTCCTGTCTGTTGTCTCTCTCTCTCTATCTCTGGTGGTCCAAAGCTGCTCAATTTGATAGAGCTTCTGGAAGAAGGAGAAGCCTTAGTCCAGAATGTCCTGTTGATTTACAAACACCTCCCCACTATCATCACTAAGAGTGAGGATCTTGTTTTTTTCTTCTCCTAATAAGGTTGGCAGTGTGAAAGAAAGAGGTGTTTGCATTGCCCTCCCTTAGCTAGTCAATTCTGGATTTAGTTATTCAGAATTCCTTCTCAACTCTCAAGAGATTATCATACTTCTCTATAAGTTTAGTTTCTAGCTTTTAGAGGAAGTGCTGTGGAAGTACCTATCAGATTTTTGAATGCCAGGATAGTTTTTAGCTGAATCAAAATGTTGCCAAAGATTTCCCTCTTCCAAATTTTGGCTTCTTTTTCAAAGTATTCAGTGGAATTGAGAAGATCTTGACTCTAGGTAAAGACAGAGTTGACCAAATCCTTTAAAGTTTGGGTGGCTGCACCAAATGGCTTCATTCTTAAAGGTTTTTGGTTGTTGGAGCTCAATTTGGACTGTGAGGAGAGAAGTAAAGGACAGTTGGTCAGATTTAGTGCGGGGAAGGTGGGTGACCAAAGCATCGGGGAACTTATTTACCTAGGAGGTATTACCAGACATCTATCTAATCTTTCAAAGATGAGCTGGGTATGCTGACCATATCTCTTTTTAGTCTAAGTGTACTTAGGCCTTTGGAAGCCCAAGTCAATCAGACTGTAATTTTGAATATATTTCCAGAAAGCCTTTATAAAATTATTATTCACATTATTACCCCCCAATTTTTCATTAGCAAACAATACTTCATTGAAATCTCCAACTAACAACCAATCCATGGGGTGGTTATGGGAGATACGGTACAGTTCATTCCAAAGGGATTTCCTAATCTCTAAATCAGGGCTAGCACAGATTGCGGAGAATAACCAAGTGTGGTTGTCAAGACATACTTGGAATCTCTCATGGATGACTTGCTTTGAGATTGAGATGCTGCCTAGTTTCAGTTGGTCATTTTTCTACATCACTATGATTACCCCAGACAGCTCTTCTGCAGCAGTTCAGAGATAGGCATGTATCCCAACATTTCAATTACCAGCTTATGATCGGTCATTTTAGTTTCCAAGAGCACAAGTAGAGTCGAACTATACTCTTCACCATAGCATCTTAATTGCGCCTAAAGGTAGCACTATTTCCCCTTCTAATATTCCAAATTATGAATCTTGTCATGAGTATGTGTATGCTCCCCCTCCCTCCACTATTTCCTGGTTTTTCTCCTTCCTTTTTTCCAGCATTGGATTGAAAGCTATTGCTGCTAGGACCTGGTTCATTTTGTTCCTTATATTCATTGTACAAGTTATGATGCTCTTTGGACAATAAAGTAAGAAGATTGAGCTGAGTGGTTCCACTAATTCCTTGATTCAAAGTCTCCCCAGCAAGCATTCCTCTGGAAAGAATTCTCCTAGGCTTGCTAGGATTCACTCCATGTCCTAGTTCTATTGCTTAATAGATCTTGGGTTGAGCTTCCCTGACCCTACGTTTGCTTTAGGTTCTTTTCTGCTCTTAGATCTTGATTTTCTGATATTGGTGTTCCATGGCGTCGAAGCTTGAATAAAGTAAAGTGTCTAGATGCTGGGGTGATAGGGGAAAAAAGGTAAGCTTTGGAATGTCTGGCCCATGAGCAATCCCAGTTCCTGTATGGATGATATGTTGATGTTTCCAAGTAGTTGAGTCCGGCATAGAGTTTCCATCCAAATTTGTGACCCCATATTCTCTACAACATCATCCAAGTCCTCTTTCACAATGTGGGCAAGGTATGCTGGATTTTGAACCAAGATTAGTATCGACTTTCCTTCCACAGTGGCTTGGAATGTGAGTTATCTGTCTTGGAGCCCCAATTCCAACCATGAGGCTGGTTAGTGTCCTTGCAGGAGGGAGGCAGATTTGAAAATCATGAGTGCTTGTGGGAGATTCTGAAGGAAAGTGTTTTCCGCCATTCGTTTTCCTTTGTGGGTTCCCATTCCCTTGTGTCTTGTTCTTTTAAAGTATCTTTGCCTCTCTGTGTTGAAAGAAATCTATGGAGTTTCGTGATGTGACTTTGACAGTCATTTCATCTGTGTATTCATGATGCTATTCGTCCTCGGAGTAGTAGTCAACTTGAACTGGAGAAAGATATTTAAGGCTATTTGTGGGCATGCTCTGATCATTAGTTTGGTTTAGCAAATAAACTCGGTCTAATTTGCTTATTTCCCCTATTTCAGCATTTAAATTAGATCTTTCTTGGATTTGCTGAATTTTGCAAATCTTGATGGACTGACCCTTGTTATTTATGGAAGTAGTTGGGGTGGATGGATTGTCACTTTCCATTAATGATTTGGTTTTGGGGCCTTCTATGTTGAAGGCATTTGCTTGGGCTGGGGTTTTTTCTGCTTGGGCTTTGTGGGCTTGTCGGGGGCCATTCCCAGGCGCTGACCCTATGAGTCTGGTCTTCTCTTCCAAATTGGGCCTTCTCCATTGGACTGCAACTATGGCCCGTATTCCTCTCTAATTCATAGCTTCTCCTATTTTTCCTTGCCGGGGAGGTTCAACCTTCCGGCTAATTCTATTCCTAGTGGTGTTCCGTTTTGGGAAACGAACTACTTTCCAATCTCCTTCCATCCTATTCTAATTTGTTTCCCTTGGGGGAGACTTTTCCTTCCTGCAGTAGGGCCCCTGTTTTTGCAAGTTTGGATTATGTGCCCTAGATGTCCACATTGTATACATGGAATCCCTTCGTCTTCATAGACCATCTTTTATAAATGATACCCTATAGTGACTTCACTCTTGACTGGGGCGTCTAACGGGATTTGTACGCAGATTCTTGCAAATATTCCTCTTAGGATTGTACATGCATCAATTTTTAGAAGGTCTCCCAATTTTTCTGTCACGACCCAAGCCTAGGGCCTAGACATGACCAGCGAATGTGGAACCCGAAGGGAACCCCAAACAAGCTTCATAGCATATCATTACACATTCTTGGTCATGGAAGCAATCAAAATGACAATAATAGGAAAGCATAAATAATGGAAATTGGGACTAAGGGTAAACTGCCATATCATAACATCAAGGAACAAGAGAGTCAACACTCATAACATAGATATATATCATGTCCAACAATACTTCTACTACATAGATAAGAGCGAGGGCCAAGACAAACAATTGGGCTCACCCTCATAGTCAATACATAACAAAAAGAAAGATAGTCTTGATATATAGCAAGAGAGCATAAGCAACGTCCCCGAAATGGAGGACTCACCAACAAGCTTATAGGACAATCGAACAAGCCACATGGATGAGGACGATGATCAAGAGGTGCTCCGATTCGTACATGGTGACATCATGTAGGCATAGAGTATGCGTTAGTATATTTGAATGTACTAAGTATGTAGGATGCAATGTAACAAGAGATAAACATCATAGTAAAAATGCATAGAGAAGTCAATAATTAGCATAGTACCAATAGGGAGTATATGATAGCTTAAGTAAAACATGCTCACATAGGCATAACATATGTGTAACAAGAGACTATTAGAATATTGGTTGATCATCACTCCCTACCACCCTTGATGATTGAGGTACAAACTCCATCAATAAGTTGGTAGATCGTCGCACCCTACCACCTGTGGTGCCAGAGTACAAACCCCCCAATAGGTTGATGGGTACAAACCCCCAACAAGGTTGATGGATATTCGCACCCTACCACCCGTAATGCCGGAGTACAAACCCTCAATAGGTTATCAAGGTACGAAACTCTTGACAAGGTTACCCGGCGCGCAACCCCCGAGTAGGGCTTGGTCACATTCCAACACTAATAGAGAATACCACATAAATTACTTTCTTTTCATAATCATTTCATCATAACATTATCATCATATAGCCATTCAACTTATAAGATATACATTGGACCTTCAATTTCTCAATTAATCATAACCAAACATTTTATCAAATACTTAGAGAGTGTGTACTGCTAGTGTAAAACCATGCAATTAAAGAGTCAAATAATGCTAGATAAATCAATGTAAAACCTTGAATAGATACTTGGTAACATCCTCAAGCAATATACATCAAACCTTATAATAGACCTTTGTTTCATAGCTCAAAACATAGTAAAACAATCACAATTTCATGAACCCCAACATAATGTGCAGTAATTTTCATAATAAATAAGACCCATGAGTAAATCATCTTTAAATTATGCAAATTTAAGTAAAAGGAAGCTTGTTTATCATGGGTGAAAGGATCTATGTAAGAAACTCACATATCTTATCTTTGGAGATGAATTTGATGAAGATTGGAGATGGAGACTTGAAGCTTGAGTGCAATCCTTAAGATCCGGAAAAGGTTTTGAGACTTGAGTTTAGGAGTAAAATATTTGGCTAAGTGTTTAAATGAGCATTGGGGAATGTTTAGAATGATATGAGGGTAAAAAATGGCTAAGTAAAGGTATTTTCACATTTGGAAATACTTAGGCCCAAGACATAGAGGTCTTGGGACGAAGTCCAAACTGGGGCAAAATTAACACTAGTGCATGTCCTTGACGCGTCGCACTAGGGGCGCAAAAAGCTCACTTGAAATCGTCATTGGAAAAAATAAAATTTCTAATTATTCACTCTTAAATCATGGTTGGACCCATTCTCCACTCAAAATGACCTCCTAGACAAGAATATGAAGTTGGATTTTCAATATCGCGCATAAATTTTGAGATATGTGGAAATTATGATTTCGGGCACTTTCGAGACACATTTTCGAGAACTTTTTGGGGTCGTTACAATATCTCCCCCTTGGGAACATTCGTCTCCGAATGTAAAAGAGACGCATATGAGAGACACAAACATGATAATTTCAGCCCATATAAAGATACGACAATGCACTTAAACATTATTTTAAAAACCTCATCATAAGTGTAAAATCATCATGAACTTGTCAATTTAAACATGAACATATGCAATAACATGAGGAGTGAACTTAAGTTTGAGATCATCTAAAGGACTTAGATCAATACCTTAGGCTAGAGTGGAGTGGAAAAGGTAAGGATATCGCTTTTGCATGTCCACTTCGGCCTCCCAAGTAACAGTCTCAGCTTGTTGATTCCTCCAAAGGACCTTAGTGGAAGCCACTTCTTTATTTCTCAACCTCTTCACTTGCCTATCCAAAATCTGAACTGGAACCTCTTCATATGTAAGATTATCTTTAACCACACCCACAACATCAAAAGGCACAATAGTATTTGGATCACCCACATATTTCCTCAATATAGACACATGAAACACCAGATGAAATAAATTCATTTCCCTAGGCAATTCCAACTCATAAGCTATGTTGCCAACTCTTCTCATCACCCTATAAAGACCCACGTATCTTGGTCTCAACTTTCCCTTCTTACCAAAATGGACCATACCCTTGACACCCTTAAATAGACCCAATCATCAACCTTGAATTCAAGCTCCCTTCTCCTCACATCGGCATAAGACTTTTGATGACTTTGGGCCGTGTTCAACCTTTCTCTAATCAACCTAGCCTTCTCAAGAGCCTCCATAACCAGATTTGGTCCTAACAAGGCCACCTCACCAACCTCAAACCACACCACCAGTGATCTATAATGTCTACTATAAAGGGCCTCAAAAGGAGCCATACCGATACTAGAATGATAGCTATTGTTGTAGGCAAACTCAATCAACGGAAGATGATTGTCCCAACTACCTTTAAGCTTCAACACATATGCTCTAAGCATATCCTCAAGGATTTCGATGGTCCTTTCGGCTTGGCTATCCGTTTAAGGGTAGAAGGCCGTAATAAGCTTAACTATAGTATCAAGACCCCTTTGGAAGGACCTCTACTTTTCCCTCTTTCACCAACGCTTTCAATTCTAATAAGGAGGTATCAAGATCTTGTTTTGCTATCACCTCATCAACCGAGGAACACCTAGAACCATTAACAACAACAATACCCCCATTACCAACCTCTTCCAACCTAACTCCCAATCTAGCTAATCGATGCACTTCCGTAGCCATCTCCTTATCACCACCATCCACATGAGCTAGGCTACCCATAGACACCTTACTTAAGGCATCTGCCACCATATTTCCTTTACTGGGATGATAATGCACACTCATATCATAATCCTTAAGAAGTTCTATCAAGTTGAGATCTTTTTGAGTGAAGACATATTGGAGGCTCTTATGATCGGTGAACACATGAACATGCACGCCATACAAATAATGTCGCCAAATTTTCAAAGAAAATACTATGGAAGCAAATTCAAGATCATGAGTAGGGTAGTCCTTTTCATGCACTTTGATTTGCCTAGAAGCATAGGCTATTACCTTACCATTTTGCATTAGAACACAACCCAAACCAACTCTAGAAGCATCACAATACACCACAAATCCCTCAAGCCCATCCGGTAGTGACAATTTAGGAGCAGACACAAACTTATCTTTCAAGGTTTAGAAGCTCCTCTCACATTCATCGGTCCACACCAATTTAGCCTTCTTTTGAGTCAATTTTGTCATAGGGAAAGCAATAAAAGAGAACCCATTCACAAACCTCTGATAATAGCCCGCTAAGCCCAAAAAACTCCTAATGTCCGATGGGGTCAATGGTCTAGGCCAATTTCTAATCACATTGATCTTCTTAGGATCTACCTTAATACCATCTCCCGACACCACATGTCCTAGGAAGGCAACCTCCCTCAACCAAAATTCACACTGTTCATATTTAGCATACAATTTCTTCTTCCTCAATCTTTGCAACATAACCCTCAAATGAGCGTATGTTGTTCCTCACCATGCGAATATATCAAAATATCATCAATGAATACCATAATAAATGAATCAAGGTAGGGTTTGAAAATCATATTCATAAGGTCCATGAAAATGGTCGGTACATTGGTCAACACAAAAGACATCATAACAAACTCATAATGTCCATATCTAGTCCGGAAGGCCATCTTGGAAATACCACACTCCCTCACCTTCACTTGATGATACTCAGACCGAATATCAATCTTAGAGAAATAGCTAGCCCCTTGTAATTGGTCAAACAAATCATCAATTCTTGGAAGAGGATACCTATTCTTGATGGCGATCCTATTGAGTTGCCGGTAGTCAACACACATCCTAAGGGACCCATCCTTCTTTTTCACAAACAACACCTGTGGACCCCAAGGTGATTGGCTAGGCCTAATGAACCCCTTCTCCAACAAGTCCCTTAATTTCTCATTCAACTCCTTCAACTCTGCCGGAGCCATACGGTAAGGCGAAATAGAAATGGGTTAAGTATCGAGAGGAGGTCTATACAAAAGTCTATTTTCCTCTCGGGAGGAACAGCAGGAAGGTCATTTGGGAATACATTAAGAAACTCATTTACAATCGAAACCGACTCTATGGGAAGGACTTTAGACTCCACATCCCTCACCCTCACGAAATGGTAAACACATCCCTTAGAGATCATCTTACTTGCTTTAATGCATGAGATAATCTATCCTTGACCACTACATCTTGACTCTCCCACTCAAAGATGGGTTTATTTGGAAATTAGAATTTGATCTACGAGTTCTACAATCAATAGAAGCTTAGTATGCATGTAATCAATTCAATCCAAGAATAATATCAAAATCAACCTTGTCTAACTCAACAAGATCACAAGGCAATATTTTATGCAAGATGCAAATAGGACAACTTCTATAAACTTTTCAATCAACAATAGATGCACCAATAGGAGTAGACAATTCATATGACTCATGCAACAACTCGGGGTCAACATGAAACTTTTTGGAAATAAAGGGGGTAACAAAAGAAAGACTGGCACTCGGATCAATCAATGTATACATATCAAAGTTAAAGATTTTCAACATACCGGTAATGACATCGGAGACCTCATCCACCCCTTGCCACCCATGAAAAGCATAAAATCGATTGTGCTTTGGGCCACCATTTTGCTGGCCACCTCTCCCCAAAGGAAACGTATTAACACATTGTGGATGAACCTCTTTGCCTTTGTGCAATTTTGAGGGCAATCTACCTTTTTGTGACCCACTTCCCCACAACCAAAGGATGCATTAGTATCCCTCAAGCATGGGCCCTTATGACCCTTATCATACCTAAGACATACCTCATTAGGTACCACAACACCAACACCTTGGGTTCTTAGGAAGTCATTGGCAAATCCCCTATTAGAAGCATGAGAGGACCCTTGGCCTTGGTGGTTCTGGTGACCCTTTTGGAACTTACACTCGAAACGGGCCCTATTAGCCTCACAACCCCTCCTCTTCTTCAATTACCCCCTTTCATTTACTCGCCATGGGTTATTAAACATGACAACTCCATGTCACTAATCAACATGGCAAACTAGCACTCCTCACTAACCAAGTCGGACACACTCATCACAAATTTGTTCATCCTAGATCTTGAGTCGGCCACCAACTGTGGAGCATATTTCAAAAGTTGGTTGAACTTGAGGGCATACTCCCTCACACTCATGGAACCTTGTCTCAAATTCATAAATTTCACCAACTTAGCTTCCCTAAGTTCAAGGGCAAGAACCAATTAACGAAGGCCAACTTGTAGTCCACCCAAAGCACCACCTAGTTGACTCATTTTTTCTCCTTCCATTGGTTGTACTATATTTATGCTACCCCTTTGAGTTGACGCCAACTCTGCCTTATCCTCCGGGCTCATACCCATAATATACAAAATCTTATAGACCTCATAAATGAGCTCTTGAGGGTCCTCACTCACCTTTGACCTATGAAATTATGGGGGATTCATTCTCATGAAGTCTCTCACCTGAAACGCTGGTGTAGGAGCATGAAGGGCTTGGGCCCTTTGATTGGCTTGATTAGCCACTACTTGTGCAAGCAAGGTGAGAGAATCCCTAAGCTCTCCATTGGTCGGTTGCTCCTTGGACGTGCGGGCTCGTCTTCCTCTCTTGTTAGGCATGATCTAGAATAACAAAGAACAAGCGTTAGGGGAGGAAATCTTACTTCAACTCTATAGCATGACTTAAAACATAAAGAAGGAAAACATTTCCTAAAACGTCTCATAGCCTCCTACTCATAGTTGTGGTGCACAACACACCCATAAATAGGACTCTAATTAACGCGGTGTGTTGAACTCTGAGGATCTAACAACCTAGTACACTGATAACATATTTGTCACCATCCAAGCGTAAGGCCTAGACGTGACTGGTAAATGGGGAACCCGAAGGGACCCCAAACAAACCTCATAGATATCATTACACATACTTAGTCACAGAAGTAATCAAAAGGACAATAATAGGAAAGCATAAACACGAGAATTTGATAATAAGGGTAAACTTCCATCTCATAACAGCAAGAAATAAGAGAGTCAAGGCTCATAGCATAGATACACATCATGTCCAACAACACCTCTACTACATAGATAAGAGCGGGGGCCAAGACAAGCAATCGGCTCACCCTCATAGTCAAAACATAACCAAAAGAAAGATAGTCTTAATACATAGCAAAAGAGCATAAGCAACGTCCTCAAAATGAAGGACTCACCAACAAGCTTGTAGGACAATCGAACTAGCCATATGAAGGAGGAGGAGGATCAAGCGGTGCTCTGGTTCCTAGATGGTGACATCATGTAGGCATAGAGTATGCGTTAGTATGTTTGAATGTGCTAAGTATGTAGGATACAATGCAACAAGAGATGGGCATCATAGTCAAAATGCATAGAGATAGTTAATAACTAGAATAGTAACAATATAGCATGTATGATTAATGCTTAAGTAAAACATGCTCACATAGAACATAACATATGTGTAAGAAGATATTATTAGACTATTGGTGGATCGTCACACTCTACCACCCTTGGTGATTGAGGTACAAACCCCGTCAATAGGTTATTGGATCATTGCACCCTACCATCCGTAGTATTGGAGTACTAACCCCCCGATAGGTTGATGGGTACAATCCCCAACAATGTTGATGGATATTCACACCCTACTACCTGTGGTACCAGAGTACAAACCCCCTGATAGGTTATCAAGGTATGAACCCCTTGACAAGATTACCCAGTGCGCAACCCTCAAGTGCATAGTCACAATTTAACACTATATAGAGAATACCATATACATACGTTATTTTCATCATTATTTCGTCATCACATTATCATCATATAGTCATTCAACTTATAAGACATGCATTAGACCTTCCATTCCTCAAGAAACCATAACCAGATATTTTATCAAACACTTAGAGGGTGTGTAGTGCTAGTGTAAAATCATGCAATTCAAGAGTGAGATCATGCTAGATAATTCAATGTAAAATCTTCAATAGATACTTGGTAACCCCCTCAAGCAATATACATCAAAACCCTTCATCAAACCTTACAATAGACCTTGGTTTCATATCTTAAAACATATCAAAAGTATCACAATTTCACGAACCCCAACATAGTGTGCAGTAATTTTCATAATATATAAGACTCATGAGTAAATCATCTTTAAATTATGAAAATTTAAGAAAAAGGAACCTTGGATATCGTGGGTGAAAGAATCCCATGAAAGAAACCCACATATTTTAGCTTTGAAGATGAACTTGATGAAGATTGGAGATGGAGACTTAAAGCTTGAGTGCAATCCTGAAGATTTGGAAAAGGTTTTGAGACTTGAGTTTAGGAGTAAAATATTTGGCTAAGTGTTTAAATGAGTATTACGAAATGTTTAGAATGATATGAGAGTAGAAAATGGCTAAGTAAAGGTATTTTCACATTTGGGAACACTTAGGCCCAAGACTTAAAAGTCTTGGACCGAAGTCAAAACTAGGGCAAAATTAACACTACCCCTGGAAATTGTCACTTGGAAAATGAAATTGCTAATCGTTTTATCTTAAATCGGGGTTAGACCCATTTTACACTCAAAATGACCCCCTAGACAAGAATATGAAGTCGAATTTTCGATATCGTGCATGAATTTTGAGATATATGAAAGTTAGGATTCCTGGCACTTCTGAGGCACATTTTTGGGCACTTTTTGGGGTCGTTAGATTTTTTCCACCATCTCCAGCACATACCTATCGTAAACCTCCATGGGTAGTTGGGGAAACCTTGCCCATATCATCGTATGTGTAATGGTTGAGGAGTTGGGGACAAAATTGGGTTCCTATTTCATTATCGAGATGAAGTTTCTGCTATAAACCACAGACCGTCGTAAAAGACCCTGTTCATGTTCTCCCCACTTCTGAACTTTGTGATATGATAGTCATTTTCTAGATCTATTAACGCTAATGGCTCTATGGGCTTCCACAAGTCAGTCAACTTGTTCTTGAGGTAAGTGTGGGGGAAACATCTTCCAAATACCTTGATTATGATAGAGGCTCTCCGCGGGGCATGTAATCTTTCCAATTCCTCAGGGGTTAGTAGGATGGAGTCTGAAAGCTCGTCTTGTGAAAGATCCACTTCCATTTCGCAAGATTTGGGAATTTCAAGATAGATTTTAGATCATTTGATCGACCCATGAAAATGTCTTTGAAGGATTGGGTCTTGCCTTTGTCCGCGGGTCAGGGGGTTTGTTTTCTTGCCAAGACAGTACAGTTTGATCGGCTGGATCTTTCTCCATCAGAGAGAAAACTTTAGTCTGTGCTTGATTGCTACTCTTTAATACAATAGCATCATAACTTTTTTAAAAAACTTTTTAATCATAAATTCATAATATAGTTATTGGAAGAGTATTATTTAGGAGCGGTTATTCTCTCGATATTCTTTTTATTTTCTTTCATATTAGTTTTCTTTTTTGTAGATCGATTAATCAATTCATACTAAAGTATTATCTCACTTTTAATATATGTTAGGATTTTCCTTTTAATAACTTTCATGTAACATTTAGTTATTTTGATCCGAATAATTTCTTTATTAGTAGGTTAAAAGAAATGATATTTTTCTATATTTGTAAACTTCTCATTTTACATTTAACTAGTGTATATGGGCACACAGATATTATAGTAGATTTAAGGTCATAATTTCCACATTCTATATTTTATACTTAAACTATATGTCAAGTAAAATTTATGTCACATGAATTGGGATAGGAAGTATTATTTAGCATTTTATTTTTCTTTTCTTGCTGGGAGGTCTGTAATCATTTTTATGTGGGGACGGTAACGGGAAAGTGCGGAGCGAGTTTAGAGCTATGTGGGTGTGAGGTGAGTTTAAATTTATGTGGGGTGGGGCAGGCTGAAATAGCTATTTTTAAATCTAATGCAGAGCGGGGCGAACGGGTTGCGGGTTTAAAAAGTCAAATAGGAATTCGAAGAAAATTAAATATTTATAATTAGTAAAAAATCAAAGATATAAATTTTTTATATTAAACATTAACTTTAATTTTATTTTTTTCTAAAATTTAGATTAGACATGTCCGATAAATTATTAGTTGTTAAAATGTTAATTACAAACTTTTAAGTCACGATTAAAAAATAATTGTTGAATGTCAATTAAAATAGTTAATTAGTAAAAAATAAAAAAAAATTATGAAGTTTAATTTTTCATATTAAATTTAATTAAAAAATAAAAGAATTTAAAAATTTAAGCGGAACGGATCTATGTGTGGCAGGGCGGTGCGGAGCGAGTTGAAAATGAAAAAAATCACTATGCGAGATAGGGCGGGGCTATTTAAAAATGTTGAGGATTAAGTTCAACCTAGCCCGCACTCATCCCATTACCAATTTTTTTCAGTTTACGAACAATTAACACCATAACTTTACAATTGCGATTACTCATTACATGTTTCCTGTTTTGGGAAGCAGGGGGTAGGGAGTTATTTATAAAAGTATAGTAGTACACTAAGATTTGATCAATAACGCCATTAAAGTTTACAACTAAATCAAGAAATTATGGGTATATATTGAGAATACTGAGATAAATTATAAAGAAATTAAATGAGGTCAACACGAATAAAGAACAAAGAAAAATGCAACAACAACAAATAAATAAACACAAAAAGAGGAAAAAGAGAATTTATTTTTATATAATTCCCTAAAGTCAACCAGAAGAAATCAAAATTTAGGATAATATACCCCCGAAGAGAAAGGCGAAAATAATTTAAAAATAATTCCAGTGCACGTTTCCATTTCTTGAAAGTTGAAGGTTGACTTTTTCTCTTTCATCTTAAAGGAGTCTGTTGACTCTAAAGCTACATATTTGCTTCAACTGAGGTTTTGACTTTTAATTTATTTAATTTATAATGTCAAACATCATAAAAACTCATATCATGTAAGCCTGGTTGCTTGCACACTTTGTGGAAATAAAGAAACAAGAAAAAAGATTTTCTATATCTTTTAATGAGGAAAAAAATTATATCTATGTGTTGACTTTTTAATCATTGTATTTGACAAAAGAAGATTGACTTTCGAGTACAATGTGCATACACACCATTTTTGTGTATCGGTCACGAACAAGAAAGCTAGGTCCATTCACTTTTAAAGTCAAAACACATGACTCCTATAAAAATAATTCAACATGTAGAAGGCCTATATAATAGTTAAATAATGAATGGAAAATATTTATAGTTGTCACACTCCTAAATTGTGGTGTTTATGATTGACATTCTGACACAATTCAGATTCAAATGTGATGACAATTGTCTTAACTCAACAAGACAAGCCAACATAAAATAATAATTTAAATAGATAAAAGTGAAAAATAAAACAGAAACTATTATGAAATATAAATCTAGAATTAACTGGAATAAATTTAGGAAAGATTAATATCAAGGAAGAAGAGAGGAGAGGAAAATATCAGTATATGTATTAATCTTAATCTGTGCGTCTCATAACAAAGTGAGGTGCATATATATAGGAAAATGCAGCCCGTCCGTGTTGACGAATTTGGCCAGCCATGTTGACAAATTTGGCCAGTCAATCTTGACTACAAACAAAGCAAAAATGGCCAACAAATCTTGACCATAAACAAAGTAAAAAATAATTTGTACACAACACTCCCCCTAAATTATTTATGTAAAAATGAAAGCTCTTAAGTGACCTTAATAAGCATTAGCTGCCTCATTAAAAATCTTGCCAGGAAAAACTCAGTAGAAAAAAATCTTGGCTAAGAGAAAAAGAGTGCAACACGTATTTTCTCCCCTTGATGAAAGCTTCATTCAATACTTTGGAGATGGCGCATTCCAATCATATACCTTAGCTTCTCGAATGTTGATGTTGGTAATGCCTTAGTGAATAAATCTGCAAGATTATCACTCGAACGAACTTGTTGTACATCAATTTCACCTGTTTTCTGAAGATCATGAGTAAAAAATAATTTTGGTGAAATGTGTTTCGTTTTGTCTCCTTGTATGAAGCCTCCTTTCAATTAAGCTATGCACACAACATTATCTTCAAATATAACTGTGGGTATGTTGACATCATCTTTCAATCCACACATCTCTTGGTTGGAATGTATCATCGATATCAACTACACACATTCTCTACATACTTCATGAATTGCTATTATTTCAGCGTGATTTGAAGAAGTAGCAATAACAGACTAATTTGTAGATCGCCATGATATAGCAGTTCCTTCATATGTAAACAGATAGCCTGTTTAAGATTGAGGTTTATCTGGATCTGATAAATAACATGCATCTGCATAAGTAACAAGGTCTGCACATTTTTTGTTAGCATAGAACAAACCCATATCGACTGTACCTTTCAGGTATCGCAAAATATGTTTGGTATCGTTCCATTGCCTTCACATTGGAGAGGAAATATACCCTTCTAGCACATTAATAGAAAATGTTATATCAGGTCTAGTTGAGTTAGCAAGATATATAAGTGCTCCAATAGCATTGAGATATGGTACTTCTGGACCAAGAAGCTCTTCATCATTTTCTAGAGGATGGAATGAGTCTTTATTCACATCAAGTGATCTAACAACCATTGGAGTGCTTAACATATGTGCTTTGTCCATATAGAATCATTTTAAGATTTTTTCAATATAGGCAGATTGATGAAGAAAAATTCCGATTGCTAGATGTTCAATTTGTAGACCCATACAATGTTTTGTCTTTTTGAGATCTTTCATCTCAAATTCTTTCTTTAAATATTCAATTGCCTTTTGGACCTTTTCAGGAGTTCCAATGAGATTTTTATCATCAATATAAACAGCGAGTATTACAAACTTTGATCTCGTTTTCTTAATGAAAACACATGGACAAATGATATTATTTTATAGCCTTTATTTATCAAGTACTCACTGAGGCGATTATACCACATCTGCCCTGATTGCTTCAGACCACATAATGATATTTGTAATTTGATTGAGAATACTCCTCGAGACTTAGTACATGCTTCAGAAAACTTAAATCCTTATGTAAATTTCACTATCAAGTAAACCATAAAGGTAAGCTGTAACTACATTATTAGATGTATCTCAAAATTTTTATGTACAGCTAAACTGATGAGATATCGAAAAGTTATTGCATCCATGACAGGAGAATATGTTTCTTCATAGTTGGCACCTGGTCTTTGAGAGAATCCTTGTGCGAGAAGGTGGCCTTGTCTTTTACAATTTTATTTCTCTCATTTCATTTTCGCATAAAAATTCATTTGTAGCCAACTGATTTTACACCATCAGAAGTTTAGACTATAGGCCCAAATACTTGATGATTAGAGAGAGAATTCAACTGAGATTGAATTTCTTCTTTCCATTTAGGCCAATCATCTCTACGTCGACATTCTTTGACAGATTTAGGTTCAAGATCCCCATCTTGTTGCATTATTTCAGTGGCAATATTATAGACAAATATATTATCAACCGCAATATTATTTTGGTTTTACCTTTTTTTCGTCGAGACATAATTTATTGAGATTTCTTCATTCTCATTATTTTCAGATAGTTGGACCTCATCGGTGACATCACAATTTATTATGCCTCGGGGCTCTTCTTGAGCAAGTGCCTCCATATGATCATTTACTTTTTTCTTTTTATATGAGTTTTGTCCTTGCAACCAATTGGTCTTCCACGTTTTCAGTGTGGTCTAGACTCATTTGACTTGACAATTTGTCCTAATGAGACATCAACTCGAACTAGAACACTAATAGCTGGAATATGTAATTTCATAATCCTTGGAAGGTTAGTAAATGCATCTGGCAGTTGATTTGGAATACTTTGCAAATAAATCAACCTTTGAACTTCTTGCTCACATTGATTTGTTCGAGGATCTAAACGAGATAACGATAATGAATTTCAATTTATCTTATTTTCTAATTGTTTATGTTTTTCCCCTAATGTTGGGTATGCTGATTCATCAAAATGACAATCAGCAAACCTTCCCGTAAATAAAGCTCTAGTTCTAGGCTCTAAATATTTTATAATAGAATGAGATTCATACCCAACATATATCCCCAAAGCTTCTTTGGGGACCCATCTTTGTGCATTATGGTGGAAAAATTGAAACATATACCGCACAACCAAAGAACCTACGATGGGAAATGTTTGGCTCCTGACCAAAAGTCAACTTTAATTGGGAGACATCATGATAACTGATTGGCCATATGCACACAAGTGTTGTTTCATACAAAATGACATGCCTCCATATTGAAACAGGCAACTTTGTCCTCATCAACAATGATCTAGCTATCAATTAAAGATGTTTAATCAATAACTCTGCTAGACCATTTTGAGTATGTACATGAGCACAGGATGCTCAATTGTTATCCCAATGGATAAAAAATAAAATCATTAAATGCCTGAGATGTAAACTCACTAGTATTATCAAGACGAATTATCTTCATTACATAGTCTGGAAATTGTACTCTTAACTTTATTATTTGAGCCAATAACCATGCAAAGGCTATTACAAGTAAATAATAAGCACACATGTGACCATCTTGTAGGTGCATCTATCAAGATCATAAAATATTTGAATGGTCCACATGAAGGGTGAATTAGCCTACACATATCACCTTGTATGCATTCCAAAAACGTAGAGGATTCAAACCCAATCTTAGTTTCTGATGGTTTAACAATCAATTTTCCCTGGGAACAAGCAGCACAAGAGAATTCCTTTGATTGAAGAATTTTTTGATACTTCAAAGTGTTCCCATGTGAATTCTCAATAATTTTGTGCATCATATTATAACCAAGATGACCCAATCGATCATGTTAAATAATAAAATCATTACAATCAGTAAACCTTCTGGTTACCCTGATATGTGATTCAACCGTACCAATAATTATATGGTACAATCCAAAGGAAAGTGCAGATAATTTTTCATGCATAATTTTCTTCTCATCATTCATTGTAGTGATATAAAGGTATTCAACCTTTCCTTCATTCGAAGTCTCAACATGATAGTCATTTGGCGAATAACCTTGAAGCTTAACAAGTTTTTTTGTGACTTACTACAATATAAAGCATTATTAATAATCAATATTGTTCCCTCAGATAGTAATAAGGTTGCTTTTTCAAAACCTTCAATTATTTCGTACTACCAGATATTGTGTCAACATTTGCTCCTTTCGTAACCAAATAAGAGAAATATTTCTTTTCTCTTAATATAGTGTGAGTTGTGGAACTATATAGAAGGCACATTTCTCTATTACTTATCTTGGATTCAATTTAAGACTCAAATATTATTTATCTTCACAACGTAAAAGTATATTATAAGGGATAAGATAACTAATAATATTACAACAAAATTTAAGCCTTTATTTTATCATAATTAAATTTTAAGACATTATCAAAAGTACATAAAGCAACAACATCATAAAATCATACATCAATTTTGATCACCAAAAAAATCTTGAACCTCCAGATGAGTATGGTCATTGATATCATTACGTTCATCATCTTTCAAAGCCAGATTTTCTTCAACATTATCATTATTTATATTCGAAGGCCTTGCCTCATTATTTCCAAGAGTCATGTGTGACTCTACCCGAACACTGGAAGAAGCACCACCTTTATTTTGTCTTTCTTTTGAAGGAATTTTGATAAAGCCTAACAAAATGTTTAAACATTTGACATTCATTCTGCCAAGTGGACTTTCATTCCACAATAACGACAATTGCCCTTTGAGGAAGCTTTTTGAAAAATAACATTGTTCTCCCTGTCATGGTGACCACCACTACGACGATTATTATATCTTCTTATACCATTACCACGTCCCCTCACAGTATTATGAGCTCGATTTTTACTTTGTCCTCTTTCAAACATGTCATGTGCGTCTACCTTATTTATTTTCGGTAATGGAGCAGTTCCAGTGGGACGTGCCTCATGATTTTTCATTAATAACGCATTATGTTGCTCAGCCATTAGAAGGCATGAGGTTAATTCAGAATATTTCTTAAACCCTTTATCACGGTATTGCTACTGCGATATCATATTTGAGGCATGGAAAGTAGTTAATGTTTTTTCTAATATGTCCTCATCCGTTATAACTTTCCCGCACAATTTTGATTGGGAAGTGATTATAAATACAATAGAATTATGCTCTATTACGATTTTAAAGTCTTGAAACCGTAAATGCATCCACTCGTGATGAGCCCTTGGCAATACCATGACTTTAAGGTGGTCATACCTTCCTTTTAGGCTCATCCACAATTCAAGTGGATCTTTTACTGTTAAATATTCATTGTTTAGGCTTTCATCCAGATGATGACAGAGGAAAATCATTGCATTGGCTTTATCCTGACTTGATGCTTTATTGCCTTCAATTTATCGTTTCACCAAGACTATTAGCGGCAAGGTGAATTTCAGCATTAAGTACCTATGACAAATAGTTCTTTCCAAAAATGTCAAGTGCCACGAATTTAAGTTTTGACAAATTCAACATAATGAAAGTTATCATAAAATAATTAAATTAATAATATAATACTAGTTTCTAATGATAAATTAATATTTCAAATGATAAAATATTATATGAGCACAAAATATATTATATGCCTGATTATGGAATATTGCAAAGTCATATAGACTCATGAAATATTAAACTGATAAATTTAATAAATAATTTTTTGTTATTAGATTCAATATATATTAGTGGAACAATTTTGCTTGGATTATAGTTATATCTAACACAATATTATTCTTATTTATGTCACACAGATAGTCATAAATATATAAAAGAAATATATTTACGAGCTTTCTAATTAGCCCATTATCATAATACATAAATACAATTTAGAATTATAGGTTAGTGGCATACAAATAATATAATATTTAGAGCTTAAGTATGTCTACTATTATATTTAGAACAATAGCATTATCCAAACTATGAAGGGTAACAAATTCAAGTTTCATAAAATTGGTCATATTAAAAGGAATGAAAATAAATAATACCTTAACCTTGAAACTTAACCTTCACTCTCTAAGGTGGTAGAGTCTCATACTGTTAACGTGTTATGAAATATAAATCTAGAATTAACTAGAATAAATGTAGGGAAGATTAATATCAATGAAGGAGAGAGGAGAGGAAAATATCAATATATGTATTAATCTTAATCTGTGCATCTTATAACAAAGTGAGGTGCATATATAGAGGAAAATGCAGCTCATCCATGTTGACAAATTTGGCCAGCCAATCTTGACTACAAATAAAGTAAAATTTGTCAATAAATCTTGACCATAAACAAAGCAAAAGAGAATTTGTATACAACAGAAACAATAATTTTAAATAGTTAGATAAAAGAATAAATAAACCACAACTATAAAACCACCATGTAGACCTAGTGTTACGTATGCAAGATGCTAAAATTTTCATAAAATAGAAAAAAATATGAGTATAAATGTCCTTGATTCTACAAATAGGACAAAAAGAACATAATAAAGGAACTTGAGAGATTGCTGAAATGACAAGTAGCTATCTTTCAAGTCAATCGTGGAATCTAGGACTAAATATGGAAGAAAGATACTTAGAAGGATCCAAGCCTGAAATCTACATAAGTGAAAAAGTAAGGAGTGAGTACCCATCAAAACAATATCAACAAGCAAGCTACTAACCACAAAGTAAAGCAATGAAGAATGCAAGTATACCTATCACATCAACCAAACCTCCGCAAACTATAATCTGCAAGTAAATTAGCCAACCTAATAATTTATAGTACACTTAGCAAGTAGTTCAATAATAAATTATTAGTCAAGTATCCTAAAAGCACCTTGTTTACAAACAATTAAGTCACTGAAAAGGATTATTTATAGTCCACAACCAATTAGTCAAAAGTGCAAAATGATGCAATACAATATAAAAAAGGTGGATGCATGTCTACCTAAATAACAACATTACAACATTACCCCAATGCCTCAAAGGCTCCTGTCCATTGCGGAGTAAGGGGGGGTCGGATGTATGCAGTCTGACCTCTATGTTTAAAAACATAGTGCGACTGTTTCCGCATGTCTACCTATAATACAAAATTTCTGAGCCTCAGTTCAAAATCCATAGAGGACATACATGGTCTATGTATTCACAAGAATCATTTGCTGCAAACATGCTTGGTGTGCTATGGTGATTTGAGAAAAGTTTGGTTTCAATTTAGATAGCTAATACTCACAATAGTTGGAACATAATGATTATTCTATTTTTTGACTCTTAATTAATTAACCTGTATGACCACATTTTTTAAAAATGAGATCCGCAGATTGGATTGTAACCTTTTCTCTTATATCCCATCTTTTTTTTGTATTTCTCTTAGCAATAATTTACGAGACAGTTTGATTTGTGTATAGTGTCCCTATTTGTTTTCTCATTGTATGTTTGATGCTATTAATGTACCATTCTCTATTTCAACTAAAGAAATTAGTTACTTCTTAAATTTTCATTGACTATTCTGGAGTGAGTAAGATGACTCCATAAAATTTGTCATTTATCTTGTTTGGCCTCAATTATTAAGCTAAGTATGTTTATTTATGTGTGGTTCCTTTGTGATCTATTATTTAAATTTTATTTCATATAGATTTGTTTGCATGAATGAGTTAGTTGCTTTAGGTACAATTCGTGAATTCCTAGACATCTATCCTACTTAACCATCATATTAATAGTCCTACTAATGATAAAATAATGTCTTGTATTTAAATGATAGCGAACTATTAATATTTACTAATCATTGTTTTTCTTGTGTGTGCATGAATCGTTAAATCCGAGTCCATTTTCGACTCCACCTTTGCATGTTCATGAGTCTCAATCAGGTCTAAACCTCTCCAAATTGTAGAGAAGCTGGTGACAAGTTTCAGAGGAAAAGCATTGGTTGTATACATTTGGTATACAACATTTATACATTTGATATACAACAACTATTCATCGATATACAATGGTTGTATACACAGACAGGATTGGGCCAGAGCCCAAAACTTCAGCAGTCCTCTTTTATTAGAATTGGAATAGGTGGACTTGGGCCCGAATTTTGATTTTGGGCAAAACCCAAAGTGTTATTTTATTTTCCTTATATATTTGCTATTGTATTTATGTGATTTTGTTTGATTCTAACTCTAACATATTATTTGTTTATCCAACTTAATCAAATTCCTAGGATGAACTATTTTATGTTGATTTGTTTCCTAAATAATTTATGTCGTTTATTTTTATAACTTAGTCATTTTCGGGAAGATTTAGTTCAATTTCTTTCCTTAAAGTATCAAATTGTTAATTTCTTTTCAAAAATCCTTTCCTTACCTTATTGAAATATTCAGGTTGCTTTAAATAGTTTTATCTAAAAATGCATCTCTTTTTTTAAGTCAATTTTGTTTAAATTAGTTTTGTTCATTTAAATTATCGAAAGAAATTATTAGCCTCCCTTTCTTTGAAAATAATTTCTTTTTTACTTTAAATCAAGTTACCTAGTTAGTTGGTAAAATTTATCTTCTTTTCAAATTATTTTAACACCTTAGTTGGAATTTTAGAAGTTTTATTACATTTTTATTTTCTCAGTCAACTTTTCAAAATTAGACAATTTTTCTCAATTTCCTTTTAAATTATTTAGATTATTAGATAGAGTTTTTCCTACCTAGATGATGTTAAGAATATTTCATGAATAGTTAGTCAAATTAAGTTTAGTCTTCAGTCAACCACACGTAGTGTGACCATTTTGAGTGATTAATATCTTCTCAAAGTGAAAACTAGAACTCTTACCTTTTTTTTTAAAAAAACTGTAAGACTTCTCTACTAGAGTTTTAAGATCTTTTAAAGTTTTCTTAATTTCTTTAAAAAAAATTAAGTGATGACTCTCTTCCTTTTTTTTTTTTTTTTTTTTTTTGAGAAATTGTTGTTTTTCATTAATTAAGTTTAAACCAATTTTTTTCCAAAAAAGTTATTTTCAGAATTAACAGAAATGGCCACTCCGCTGGGGATTTAATTAGGTTCTAACCATTAGATTTGACTAACTTTAAGAATTATAATATTAGTAATTTCTTTTTTTTTCTTATTTACACTTTATTTGTTTAAATTCAATATTTAACTGTCATTGAATTTCATGGCAAAATTGATGTCACTCAACATGGCTACTCAAAGGAAGCAAGAACGGTCGTCATCAGCATAATGACCCAACTTTAGACGTCGGCGTTGAGTTCCACAGGGAACAATGTGTCGGTGATTGAGTAGAAGGATCTATGGCTACTCGATTTTGACTCAATAAGCGAATACCAAGCAAAACTTCTAATTAAATAGGGAGAAGCCAAAATAACAACAACTTCTAAGAAATAATTGGGGTAACAATTTTATCAAGCAAGGAACCAATGATAGGGGATATGAAAATCAATCAAAACTCAATGGATCCATCACACTTAGCATCGAATGAACTCTATGGGTAGACTAGATTGCTTGTAATCACTCCTCAGTTAGGAAGAAGGTGATGTTTTACAAGAGCCAACTACGACCTCCTACACAAGCCACTCAAAGACACGTTTGGCTTGAGCACCTCGTAGCGAAACTCCCAAGACCTTAGTCATTAAGTCCCTTTCAAGGCTCTCAACACATAAACCCATACTATCATGCAAACCTTAACTTAAACTACACTCGCTAAGGTAATAATTGAAGATCTAAGCTAGATTCAAGTTCGCGACCTTAAATCTAAAGTTATACATGTAGATATGCATGAAACCATAAATCAATTCAAAAAATCAAAGCAATTTGGGAGAAACCCACTTGATTTTGCAAGTAAATCACCAACTAAGCATGAAAACAAGAGAAATAATAAAGGCCCATATACAAAGTATAATCTAAGCTCAATTAAATATATAAATTATGCATTAAAGAACAATGAAAAAAGAGTGAATGAAAGATAAATACAAGTGAAGCCCACACTCTCCAATTCACTCAAGAATTTATAGAAAACTTGCTCTAACTCCTCACTCTAAACCAAAATCTACACTAAAGTGTGTGTTTCTTCAAGAATGTGTATATTCTCTAATGAATATATCTCCAGCTCCTTCCTTTTCAGGAACAAGGCCTGGGAGTGCGTGTATATGTGATTTTAGGACTGAAATGATCAAATTCCTGAAATGCCCTTAAGTTAGTCGTTGAACTGCTCCGCATTCGCAGAAGTCAATAGGTTCTTCACCCTCCGCATTCACGCCTAGACATTTTGCGATTGCGGACTAATGTAGCCCAAGTTGCACCTCTTTTTAAAGGATAAAACGGCCGTTGTCAAGATATAAAACCTAAGCAAGCTTAGGGTCGAACCCAAGGGAATACGTAGACTCAAAGGAAATTAATCAATAAGCAATTTAATTAATTGACCAACTCAATTCCCCAAGAGGGGAGAGGGATTGCAATATTCAACAAGAAAAATAAACTAAACTAACATTCACAAGAGAGAATCAATAATGGAGAGCAACTAGGGTATTATGTTCCCCATGATTCCCTAACTTAGTATGCTCGGATAAACCAATTCAAATTAAGTGTATAACATGCAAGATGGTAATTTAAGTTCACCAAAATCTTCGGTCCAGGTGAGAGGTGAATTTCACTATATGACTTGGCCCATCTCCACAGCATTCAATACTAATCATTATCTATAGTCCCAGTCAACCTGCCCTTGGTCTAGTTCAGTTGATTAGATGATAATATATCATCGAATCCTATCAATCTTTTTTCCTATTCATTACCACCTGGATCAAGAAGGTAACACTACACAAGTTCTAACGTTGTCCACCACTAGAAAACATGCAAAACAAAGAGAATTGATTAATACATGCAAACTCCCAATCAAAGAATTGAAAAATATCCGGGTCTATTTTGTTAGATCTTCATGGTTCTCACAACCCTTGTTATGGATTTAGTTACTCATGCTATGGGTAGGTGAAAAAATTATGAATTGAGAAACATAATTAAACAATTACCCAATTGAATTATGAATCAAGCAAATCCAATATTGTTCGAGAATCACAAGATGGAAGATCAAATTAATTCATAAAAGTATTCTCCTCCAAAATTGAGGTCTCCATGTACAAAACCCTAAAAGTACTCTCTAATGGCGTTCTCTACTGTACTCCCCTAAAAAATAACCTAAAAAGTACTATTTATAGTAACTACAATTAAGTCCTTAAAAATAGAAAAACTGGTTGGCGACATTCTACGAAAGGTCCTTACAACTTGTAAAGTGATTTATGAGTCGTAATCAGGGTCTCGTATTCAACTCTTGAGATCTGGGACTTTACTTCTACAAATCTACTTACGAGTTATAGACTGCTTCACGACTCGTATTGCTCTCTCATAGTCTTCATCTGCATCACTTTGTCCTTCACTGGGATTCTTCACGAAACCTCTCTATACGACTCGTAGAGTGATATACGATTCATATAGAGGTCTCGAATGACTGAACTTAGATCAAATCTTTCACAGAAATTTGTCATGAAATTATCTCTACGAATCATAGAGGGTCTCGAAAAACACCAAAAATCAGTAAACTCTGCAATTTTTCTCCTAAGTCACGTCCACCTGCTTTCCTGTAAAACTAAAAAGAAAAACACATAAAAATCATAAATACTACATTGAGAACATACAAAATCCTAAGTTTTAAGCATCAAATGTGTTGTATTTTGACAATACATCAACACCCTCAACTTAAAATTGTTGCTTGTCTTAAAGCGACGACTCAATCTATATAAACAATGTTGCAACACACAGAGCTCAACTCAATGGCATACATCACATACAATTCAAACTCAAGTACCCACACCAACTTTTCAAAACAAGATCAAATAGCTATTTAGCAAATCAAAATACACTAGTGAATTTGACAACGTAACTATGACAAGCACAGGAATATCAACATTTCCGAATCACTGAACAAGTCAAATGCTAACAATGCAATGCAAGTGCCCTCATAGAAAGAAGTCTCATTTTTCACACTCAATGATGATTACAAATTTAGCTTTGGGACTGTGCAAAGACACTCATTCTCACAAAAAGAAGTTCATGCATAATGACTAATACCATAGGCTTGTCCTTGTACTAATGACTTAGACTTTCAACTAACTAGATTAGGATCACTTTAGGACTTTCTAGGCTTGTAACATAGGCTCAAGGGACTTTGGTATGATATTTTAGAAAAATGGTGACTAAAGGCCATCTTTGAACTACGCGTTTTCATCACTTTCACCTTACCAACTCTAATATTTTCACGTTATTTTACCTTTTTTGACATTCAAGCTTTTCCGGTGATTTCTTCTCATTTTTTAGCTTTTGCTTTATTTTTACACTTCATTTTCTTTTAATCTCAATCTAAGACATTTTTTTTCTTGCACTCGATACATGATTTTCTTCTTTTTATCCTCATTCCCAACTCACCACCTTATTTTAGTGATTTTACCCCTATACCAGTCGCCCTCAACTTAGGCTTTTGGATTGTGGTGAAGTACACAATATCTATTCCCCCAATCAGGGCCACGTTTGGTAGCCATCGTCAACTTAGGCTTTTTTCCTCAATTAAGATTCACAATGCTCAAGGAAAAATCAAGGCTTATTTCAAGGTTTATCACTGGAAAAGGCTAGGCTAATTAGGTGTTTTTGAAAGAATTTGTACATGAAAGGCTCAAATATTTGGAACGAGAGATAAAACATCATTGGGTTGGTCATTTTTAGGCTGAAGTAGAATAATTAAAGAACAAAGGCCTAAGATCCGTTCCTAATCCATTAAATTTATAATCTAGTTTATAGTAACAAAGTAAGTACTGAATTAGCACAAAATACATGAATCTAGTAAAATAAGCTCACACTCACATGATATTGCACACATTATCAACAAGAAACTCATAGATCATGCTTCGAATCTCAAATTATCCTTACTTATCAAAACAACTATTGTCAAACACCCAAACATGCATGGTTGCCTTTTAACTACTAAACAAAAATTTCTGGTGAGTACCATTTTTCAAAACAAAACATAAAAATATGTTATATGTTATAAGTATTAGTACTATATTCTACAAATATTATCTAAACATCCTAAACGTGCTGGTTCAACTGGAATTAAATATCCACGAGGAAAAAAGAAAACATGCAAGAGAACCTCGGGATCAAAATTTGGGGTATTTATGGATCATAAGCTGCTTAAACTTCACTAAGGACCATAACTGCCCACACCCCATCGAAAAATTGTGCATTGTCCCCAATGCACTAAATCAAGCAAAAATAGGATAAATAGGGGTCGAAAACATACCTCGGCGCCTAAGCGCCAGTTTGTGGCTAAGTCTAGCCACCCACTCCCTGTTTGGTAGTTTCCTTAGCTATTGTACTCTGTTTGGAGGGGCTAATACCCCTTGCTCTATAATACTCATGAGTTAACCTCATCTCCTCATCGTGTCTCGATGTCTTTAAGGCCAGCTCGAGATCGTCCTCTTCATACTTTGAGAGCTTTGCATGTACATTTTTCTCCTCTAGCTCATCACCCTCTAGGGGTCTCTTCTCGTGGGAAGTCTGTGTAGGCTCCATAGAGGCAAATAAATCGAATAACAACCCTTATAGTGTTGACTCTGGTAATGTAACTGGCGCTGCAAGTGATGATGTCATGTCATCCCTAAGCTTCTCGATCTCCTGACATACAAATCACAAATTTGAAGGACGAGCCTCAGCTAACCTCTTCTGAACCCACTCCTCAAAAGCATCGATGCGGGCATCCACTGTGGAAACCCGATCCTGAACCATAGAAATAGTGAGTGCCTGGCTCCGCTCCTTTGAGTCTGTAATGGTCTGCATTAGCAATGGCCTAAGCTCATGAATAAGCTGAGATAACTAAGCCTCAACACATGATAACCATTGAACCATGGTTTGAATAGAAGCGACAGACATATAGACCATGCCCGCTGTAGAAGGCTGTGAAGTGGTGGCCTTTAGTGCAGGAGCAGCTATAGTCTGCCGAGGTGTCTCCTCAATAGTAACAGCAATAGTAGTGGTGGTGGCAGTCGTAGAAACTTCAGGTGGTGGCTCTGGGCAAGCACCTCTGGCATAGGAGAAGGCTATGCCCTTTGAAGTGCCATCAAGTTCTCATCAGCCTTTATCAGGCTGGGCTCCAAAGTATACTAGCCCTAAACTAACTGGTTCAGATGGTGTAAAATCTCCACCCTTGAATCTATACAAAGTTTGTTGATCAAAACTAGAAATAGGATGGAAGTGGCCCACTTTAGTGCTAACTTATGTATCTGTTCTGCTACGAGTCGGGCCCAATCAATGTCGGAGCCAGCCAAGATGCTGACAACTAATATCGTAAGCTCTAGTATAAGTATGTTATATTCCAAGGTCGACCGAATGTGTATCTAACAATAGACAATAAAAATTTGGCGGGAAAGCTCAGTGAAGCCTTTACTATAGGCTTAGTGTGGGTTGTGACCTAAGCAGGCTCTAGACCCTGCTTTGCAATGTGACCGGCCACCCAACTCAGAAGTGAGGTTCGATGTACCATGTCCTTCATAATCAATGAATTGCTGGCCTGACCCAACCTGTCGAACTCTACTATAGATCTGGGGGCATGGTATTTGGGACCAAAAAGCATACAGTGGATCATCTCCTTAGAAATATAAACCCACCGACCTCTCACTCGTAACTTTGTCAATCAGAGCTAAGTGATAGGTCTCATCCCCTTAGGAAGACTATGCTAAATCGTGGCTACATAAGATGCATAATACTCCCGTACCAGAATTGAGGAGTCTCTTCCAAGTGACATTGTCAGCCACATAAGCCCATAACGTATCATCGTGATCTTCAGACCTCGGACACTACTAAGTCCATCATCTATGAACTTGGGCTCCTCATCTATAGAACGGGTAGGATTTCCCCACTCCTTTGGGTTCATGCCCTCTAAGAACATATCCTCTGAAAGGACCCCAAAAAGTGCCCAAAAATATGCCTCGAAAGTGCCCAAAATCATAATTTTCATATATCTCAAAATCTATACGTGGTATCAAAAATCCAACTTCATATTCTTATTCAGAGGGTAAAATTGGGGGGAAAATGGTCTAACTCAAATTCTAGGGCAACTGTATCAAAATTTGAAATTCTAAAATGTCAATTTCCAAAGAGTTATTCGCGCTTCTGGCGCGACGCACCAAGGGCGTGCAGATGAAGAAAATGGACTTTCGCGTCCTGTCTGTGATGCAGTCATTCATGTTTATTTGCCCTGTTATTTTCTTGCGGTCCAAGACTTTGAAGTCTTGGGCCTGAGTGTCCCCAAACCTAAGAATACCCATACTTAACCATTTTTCACCCTCATATCATTCTAAACATTCCCCAATATTCACTCAAACACTTAGATAAATTTTTCACTCCCAAATTCAAGTCTCAAACCTTCATCTGGAACTAAGGATTTCCTTTAAGCTTTAAGTCTCCATTTTCAATCTTCATCAAAAGTTCCTCCAAACCTAAAGTACGTGGGTTTCTTTCATCGGTTCCTTTCACCTATGATACCCAAGCTTCCTTTTATTCTAAATTGCATGATTTAAAGTTGATTTACAATTAGGTCTATCTTATTATGAAAATCACTACCCACTATGTTGAAGCTCATGAAATTGTGATTATTTTGCTATGTTTTGAGTTATGAAACCAAGGTCTATTGTAAGATTTGCTTAAGGGCTTTAATGTAAATTGCTTGAGGGTATTACCTAGTATCTATTTAAGGTTTTACATTGAATTTTCTAGCATGAGTTTACTCTTGAATTGCATGGTTTTACACTAGCACTACACACCCTCTTAGTGTTTGATAAAATGTCCGGTTATGGTTTCTTGAGGAATTGAAGGTCCAATGCATGTCTTATGATATGTATGATGATTGTATATTATAATGATATGATGAAATGATTATTAAATGAATGCATATATATGGTACTGTCTATGTAGTGTTGGAATGTGACCATGCCCTACCCGGGGATTATGCATCGGGTAACCTTGTTGGGGGTTTGTACCCATCAACCTATCGAGGTTTGTACTTCAGCAGCAAGGGTGGTAGGGTGTCATGATACACCAACCTTGTTGGCGGTTTGTACTCATCAGCCTATCGAGGGGTTTGTACTCCGACACCAAGGGTGGTAAGGTGCGATGGTTCGCTAACCTATTGATAGGGTTTGTACCTCAATCACCAAGGGTGGTAGGGTGTGACAATCCACCTATATTTAATGGTCTCTTCTTACAAATATGTTCTATTTTATGTAAGCATATTTTACTTAAGCATTAATCATGCATGCCATATTGTTACTATGTTATCTGTTGCTTATCTCTATGCATTTCGATTGTGATGCCTTTCTATTGTTGCATTACATCCTACATACTTAATACATTCAAATGTACTAACGCATACTCTATGCCTACATGATATCACCATGTAGGAACCGGTGCTCAAGTTGATCATCCTCCTCCTCCACGTGGCTAATCCGGTACTACTCAAGCTAGTTGGTGAGTCCTCCATTTCGGGGACCTTAGTCTAAGTTTCTCTTATTACGTGTTGAGACATTCTCTTTATTGTTTACTTTAGCTATGAGGGTGATCTCGGTTGCTTTGTCTTGGTCCATTCTCTATCTTTGTAGTCGAGGTGTTGTTGGACATGATATGTATCTATGATATGAGCTTTAACTCTTTTGTCTCTTGATTATGATGTTATGCAAGCTTTTCCTTAGTCCCATTGCCCTATTTCTACTTTCGTATGTCATTTAAATTCTTCCACGACCAATGATGTGTAATGATAAGACAAGAGGCTTATTTGGGGTTCCTTATGATTTCTCATTCACCATGTCACGTCTAGGGCCTAGGTTGGGTCGTGACATCCTGCTTACCCTTGATGCACCACCAGTAAGTAATAGCATCCTGCATTGATGAAGAAGATGATGCGACAGAGGACTCAGCATCTCCTCTGTCCTCGAAGCCCTCCTAGAACTAGACTCCTCTAGTGATCATGTCATCTGGGGCATGCTACTCCTAGTTTCCTCACTACCTTCCTCTTCAGACTGGGATGTGCTATCAGCCTGAGGCTGAGTATGTGCAACTCTGGCTGATGCTGCTCTAGTCTGTGGTACCTCAGCCTCAGGGTCTGATGAGATATCATGGACCTCTAGTGACCCACTCGGCTAAGAGGCCTGCTCATCATCAGTAGGCTCATCAATGAGCTTCCTCTTCAAGACCTCGATCTTAGAGCGATTTCCTTTTAGGGCCATAGTACATGAAAAATAAATAGATATGAACCATAATTAGCCCCAACAATCAAGAAACAAAATACAAAAACTTATCTGGATCAGTTGCAGAAGGGCTCTATGAGAAGCCTTTTACGATTCATAGTGAGAACTATAAGTCATAAAGTTCTCTTATAGATCAATGTTTTAGAACAATTTTAGACACTGGAAAATTGTATGAGACCTAAGTATGACTCGTAAATTGGTTTACGAGTCATAAACTGCGCTCACATAAAAGTTCAGAGAGTAATTGAAAATAGGTAGGGATTTACGAGACCTATCTACAAGTGGTAAAGTGGTCTACGAGTCATAGCAGGTCTTTTCTGAATAATACTTAGATAATTAAGTGTCTGGAGTTTCCCATAAGAGGAAATTATGACTCGTAGATTCATCTACGAGTCGTAAAAGACTCTCTTGAACAAAAACTCCCAGATACCTGATTTTTCTATGTCCATCACATGGACCTAAGAACATATTAACCGCATTGATGCAAGCATACAAGTACTCAATCTTAAGAAGCACATAACAACCAATACTTACGATAATTTCAACTTAAAAATACCCCATCGAAAACAATTAGCATCAGTATCCTATTATTTCAACCTTCCCTAGTTCTTTCAAATGATCATGTACCTATAGTGTCACCCACCAATTCAGAAGCAATAATCACTTAATGACATTCAAGCACACTTGGGGAACAATTCAATAGGCACAACAATTATCAATGCTGAAGCTAAATATACCCAATTTCCAGATGTCATTAAGCAATTCAATCAAGGGTAACCCTAATTTCACATTAGCAATTCACCTTTACCAAGAATTTCATGCTTAAACATCGAACCGATCACATTATCACATCACATAATTAAGAATTAAAGCAAATTTAAAGGTTAAAAGTAAACCAAGAACTTACCAATAATAATGATGAACTTGAAGAAGAGAGAAGGTGAAGATTCACAAAACTCTAGGTGTAGCCAGAAAACTTGACGAAAAAGAGGCACCAGTGACCGAAAATTGATTGGAATTTAGAGGAAAAGGGAAAGATTAGGGAATTTTAGGTCAATTAGGTCAAAAGTGAGGTCAAAATAATTTGACCCCTCTTTTATACCTTTACCAGGTCAACGACTAAAATTACTACGCTTGTGTCTACAAAATCCTGATTATGAATTGTAGATAGAGCTATGATGTATAAGTCCTGGTCTTGTAGACCTCTCAACACTTAAAAGAATTCAACATCTTACCTGAGTTCGACGAACCCCATTCATGACTCATAGATTGTTCTACAATCGTAAAGTTGGATGTGGGTGGAGTGTACAATTATCTTGCCCACTAGAAATCTCTACAAGATAGGATTACGAGTCAAAAAGTGTAATATGACTCGTAAGCCCAGTCGTAGAAATTGAACTTGATGCTTTTCTCAGACAATTCGTTGACTTAGTCCTGTACCTGCATACTCTTCATAAATACACAATTACCCAAAATGCAACCAATCTAATGTCTAAAATAGTAATCAAAACACCACAAAACAACAAACGATGAATCCAAAAACTGGAAAATGAACCTGTAACTATGCAATAACATAAAAAACCTTGGGTTGCCTCCCAAGTAGCACCTGATTTATTGTTGTGTCATGAATTAGACAAATTGTCTACTAGACTTCACCAATTGCCCAAACCTCACTCTTGAGATCATCTTGATGCTTCATGGACTGACAAATGTCGAAGATAACTTCTTCTTCATTAAATCTAAACCTGAGTTAGTCAGATTCTATGTCCACTAAAGCTCATCCTGTGGCTAGGAATGGTGTTCCCAAGATGATTAGAACTTCAAAATCAACTTCACAGTCTAGAATCACAAAGTCTGTAGGGAATATGAACTTCTCAACTTAAACCAACACATCATAGAGTATTCTTATAGGCTTCTTCACCGTTCGATCCACTATTAACAAGCGCATGTTAGTAGGGATAGGGGCTCCCAATCCAAGCTTCTTATAAACCTAAGAGACATCAAATTGATACCAACACCCAAATCACATAGTGCCTTTGCTACTCCACATCACCTACAGTGCAAGGTATAGTGAAACCACTTGGGTCTTTATGCTTTTGAGCCAAGGACTTAGTAGTGATGACACTGCAATTTTGAAGATTTTGAGAAATCTCCTGACTTATTGTGCGTTTCTTGGTAACCAAATCCTTCATATACTTTGTATAATCTGACATTTTCTCCAAAGCTTCAATAAGATAGATGTTGATAGATAGTTGCCTAAGCATTGGGAGAAAGTGCTTGACCTTGCCTTTTTATATCCCTCATCTTGAGTCTTTGAGGGAAAGGAGGAGGAGGCCTTTGGACTAGCTTATACTTGTTTGGCTCTTTAGCTACCTCACTCACCCCAACTTTGACACAATCATCTCCTTCAACCACATCTTTATCTGTAATTATCTTCTCACAAACATCTTCTACCTCAACCAACACAGGAGGATCGATAGTGCTCTCGCCACCTCTAGTAGTAACTGCCATACATTGCCTTTCATTCATTAGATTTTGCATCGTGTTGTTAGGTAATTTACCCTTCTGACGCTCATTCAACTGAGTTGACACTTGACAAAACTTTTGCTCAAGCAATTTAATAGCAATAGAATGAGACTCTATCTTTTGATTAATAGTTAAAATATCAAATTTCATGACCTTTGGAGTTTTATCTTGTGTATTATCTTTCTTTAACAAGCGATCAAACATCTTCTAAATTCTAGAATTGCTTGCACCTGTGTCTTGGTTATGGGGTGGCACATATGGACCATTTCTGAAACCATCTCTTCTATCTCAATCTGCTTCAGGAACCCTATTTTTGTCATAATAACCACCTCGGTTGTCTCCATAAGCTCTATATGTACCATAGTTTCGACCTTGATTTCCTTGACCTTGGCACCAATAGTCCTGATTGGACCCTTGGGTGTTGGTTTGAAAACCCCCCGTCTGATTATTCATAAAACTAGCATCCTCCTCAAAATAAGGCTACTCATAAATGGGTGCACGTGAAGGATGGTGAACTACCGCATTTACTCTTTCGTGATTTTTCTTGATTACCACATCCATGCTCGTGGGAAGTTGAACAAGTTGTTGCATAATATCCTCATTGATCTTGGCTTACTCTAAATCAACACCCACAATATATGAACTCCTCTTAGAAGCTCTATCCCATTGTCCCATGCACAATTCATCTGGACCACTTAATCTATAGGCTTTGAAATCCTTATGAATGGTTGATCTAGAAACATGCCCCCCCATAATGGTGTCGGCACAAACTTGACTATTCTCATTAAGGGCACGGTAGAAGATCTCCACCAAGGCATCATACTTTATCTTGTGGTAAGGGACGCTCCTCAAACACTTAGTAAACCACTCCCAAGTAGTACTTATCGAATCACTAGATAGTTGATCAAAATTGTTGATCTGATCCTTCAATTTGAGTTCTTCGATCTAGGGAAGTACCTCTCAAAATAGGCCTTCTGAAAATCTGCTCAACTAGTGATTGAACTCTGTAGGAGCTCAGATAGCCATAATGCAGCATTGCTTGTGAGAGATAATGGCAAAACACGAAGTCCCATAACATCCATAGACAGATTCTGTGTCCCAATCACACTCTTACAAAAAAATGCAACATTGTGCAAGTGGCTATGTGGATCCTCTGATGGTAAGCCAACAAATAGCCCACGGTTCTGCTGCATCTGAATTAACCCACTAGAAACTGTGAACTTTGTTTCAGCTGGTAGTGGTTCCAACACAATAGCCCCAGTAACATCCGTACCCAAGGGGTTCAACCTATACTGATTCCATTCGTAAGCATTGACGTTGAACTCCCAAGGTTGTGGAATGTTCACCAAAGAAGGTGGATTCTCATCAACATAATTTTAGTTTGAAGTTGCATTAGCCACGTTGTTTACATTTTCTTGAGCAATTTTTCTAATAATTCATTGGATCTCTGGATCAAGTGGAATTAAGGGATTGCCTTGAGTCCGAGTGTTGGGCATGCACTACAAAGAAACAAAAAAAAAAAAAAAACGAAAACGAAAGTAAAATAAAGGAAACTGCGGATTAACACTCAAATTACTGTCTTCCCTGGCAATGGCGCCAAAATCTTTTATGTTGCTGAAGTTATACCTCCTTTTAGAGGATCAAACAGTCATTGTCAAGATATAAAACCTAACCAAGGTAAGGATCGAACCCAAGGGAATACATAGAATCAAACAAAATTCATCAATAAGCAATTCAAGTAATTAACCGGCTGAATTCTCCAAAGGGGAAAGGTTTGCATTATCCAACAAGAAAGTAAATTAAACTATCACAAGAGACAATCAATAATGGAGAGCAACTAAGGTATTGTGTTTTCCATGATTCCCCAACTTAGTATCCTCGAATAAACAAATTCAAATCAAGTGTATAGCATGCAGGATGGTAATTTAAGTTCACCAAACCCTTTGGTCTAGGTGAGAGGTGAATTTCACTGTGTGACTTGGCCCATCTCCATAGTGTTCAATACAAACCATTACCTATAAAACCTCCCTTCGGTCTAGTTCGGTTGATTAGATGTGAACACAGCATCGAATCTTGTTAATCAATATCTTTTCCTATTCATTACCACCTAGATCGGGAAGGTAATACTAGGAAAGTTCAAATGTTTTCCACCACTAGAAAATATGCAAAACAAAGAGTATTGATTAATATATGCAAATACCCAATCAAACAATTGCAAAATATGCGGGTCTACTTTGTTAGATCTTCATGGTTCCCACAACCCTAGTTGTGGACTTAGCTACTCATGCTATTGGTAGATCAAGAAATTATGAATTGAGAAAACAAAATTAAACACTTACCTAGTTGAATTGAGAATCAAATAAATCCAATATTGATTGAGAATCACAAGATGTAAGATCAAATTAATTCACAAGTGTATTCTCCTCCGAAATTGAGGTCTCCAAGTAAAAAATCCTAAAAGTACTCTCTAATGACATTCTCTACTGTACTCCCCTAAAAAATAACCTAAAAAGTACTATTATAGTTTTTATAGTTATGTCCTTAAAAATAGAAAAATTGGTCGATGACTTTCTATGAAAGGTCCTTACAACTCGTAAAGTGATTTACGAGTCGTAATCGGGGCATCGTATTAAGCTCTTGAGATCTTGGACTTCAGTTCTAGGAATCCATTTTACGAGTCATAGATTGCTTCATGACTCATATTACTCTCTCCTAGTCTTCATTTGCATCAAATTTTCCTTTACTGGAATTCTTCATGAAACCTCTGTACTAGTCATATAGATGTCTCGTATGACTAAACTTCACATCTCATCCTTCACTAAAATTTCTACAACTTGTAGACTGCTCTACGACTCATAGAGGGTCTCGTAAAACACCAAAAACCAGTAAACTTTGCAATTTTTCCTCAAAGTGATGCCAACCTTCTACAATCATCTCCTTCAACCACATCGTTATCTGCAACTATCTTCTCACGAGCATCTTCTACCTTAACCAACATAGGAGGATCGATAGTGCTCTTGCAACCTCTAGTAGTAACTACCATACATTGCCCTTCATTCATTAGATTTTGCATCATGTTGCTATGAAATATACCCTTATGACGCTCATTCAACTGAGTTGACACTTGACCAAACTATTTCTCAAGCTATTTAATAGAAACAGAATGAGACTCTATCTTTTGATTAATACTTGAAATATCAAATTTCATGCCTTTTGGAGTTTCATCTTGTGTCTCAGGTTTCTTCAACAAGCGATCAAACATCTCCTGAATTTTGGAATTGCTTGCACTTGTGTTTTGGTTATGTGCTGGCATATATGGACCATTTCTGAACCATATCTTCTACCCTACTCTGCTTTAGAAACCCTATTTTTATGGTAGTAATCACCTCGGTTGTATCCATAAGCTCCATGGTACTATAGTCCCGACCATGATTTCCTCGACCTTGGCACCAATAGTCCTGATTGGACCGTTGGGTGTTGGTTCGAAATCCCCTATCTAATCATTTATAAAACTAGCATCCTCCTCAAAATAAGGCTCCTCGTACATGGGTGCACGTGGAGGTTGGTGAACTAGCGCATTTACCCTTTGTTGATTTTGCTTGATTACCACATCCATTCTTGTACGAAGTTGAGCAAGTTGTTGCATAATTTTGTTATTGATCTTGGCTTGCTCTGAACCAACACTCACAACACATGAACTCTTCATAGAAGCTCTATATTATTGTCTCCAAGCACAATTCATCTTGACCACTTGCTCTATAGGCTTTGCAATCCTTTCGAATGGTTGATCTAGAAACATGCCCCCTATAATGGTATCGGCACAAGATTGACTATTCTTATCAAGGGCACGGTACAAGATTTCCACCAAGGCATCATCAACTATCTTGTGGTCAGGGATACTCCTCAAACACTTAGTAAACTGCTCCCAAGTAGTACTTATTGAATCACTAGAAAGTTGCTCAAAATTGTTGATCTGATCATTCAATTTGAGCTTCTTCTATCTAGGGAAGTAACTCTCAAAAAAGGCCTTCTGAAAATCTGCCCAACTAGTTATTGAACTCTGTAGAAGCTCAAATAGCCATAATGCAGCGTTGCTCCTGAGAGACAATAGCAAAACACAAAGTCCCACAACATCCATAGATAGATTTTGTGGCCCCATCACATTCTTACAAAAAAAATGCAACATTGTGCAAGTGGCTATGTTGATACTCTGATGGTAAGCCAGAAATAGCCCCCATTTCTGCAGCATCTGAAGTAACCCACTAGAAACTGTGAACTTTATGTAAGCTGGTAGTTATGGCAACAAAATAGCCCCGATACCATCCATACCCATGGGGTTCAACCTATACGGATTCCATCGGTAAGCATTGGCGTCGAACTCCCGAAGTTGTGGAATGCTCTCCAAAGGAGGTGGATTCTCATCGCTATCATTTTAGCTCGAAGCTGCATTAGCTATGTTATTGACATTTTCTTGGGACATTCTTCTAGTATTTCTTTGGACCTCAAGATCAAGTGTAGTTTAGGGATTTCCTTGACTCCGAGTGTTGGGCATACACTACAAAGAAACAAAAACAAAAACAAAAATAAAAGTAAAATAAAGGAACTAAAGATTAACACTCAAATTACTTTAATGAATCAACTTAAGTCTAGCCATATTCCCTTGCAATGATGCCAAAATCTTTGATGTCGCTGAAGTTACACCTCTTTTTTAGAGGATAAAATAGTCATTATCAAGATATAAAACCTAACAAAGGTAGGGTCAAACCTAAGGGAATACATAAACTCAATGGAAATTCATCAATAAGCAATTCAAGTAATTAACCAACTCAATTCTCCAAAGGGGGGAGGGTTGAAATATTCAATAAGAAAATAAATTAAACTATCACAAAAAACAATCAATAATGGAGAGCCACTAGGGTATTGTGTTCCTCATGATCACCAAACTTAGTATCCATGGATAAACCAATTCAAATCAAGTGTATAGTATGCAGAATGGTAATTTAAGTTCACCAAATCTTTTGGTCCAGGTGAGAGGTGAATTTCACTATGTGACTTGGCCCATCTCCATAGTGTACAATACTAACTATTACCTATAAAACCTCCATTTGGTCTAGTTCGGTTGATTAGATGAGAACACGTCATCGAATCTTGTTAATCAATATCTTTTCCTATTCATTGCCACCTAGATCGGGAAGGTAACACTAGGTAAGTTTTAATGTTGGACGCTACTAGAAAATTTGCAAAACGAATAGAATTGGTTAATACATGTAAATACCCAATCGAAGAATTGCAAAATATGCGGGTCTACTTTGTTAGATCGTCATGGTTCCCACAATCCTAATTGTGGATTTAGCTACTCATGCTATGTGTAGATGAAGAAATTATGAATTGAGAAAACATAACTAAATACTTAACCAGTTGAATTAAGAATCAAGTAAACCCAATATTGATTGAGAATCACAAGATGTAAGATCAAATTGATTCACAAGTGTTTTCTCCTCCAAAATTGAGGTCTCTAAGTAAAAAAATCCTAAAAGTACTCTCTAATGACGTTCTCTACTTTACTCCCCTCAAATATAACCTAAAAAGTACTATTTATAGTAATTATAATTAAGTCCTTAAAAATAGAAAAATTGGTTGGTGACTTTCTATGAAAGGTATTTACAACTTGTTAAAGTGACTTACGAGTCATAATTGGGGTCTTATATTAAGCTCTTGATATCTTGGACTTCACTTCTACGAATCCACTTTACAAGTCATAGACTGCTTCACGGCTCGCATTGCTCTCTCGTTGTCTTCATCTGTATCACATTGTCCTTTACTGGAATTCTTCATGAAACCTCTCTATGTGTCGTGTAGAGGTCTCTTATGGCTGAACTTTAGATCTCATTCTTCACTAGAATTTCTACGACTTGTAGACTGCTCTATGACTCTTAGAGGGTCTCGTAAAACCTGAAAAACCAGCAAACTCTGCAATTTTGCCCCAAAGTCATGCCAACCTACTTTCCTGCAAAACTAACCAGAAAAATACTTAAAAATCATAAATGTCAGATTGAGAACACACAAAATCCCAAATTTTATGCATCAAATGTGATATATTTTGATAGCAGATCATAGACACTGGTCGGCATTTGCTTTGCCTATGCGCTGTTGCTTGGTGCCTTCGCGCCCTTTCCAGATCCATTGTTCCGTGTTCGCAGGCCTGAAGGCTACATTCGTGGAGAGTAATGTTGCTATGTACTATTTTGTTAGTTTCAGCTCGTATTGGCTCCGATTCAACTTCAACTTCAATTCTTTGTAGCAATGCCAATTCCAAACAATATGTGCCTGAAACATACACCATTTAAAGGATAATTAGCCCAGGTTATGAATTTAACAACACAAAATCATGTGAAAAAGAGTAAGAAATGAATGTACACTCATCAACACCCTAACTTAAGACTTTTCTTGTCCTCAAGCAAAACAAAACCCAGCTCAAGAGGCTAGCAATTTAAGCACACAATCCTAACTCACTTTGAACAACTAAATCATGATTCTGACAATGGTTGGTACCAATAATTAGCACAAGTGAGTGGATGCCCATCAACTAACTCCCTCATATTTCACATTTCAAAATCATGTTTTTCAATTCAAAACAACTTCCAAGGATGACCAAGTAACAACATAAATTCTCAAGAAGTGACTCAAACTTCTAGTCAACTAACAAGTTTCACTTGACTCAAACTTAGAAAAACACCAATCTCTCCAATCTATGTCAATCTACATCTCCTCACAAAAAGAAATAAATTCCCTAAAACACTCACATGTATATATAATGAACAAGGTACAAAGACTCAAATACTCATACTCAACAATAAAACATCTTATGCACACAAATATCACACCACAGGCTTGCCTATATTTTCAATCAACATTGGCTAAACTCTATTTGGTTGGAAATCTCCAAGGGATTTCTAGGCTTGTAATATAGGATTAGGGGTAGGGCAGTGATGTCCCCCAAGAAACACCTCCATTTTTAGGCTAAAGTGATCATTGTCAAGATATGGAACCTAATTAAGGCTAGGGTCAAACCCAAAAGAATTAAGTTCTACAATTTGGGATATTAACCAACTTATCTCCCAGAATGGGGGAGGGGGGTTGTAATAACAAATAAAAATTAATCCTAACTAACATAAGGGTTTAACCAATATGGAGAGAAATTAGGGTATTGTGTTCTATATGATTTTCTAACTTAGTATCACCGGATAACCTAATTCGTTTCTAGTGTGTAGTATACAAAATGGTAAGTTTAGTTCACCAAACCCTTTGTCCTAGGCAAGAGGCAAAATTCACTATATGACATTGTTCATCCCCATAGTGTGACATTACTAATCCTTACCTATTCTCCCAATACAATCTCTCCTTGTCCTATTTCGGTTGATTATGAGAAACATCAATCGTACTCCGTTAATTAATCTCATTCCTTATTAATTACTACCATTTTTCAGTCAGTAATACTAGGCAGGTTCTAATGTTGGCCACTACTAGAAAATATGCAAAATGAAGAGAATTAATTAACACATGCATGCATACTTTTCAAGAATTATGAATTATTTGATTTTACCTTGTTAGTTTTTCGTGGTTCTCACAACCCTAGTTATTGATTTAGCTACTCATGATTTGTATAGATACAAGACTTATAAATTTGAATAACATAATAGAGCACTTACACAATTGAATTAAGCACAAGAAAATCCAAACTTCAATGAGAATCACAAGATTGTAATTAGAAGGTGAAACTATAGTGTACAAGTTTTTCTCAAACACTCCAATATTTTTCTCTACTATTTCTTACTCTAGACTTGCTAACTCTTTGAACTTCTTGAGAAAAATAACCAAAAAACCTATTTATAAAGTTTAAAATACAAGTGCTAAACAAAATAGGATAACATGGTCGACATGCTTCAGGAGATGCACTACTGGTCGTATAGTGATTTACAACCCATAGTTGGGCTTTCGTACTTTGCTACTTCAGTTCTAGACTTGACTTCTATGACACCCCTCTATGGCTCATAAAAGGTTCAACTGAAATGACCCCAAAAAGTGTTCGAAAATGTACCTCAGAATGCCCAGAATTTTAAATTCCATATATCTAAAAATCCATGCGCGATATCGAAAATACGACTTCACATCCTTGTTCAGGGTCAAAATTAGGGGAAAAAGGGTCTAATCCCAATTTTAGAGCAATCAAATCACACTTTCAATTTTCTAAAATTTCAATTTTCAGATACAATACGCGACATCACCGCGACAAGCAACTGTCAAGGATATGTGTTAATTTGAACTCCGCGACAGGTCCATGTTGCAAACCTGTATATTTTGCTACCAAGGATATCTATCTCGATCCAAGACTTTGGGGTCTTGGGCCTAAGTGTTCCCAATCGTGTTTTTACCTATACTTAGCTTTATTTCACCCTCATATCATCCTAAACATTCTCCAATACTCATTAAAACACATATCCATATTTTCACTCCCGAATTTAAGTACTAAACCCTTATCCCAAGCTAAGGTTCTCCTTCAAGCTTCAAGTCTCCATCTCTAATCTTCACCAAGATCATCTCTAAGCTAAGGTTTGTGGGTTTCTTTCATGGGTTCTTTTTACCCATGATACCCAAGCCTCCTTTTACTAAAATTACATGATTTAAAGTTGATTTACAAATGGGTCTTGCTTATTATGAAATTCATTGCACACTATATTAAAGCTATATAAAGTTGTGACTGTTCTGCTATATTTTGAGCTATAAATCCCTGATTTATTGTAAGATTTGAGGAGAGGTTTTGATGTATCTTTCTTGAGGGTGTTGCAATGTGTTAATTGAAGGTTTTATAATGGATTTTACTGCATGATTTCATCTCTACATTTCATGATTTTATACTAGCATTACACACCCTCTAATTTTTTAATAAAATGTCTGGATGTGGGTTCTTTAGGAAGTGAAGGTTCAAAGCAAGAAATATGATATGATTGACTATATGATGATGAAATAAGCTTATGTATATGATAAATTCTATATAAAGTGACCATGCCCAATCCGGGGGACTAAGAACCTAGATAACCTAGATGGGGGTTTGTACTCATTAACCTAGTGAAGGGTTTGTACTTCTCCACCTAGTAGTGATGGAGCAGCATCATCACTAACCTACCAAGGGGTTTGTACTTTGAAAATCTAGCTTGGCATCTTTGACACATATGTTATCCTATATGAGCATGATTTACTTAAACATGTTTTACCTAACCATTGATCATACATGCTATATTATTATATTAAGCCGATTGCTTATTGTTATGCATTTTGATTGTGATACTTAATTCTTGTTGCATTGTATTCTACATACTTAATACATTCAAACGCACTAACACATACTCTTTTCTACGTGATATCACCATGTAGGGAACAGTGCCCAAGTTGATCATCCTTATCCATGTGGCTAGATCGGTACTACTCAAGCTTGTGGTGAGTCCTTCACTTCTGGGACCTTAGTCTATGTTGCTCTTATTATGTATTAAGACATTCTTCTTTATTGTCTATTTTGACTATGAGAGTGAGCCCAGTTGCTTTGTCTTGGTCTCTGCTCTTATCTATGTATTAGAGGTGTTTGTTGGACAAGTTATTATCTAAGCTAAGAGCCTTGACTCTATTGTTGTTGATGTCTATGATATGAAAGTATTTTCCCTTAGCCCCGATTGCCCCACTTTATTATCTCTTAATGCTTGTTTTATTACTTCTACAACCAAGGATGTGTAATGATGTTCTAAGAGGCTTGCTTGGGGTCTCTTCAGGTTCCCCTTTTGCCATGTCACATCTAGGCCCTAGGCTGGGGTCATGAAAAACTTGGTATCAGTGTATTAGTTTGATAGATCATTGGAGCCCAATACACCGCATCGATTAGAGTCCTATTCATGGTTGTGAAGCGCGCCATTACTATGTTGGAGGCTATGAGACATTTTAAGAAATGTTTTCCCTCTTTATGTTCAAAGTCATGCTATAGAGTTGTGGTAAGTTTTCCCCCCTAATGATTGTTCTTTCCTATGCAAGATCATGCCAAAGACTAGAAGACGGGCCCAAATACCTAAGGAGTAACCTAACAATGGCGAGCTTCAGGATGCTCTTACTATGCTTGGCTAAGTTACTGCCAACCAAGTCAATCAAAGGGCCTAACCTCTCATGTTACTACTTGGGGAGTTAAGGTAAGAGACTTCATGAAGATGAATCCTCTGGTGTTCTATGGGTCACAGGTGGATGAAGATCCACAAGAGTTCATTGACGAGGTTTATAAGATCTTGAATATCATAGGTATTAGGCCAAATGAAAAGGCGGAGTTGGCGGCGTACTGACTCAAAGGGGTAGCTCAAATAAGATAAAATCAATGGAAGGGTGAGAAGGGGATTGGTAATGTGGTGCTTCGAAAGGAGTTCAAATTGACCTTCCTTAGTCCGTTTTTCCCTCTTGAGCTTAGGGAAGCTAAGTTGGTGGAGTTTATGAAATTTAAATAAGGTGCTATGAGTATGAAGGAGTATGCCCTCAAATTTAATCAACTTTCAAAGTATGCTCCTCATTTGGTGGCTGATCCTAGATCTAGGATGAACAAGTTTGTGATGGGAGTCTCCGACTTGGTAAGTGAAGAGTGCCGGTCGGCTATGCTAATTAGTGACATGGACTTATCTCTGTTGATGACCTATACCAAGAAAATGGAGAAGGAGAAATTGAGGAAGAGAAGGGGCATGAGGCCAAGAGGGCCCGTCTTGGGGTAAGTTCCAAAAGGGTGGCCGATTCCATCAATGCTAAGGGCCTCATCATGCTACTAATAGGGGGTTTACGAATGACCTCCCTAGGCCTCAAGGTGTTGGTATTGGGGATCCCATTGATGTTTGTCCTACATGTGGGAATAGTCATAGGGGCCCATCTTTGAAGGGTTCTACTACATGCTTTGATTATGGGGAGCTTGGTCACAAAAGGATGGATTGTCCAAGAAATTGTGGCAAGGGCCGGGGTGCGAATGTGGTTCCATTGGATGGAGGTAGTCCTCAAGGTGGTGCTCGAAGGTACAATGTATTTTATTCTCTACATGGGAGGCAAGGGGTTGGTGATGTCCCTGTTGTTATTACCGGTATGGTGAAAATCTTTGACTTTGATGTATATGCTTTGATTGATCCGGGTGCCACTCTTTCCTTTGTTACCCCTTTTATTGCTTAAAAGTTCCATGTTGTCCTCAAATTGTTGCATGAGTCACATGAAGTGTCTACTCCTATTAGTGTCTCTATTGTTGCTAGGAAAGTTTATAGAAGTTGTCCTATTTGTATTTTGCATAAATTGTTGCCTTGTAATCTTATTGAATTAGACATGGTAGATTTTAATGTCATTCTTGGGATAGATTGGTTGCATGCCTACTATGATTCTATTGATTGTAGAGCCTGTAGCGTCAAGTTTCAATTTCCAAATGAACCTATCCTTCAGTGGGAGAGTCAAGATGTTATGGTCAAGGGTAGATACATTTCTTGCATTAAAGCCCATAAGTTGATCTCTAAGGGGTGTCTTTACCACCTAGTGAGGGTTAAATATGTGGAGTCCAAAGTCCCTTCCGTCAAGTCGGTTCCGGTTGTAAATGAGTTTCTTGATGTCTTCCCAAATGACCTTCCCAGTGTCCCTCTCAAAAGAGAGATAGATTTTGGTATAGACCTCCTCCCCGATACTCAACCTATCTCATTCCCCCTTATCATATAGGCCCGACGAAGTTGAAGGAGTTAAAATAGCAATTGAAAGATTTGTTGGAAAATGGATTTATATAACCTAATCAATCACCTTGAGGTGCTCTGGTGTTGTTTGTGAAAAATATGGATGGGTCCCTTAGAATGTGTATTGACTATCGGTAACTCAATAGGGTCACCATCAAGAGTAGGTATACTCTTCCAAGAATTGATGATTTGTTTGATCAATTGTAAAGGATTAGCTATTTCTCTAAGATTGACCTTCGATTCGGGTATTATCAAGTGAAGGTGAGGGAATGTGATATTCCCAAGATTGGCTTTTTGGACTACATATGGGCATTATAAGTTTGTTGTGATGTCATTTGGGTTGACCAATGCACTAACCATCTTCATAGACCTAATGAATAGGGTCTTCAAGCCTTACCTTGATTCTTTTTTTATGGTCTTCATTGATGATATTTTGATCTATTCACATAGTAGGCAGAAACATATGGGGCATTTGAGGGTTGTGTTGCATAAGCTGAGGGAGGAGAGATTGTATGCCAAATAAGACAAGTGTGAATTTTGGTTGGAAGATGTTGCATTCTTGGGTTATGTGGTGTCGGGGGATGGTATAAAAGTGGATTCTAAGAAAACCGATGTGATTAGAAATTGGATTAGACCATTAACCCCATAAGATATTAGGAGGTTCTTGGGCCTAGCGGGTTGTTATAAAAGGTTTGTGAATGGGTTCTCCTCCATTGCTTACTCTATGACAAAATTGACTCAAAAGAGGGTTAAGTTTGTGTGGACCGATGAGTGTGAGAGGAGCTTGCAAACATTGAAAGAAAAGCTTGTGTCTGCTCCTATATTGTAACTACTGGATGGGCTTGAGGGACTTGTGGTGTATTGTGATGATTCCCAGTTTGGTTTGGGTTGTGTGTTGATGCAAAATAGTAAGGTCATAGCTTATGTTCTAGAAAACTGAAGGTACATGAAAGGAACTACCCCACCCATGATCTAGAGTTAGCCGCTGTTGTGTTTGCATTAAAGATTTGGCGTCACTACTTGTATGGGGTGCATGTTGACATGTTCACCGATCACAAGAGTCTCCAATATGTCTGCACTAAAAAAGACCTCAACTTGAGGCAAAGGAGATGGTTAGAACTTCTCAGAGACTATGATACGAGTGTGCACTATCATTTGGGTAAGGAAAATATGGTGGCGGATACATTGAGTAGGGTGGCTATGGATAACTTAGCCCATGTTGAGGGTGGTGAAAAGGAAATGGCTAGGGAGGTGCATCAATTGGCTAGGTTGGGGGTTAGGTTGGCAGAGGTTGGTGATGATGGTGTTGTGGTCGTTGATGGGTCTAGGTCTTCTTTGGTTGTTGAGGTAATAGCAAAGCAAGATTTTGACTCTTTCTTACTTGAATTAAAGGCTTTGGTGAAAAAGGGCAAAGTAGAGGTTTTCTCTCGAGGGGGAGATGGTTCCCTTAGGTACCAAGGTAGGTTGTGTGTGCCTTGTGTTGATGGTTTGAGGGAGAAAATTCTAGATGAGGCCCACGATTCTTCTTATTCTATCCACCCTGGTTCCACAAAAATGTAGAGACTTGAGATGTGTGTATTGGTGGAGAGGCATGCAGAGCGACATTGCCAAGCTCATTTTCAATTGCCATAGTTGCCAACAAGTCATAGCCGAAGATCAAAGGCAGGGTGGCCTAAACCAAGACATAGAGATTCCTACTTGGAAGTGGGAGGTGATTAATATAGATTTTGTGGTTGGGTTGCCCAAGACTAGGAAACGTTTTGATTCTATTTGGTTTGTGGTTAATAAGATGACAAAATCGGCTCACTTTCTATCGGTTAAGACCACATATTGGGCTGAAGAGTATGCAAGGTTTTACATGATGACGTCTGATGGTCATGCTCTAATAAGTAAGTAGTCATTGTCAGCAATTAACCTAACCGAAGGTTAAGGTCGAATCCAGAGGGAATACAGGGCTTGACTACAAGACTTCACAACTAATCATTTCAAGCATCAATAACTAAAATGTCTAAATAGGGGGGGTTGTGATTCAAAAATAATTGTAAAATTACGACTATATTACTATGCGGGAAAACACTCAATTTTAGGGACAACTTGGGAATTATGTTTCCCATGCTTCATTGACTCGATTATCCTAAGGTAACATAACCACAATTGATGATTAACATGTAGGATGGTAACTTAGGTTCTTCTAGTCCTCTTATGAAGGTGAAGGTCGAATTTCACCATGGAGCTTGGTCGGCAGCCATGGCGTGCCAACTAACCATTACCAATTGTCCCAATCAACATCCCCTTAGTCAGGTTCGGTTGATTAGATGAGAAGATATGGATCGAATCCTGTCATCTACTTTCCTTTTCCTATTCATCACTACCTTGGTCGGGATCATGATAGTAGGCGGGGTTTGGTGTTGGCCACCACCGAACAACAACCATAATGAAGGAAAATAGACAATACATGTAGAACCCCAATCATAGAAATGCAATATACCTAGGTCATCTCAAGTCAACTACCCATGGTTCCCACAACCCCAAGTTTTGGGTGCTTAGCTACTCATGGCTAAGGTAAAACAAGCAAAAATGAACATAGAAGACATAAATGAGAGTTTTACCAACAACAATAAAGAAAGTAGGCACCACAAGTTGCAAACCTGCAAGCATGATTGATCAACAATGAATACAAAGCAAGATTTGCAATCCACAAAAATGGGGTTCCCAAGAGTGAACAGTAAACTAATCTAAAAACCTAAAAATGTTTCAAAAGATGATTGTAAATATCTCCTGGTCGAACTCTCTTCTAAAATCCTAAGTTAAAAACTTTATAGTATTTACAAAATAATCCTAAAATTTACAAAGAAAATACAGTTGGCAGCTGATAAGTCTCATAGGCATGACTCATAGGATGACGTACGAGTCGTAGTGGGGTTCTCGTATCAGGTTCTTGGAATCTTGGACTAAATTGGTACGACCCATAGGTACGAGTCGTTGCTCGAGCTACGACTCATAATTTCTTCTCGTAGTATTGGCCTTCAATTTTTTTGTGTAACATTTTGGCTTTGTGATTCCTGCTACGACTCCACCTATTCGAGTTGTAGTAAAACTTATGACTCGTAGGATGGCCTTGTAGAGGTGACCTCCATTTAGCAGATTTCAGAATTTTTTGTCTCTAATTCTTGCTAGACACCACCTACGACTTGTTACTTAGGCTACGACTCATAAGTGTGCTCGTATGTCCTAAACTTCAGCAAAATTTGCAACTTTTCTTCAAAATCATGCCAACCTAACTTTTCTGCAAGAAAAACACAAAACCACATAAAAACCATAAAAAGTTGCATTAAGAACTAACAAAATCTCTTATTTTAGGCATCAAATGTGTTGTATTTTGATAGCACATCAACACCCTCAACTTAAAATTGTTGCTTGTCCTCAAGCGACGAGTCTATCTACGCAGACAAAGAGAAATACTTAGCAGCTATACTAATGACATATACCTCAACTCCTTTGATTCAGGTACCCAACTCCTATTTCAGAAAAGGATTGCAAAGTTATTAAGCTAACAAAAACTAATGAGGTATTTGACAATCCAACTATGACAAGCTAAGGAGAATCAACCATCCATAATCACGGGTATAGTCTTATGCTAGTCAAGTAGTGCAAATGGCCTCACAAGAAAGAAGTCCCTCGTACTCACTCAAAAGCATTTAGAACTTAGTGACCGAGGAAGCATTCACACTCTCACAATTGAAATTTAATGCATACTAACTAACACCATAGGCTTGTCTCTATACTCATCTTCTGGCTTGGTGATAAAATGAAGTTGGATCACTTTAGGACTTATAGGCTGGTAACATAGGTTTTGGGTACTTTGGTATGGTATTTTGGGCAAGTGGTGACTAAAAGCTATCCTTGAACCATGTTTACCAACACCTTTTGCTTCATAATCCAACCCTTTTTAATCAATCCGCCCTTATTCTCCCGTTTTGAACTTTTCTCGAGTTCTTTCTTTCTGTTTTTCAGTTGTACCTCGATTTCAAACTCATTTTTGCAACTTTTTTCTCAACTCAAGGGACCTTTCTTTTCTTTTTCTTCGCTCTGTTCGTGCTTTTTCATTTCTTTCTTGATCTCCCAACTAACCACCTTATTATTATTACTTTACCACAATAAGGGCCACCCTCAACTTAGGCTTTTAGCCTAAGTTGAAGTACACAATATCTGTTCCTCACACCAGGGACACAACTAGTAGCAACCCTCAACTTAGGCTTTTAGCCCCAGTTAAGGTTCACATGTCCAAGGATAGACCAGGTCCAATATTAAGGTATTTCATCAAACAAGGTTAAGCTAGCAAGGTATCAAGAAATAATGAGTACATGAGAAGCTCAAAAATTTGGAACAAGGGATTTATTCACTCATCTGGTGGGTCATTTAGGATAAAAGTGGGTTCACTCAAAGAAAAAAGGCCTAAGATCCTTTCCATATCCACCACATCATCAAACCAATCTTAGAGTACTAGGGAAAGTTCTAAGTTAATACAAGATGCATGAATGCAGCGAACTAAGCTCACAACACACATGGCAATTGCATCCACAATTAAGTATAGACTCATAGGTCATGCTTTCAGTCTTATCTTGCCTTCACAATATCAGAACAAACATTGCCAAATACTCAAAGATGTATGAATGCATCAACAACTACAATCTCAAAAATTTTGAGGGTACCTAATTTTTCATCAAAACTTTTTTAAAAAATACATTGCAAAATTATGTATATGCCAATCACTACTATGAATTTACACATTATCTACACTGTCTATACACACCGGTTCAACAGAAAAGTAAAAATCCACAAGGAAAAAGAAGCACGACAAGAAAACCTTGGGATCAAAAATTGGGAAGTTATGAACTTGAGGCTACTCAGACTTTACCTTAATCCATGACTTCCCACACCCCACCAAAATAAGATACTTTGTCCTCAAAGTAAAAATATTTAAAATACGGAAATATGCAAACCTAACATAGATATATATACATCAAAAACCAACTTTTAAAAACTAGTATCCAAAACCAAAGTAACAAAACATTATCCAAAACAAACATCCAAAAACAACATAAAGATACAAATTGTCTAATAGCAGGACAAAGTATCCATAAAAAAAAATGTAAAAGGGTCAAACATCATGGTACATCAGACACCTATCTCTGGCTGGTCAATAGGGTCTTTAATCGCATCCTCTTTCTCAGAAATTGGGGCCCCAGCTGCACCTCACGCTGCTCATGATCTTTCTGAAGAGTCGCTATCAGTAGCGACTCCTGCACCACCTCCTCTGGTATGATCTCTTCTTCCAGTGTCGACATTTTCGGGGTTGACTCTAGGTCATCCTTCTCAAGCGGCCTCTTCTTACGGACGTCCAGATTGTCGGCTAGTAACTCAAATGCATCGTCATCCATTGGTGCCACCTCTAGGGCTACAACAGGAGCTACCGACATCTGCAATAATTCGACTTTAAACTTGGCCAACTCCTTAGTCACAGTGCTCGTGTTAGCAGGCCGAGCTCCTTGAAGTATTCATTGGACCCTCACCTCAAATGCATCAACTTGAGCATCCACCGCTCTACTCTCTCATCTACCAATGCACGAATGAATGTTTCATCTTCTCCTCGGAGTCTTGTACTGTTTGGTCAACCCAAGGTCTGACCCTTGCAGATAGAGCCTGTAGTCTGGACTCCACCGTAGCCACCCTGGGTAATAAAGCCTGAAAAGCAACAACAGAAGTAGGAGGATCAACCTATAATGAAGCTGGTGCTAGTGCGGGTGCCAGAGTACTCGAGGATGGTGTGGACTCGATCTCAACAGCTAGCGTGGGTTCTGTAGCAGTTGGAGTTGATCCTTGAGACTGGAGCTCTACTTGAAATAGCTCTGGGATAGGAAGAGGAACAACTCTCTGTAGGGCTACAAGTTTTCGTCTGCCTTGATTAGGCTGGGATCCATCATATGCAATGCCTCTACATAAGGGTCCAAGTGGAGAGAGACCGACACCCCTGCCACCTTGCATAACTTATGTATCAGAATGGGAAATGGCAATGCCTGCTGAGTGCGGACTACTGACTCATGTATCTGTTCTACTATAACTTGTGCCCAGTCAATTTCGTACCCCACTAAAATGCTAGCCAACAACACAACTCTTTCTAATGTGATCACATTATCTGTGAAAGTGTGTCTGATGCGCCAATGAATAATGGACCACCAAAATTTTTCCATAAATGAGAGATGAGCCTTCAAAATATGCTCCGTATGGTTTGTAACCCATGTTGGCTCGACACCTTCCTCACAAATTTGACTTACTATCCATCGAAGGAGTTCTATTTTCAGCTCAACATCCTTCTGATTCACTGCCTTTCTCATTTCTATAATTCTATAATCATACTTCGTAGTGGAATGTGGCACTCTGTAGTTTGGCCTGAATTGCACTCTCCGGATGGTTTTTTATGAGATATCAACAACCTCCCTTCTAACTAGTTCTTCACTCAATCGTGGCTGCTCAATGGGTTTCTTGAGCCATTGTAAATCTCTACGAATAGAAGCATAGTAGGAGGCAGAAAACTCCCTAAATACATATGGGGCATACTTCCCCCGTGCCCGTGACAACCAACCAAACCCATGCCGCTCAATTTTAGCCTCTAACCCTTGTACACTGTTTAGTACTGAATCTTTCAGCCTAGCTTCCTCGTGGAATCTCCTCACTAGCCTCCCTTGGCTTCTCAACTCCAGTCCTTTTTCATAAATCTCTTTCATCCCTTGGACATAACATCTTGTATTTTGGGAGGTTGTATAGGTGACAGTATAAGCATTGATCTTTATCAGATGTTTCATCCCTTAGGTGGTGTCCTAAGGTTGGGGCAACAACTCTTCGTCCTCTTGGAGACATTATCTCTGCAAAACCATCACAAACCAAAGCATAAGTTCAATTTGTACCAACAACATACACATAAACAATCAAACATCAAACAATAAAATTTCTTAAGTAAAATGACTGAACTAGGTGCAGGGTTGTAGATACGAGGTGGAGGTATGACTCATAGGGTGACCTATGAGTCATATGGTAGCCTCCTAGTACTAAGGCATCTAAGGGAAATGCATTCTGGAATTAGCTATGAGATGCACCCTACGATTGTAAGCCGAGCTCGTATCTAATTTTACAGACATCTTAAGAGTTCAAAACAAGGCAACGAAGCCACTACTACGAGTCGTAACAAATGCTACAAGTCGTAGGTGAGTATCGCATGGGAAATGTTAAGGAATTCTAGGTGATTGTTGCCTGCTACAAAGGGCCACTATGACTCGTAGGGTGACTTACGACTCGTAGTAGGTCCTCATATAAAAAACAAGGGCACCCAGGAGGCCTTCGACCCTTCTACGAAGACCAACAGTTAATAAGAAAGCATCATGGGTCATAAGAAAAAAAAGCATAGCCGACATAGCTTCAAACCTAAACACTCTTCATTAACAATCGTCTCATGACAAAGCATGAATTTTCCCTTATCTGATCAAAGCACTTGTACTAGTAAAAATATCAACACTCATTCAAGGGGATACACATGCGTAATTTACTATAAAAGAACTATAACACCCCCAACCAACAATTTCAACCCGATATAATTTCCACAAGATAATGATCCATAAAATATGCAACAAAGCATATGGCATCAAGGCCACCCAACAATGGTAGAACTCAAGATTTGACCCGTTACAGGGATATAGACAGTTATGCAACATGGTTTTCCCAGTTCCACAATCACCATCACATGGTTTTGCTAATCATAATCGTAAGGCATTCATTCAAATATCCATAAGAAAAGACTATTTCAGAGATAAACCAAAAAATTAACCACGAGAACTTACCAGATGAATGGATGAATGAATGGTGAGAAAACAAGAAAGCAGATCAAGTTCTTGGTGCGAAATTCACTTTCTAGGGGATGTTAGTGGGTGAATAATTTAGGGGATGAGTGAAATAGTGAAAGGGGATAATAGGAGGAGTTATACAGTGAAATGAAATGCTTCATGAAGGGACTTGAAGAGCCAAAAGACGTTAGTCTTTTAATATTCAAACGGTGCACCTTTTACAATTTTGCAGATCTGTTTCACGAGGCTCCAACTACGAGTTGTATAGCATTATATGAATCATAGGTCCGGTCTCGCAGCCAACCCAATACTTAGAAAATTTTTATTTCATACCTGGATACTACGAACCCTGCTTACGAATTGTAGAGGACCCTACAAATCGTAAGGTTGGCTCATAGTATAAGTGGCTACCTCTGAGACTTTCAGTTTCCTTCTATGAACATGACTATGAGTCGTGGTGATGACTACAACTTGTACCCTTGCTCATATATGATGTTCTAAGCATGAGTTTCTCCACTCTTCAGTTACTGTTTTGTTCCTGCACCCAAATACTTAAGATCCACTATAATGCAATTTGACACAGTTGGTTCAAAGTCTTAGCAGTCTCAACAAAATATTAACTACCACTAAATAGGATACACAAATAAAAATATCTCAAGATAAATGTAAACACAAAAGATGCTTGAGTTACCTCCCAAGAATCGTCTTGTTTAATGTTATGACTTGACTATCTCATCACGGATAGTCAGACTTCTCCATGATCACCATCATTGCTCCTTCTACTCTCTCTTTGTTCTTCTTGCACTGCATTGAGTTGCTCAGCAAGCTACTCCATCCTATCACCAAGAATTTGCATTAATATAGTTTGTTGTTCCTCTTTATAGTTACATTTGAGAACATCAAACTTTATCTCCCGGACAATATCATCTTGCTCATTTACCTTGATTAGGACTTGTTCAAGAATATGCTCAATCAGGGTCAGTTTATCATTGATACAATACTGGTACGGAGACCTCATCCATTGTGCAACATTTTCACTTTTGGGTTTTACTTGAGGCTCCTGTAGCTGCACTAGTAGATGGTCCGGCTTTCCCTTGAAGGGCTGGCAGACTTGGGCAACTGTAGATAGCTCGTGCATACTCTCATTGATCTCATTAAATGGTCATCTTACAAACTCCAAACAGTCCCGTCCAAATAATGCGTCAGCCTACCCTTGTTGCTTAGAGGTTAATGCTCGGTAGAAGCTATCTGCCAATTCATCATCAGTCAAACCATGGTTCTTACTTGCTTCCAAGCACTGCTTGTACTTTTCCCAAGCCGCTACTAAAGGTTCTCCTAACACTCTTTTGAAATTACAGATGTTGTTCTGCAGCTTTTACTTATTGGACTCTTTATAGAAGTTCATGAGGAAGACTCTCTGTACTTCCCCCTAGATAGAGCAAACATCATATAGAGAATTGACCACTACTCTGTAGCTTCACTCCGGAGAGTCATGGGGAAAACCTAAAGAGCCATGGCCTCCGAAGCAGCATGTTTTGTCCCAAGAACTCCCCTTAACATTTGAGTGAAATTTTGTAGATGGATTTGAGGATCTTCAAACTCTTGCCCATAAAATAGAGCGCGTCTCTGCAGAGTTTCCGACAAGTCATTTGCAATGTAGAACTTTTTTTCAGTCATATTGCCAGCCAACCTGCACCTAAAATCAACTAACAAAAACAAACAGAAAAAGTAAAATACAGGAGAGTTCAAAAATCAACACTAGAACTAACTAGTAGTGAAATCAAATCAAAATGTAGCCGTATGCCTCGGCAACGATGCTATAATTTTTTATGACATCTGATGCTCACGCTCCAATAAGAAAGCGGTCATTGTTAGTACTGAAGGTTAGGGTCGAATCCATATGGAATACAGGGCTTGACTATAAGACTTCACTACTAGTCATCTTAAGCATCAATAACTAAAATCTCTAAATGGAGGGGAGGCATTTTGTGATTCAAAAATAATAGTAAATTTACAACTATACTACTATGCGGGAAAACACTCAATTTTAGGGACAACGTGGGAATTATGTTCCCCATGCTTCGTTGACTCGATTACCCTAGGTAACATAACCACAATTGAAGATTAGCATGTAGGATGGTAACTTAGGTTCTTCCAGCCATCTTGTGAAGGTGAAGGTTGAATTTCACAATGGAGCTTGGTCCGCAACCATGGCATGCCAACTAAAAGTTACCAATTGTCCCAGTCAACCTCCCCTTGGTTAGGTCCGGTTGATTAGACGAGAAGACATCGATCGAATCCTGTCATCTACTTTCCTTTCCCTATTCATCACTATATTGGTCGAGATTGTGATAATAGGAGTGGTTTGGTGTTGGCCACCACCAAACAACAACCATAATGAAGGGAAATAGACAATACGGCAAAACCCCAATCATAGAAATGCAATAAACCTAGGTCATCTCAAGTCAACTACCCATGGTTCCCACAATCCCAAGTTTGTAACACCCCACATCTTACAATACTAGTACAATGCAAATGAAACATGATATGGTTTGGTCAAATTAGCGCCCATTTTTAAAAGTGCTTGAATCTCATGTTATAGGGCGATATGTGCGTCTAACGCTCAAGAGGGTCGAGTGTATATATGTTTTGTGTCAAATTGAGGAGATAACGGTCCTAAACAAAGTGAGATAATTGAGGTACTTGCAGGACTTAGGAAGCTAGCAGGTGAGTCACGTATTTGCTTAGGTTAAATTTGCTAGCTAAACGGAGACGAGGCCTGACGTCGAATTTTTCCAAGTCTGATCATGAATAAGGTCCATGCTAAAGGTGTAAATTTAGCCCATGTTTTAGCATCATAAATGGAATTATTTTCATCCCAAGAAGGATATTAAAAGATCCCAAAGATATCACAATTTCTTCGATAATTTGGGCCCAAAACTAACTAAGAGAAAGGGGAAAAAATGGGTAGCAAAGGACCATCAATTTGCAGCCCCTTAAGGCCCAAGTAAAAGGATCAAGAAGCTTCATCACCAATTAACTATATTAAGGCTAAGAAATCAAAAGTAATTTGGCCAAGAGATCTTTTAAAAAAGGGTGAATACAACCCCCTAAAGTCACTTCAACTTGGACAAAAACAAAATCTACTTTCTTAGTTATTCTTTGCCCTCTTTCAAAGTGTAAAAAATAGGTCTCACAACCTTACAAGGATTCCTAAAGAAGATCTAAACCTTGAGTTTAAAGGTAAGTAAATCTACTTATATACTTAGTATGGTTTGTTTATAAAAATCAAAGAAATAAACTAACTATACATGTGCTGGAAATTTCGGACAACATGAATCCTGAGGATTCTGGTACAATTTTCATGTTAATTAAGAGGCCTTTCTCTTCTTAGTTGGCTGTATTATGAAGTAAGGACTTATGTATTTAACAAAAGTTGGTTTGATAGTAATGTAACTAGGCTGCTTCACCGCTGTTACAGTCCACGAAGATGAGTTATTGTAGGATATCTTAATTGTACTCGTAAAAGAAACTTGTGAGTTGATAATTGGAAATTGTTGTTTCACAACCTTCACCTAATTTGGAGCATTCGTGGACTATTGTAAGAATGGTTTTATGTGGAAAAAATGTTGGATACAGTTTGAGTAATGTTGAAACAGGTTCAGGATTGTTGACGTCGAAATGTAGCGAAGGGATATAACATTATGCTGCCTATTTGTATGTTGTGTAGAATTATTATGTTTTGTACTTTGTGGGCTATTGTAAGACTGTTATGGCACTGAAACAGGCTGCACGTGATATGTATATGAGAATGTTTATTAGAAAGTACGATAAGAGGCAGAAAGGTTGAAAGAATACACTCGGGTTTACAACTATATGGTTGCTGCCGGTATGTTGTTTTTTTATGAGATTGGGCTACCAAGATGTATCTATTGGCTGCTAATGATAGTTTTATTACCTACTATGTTGTAGATAAATATTTGAAGGAAGGGAAGGTTATCTCGAGGTTATACAGCGAGGTATGTAAGGCTACTTGATTTCATATTATTTGGCATGAAACATAGATCCCTCCTTGGCACATAAAGGCACTTACCAAATCTGACACAACTATTAACTGTGTCTCCACTCTTTCACATGTTCATATGCTTCTATACGTAGTCACCTTTAAATCTTCATACATAATTGGATACCAAGATACACGAGTTCATTCAACTAAATAAAGTTCATGTGATGTTCTACCTCCTATGAATTTCATTATTTATGTAACTTACTCCTTTCATTGTGGTGTTGTCTTTTGTGATTATTTACATGTCATATGTTGTATTTACAGTCCTACAACTCTAATATTACCACAACCAAAAGAATCATCTCAAAGATAATTGAAAGATAAAATAAAGTATATTGCTTATTGATGGGTGGTAACTCGAAGGGTGGAAGAATCACCTAGCCAGGGTCGGTCCTATCACGGGGGGGGGGGGTAGCACAAGGGG
>JAABOM020000001.1:16244684-16262218 GCA_011800125.2 Solanum clarkiae
ACTCTCACTTACACTTTGTTCATTGTCTTAAGCTTCAGTTTCCATCTCAATTCTTGCTTTGAAGTCTATTTCCTCCCAACATCTTTAAAGGGATAAAATTGGTTCGGCTTTGCTCACAGTAGTGTATCGTATTTGTTTAGTAAGTAGGGTCTGTTATGAGTCTATTTTGGCCTCCACTTGTTTTAGGTTTATCACATCATCTTGTGGTGTTTTCTGTTATTAATCTAAACTCCTCAATTATAATCCTCATTTTGGTTTTAAAACATGTCCACTTTATCTTGTACGATATAGAATTTGCCATTGTTATGTTCTGTTATATGGCTTGAGTGCCTTCCTCTTTGACTTGTTCTTTCCTGTTTTTGATTTTGAAGCATGGTCGAGATTTGAACTCTATATCCCTTGACGTCCCTGCTAGTTTACAGTCCCGTGTGCTGCAACTAATACATTTTCATATTCCTGGAAAACAAGAAGAGTAATAGCTTAAGATCGTTACATGTTACTATATGAAATTTCAGTTTACTGTTTTGTATTCACCTCTCCTCTTTATCTTTTATGCTTCTGTTACATCAGAAAAGTTATAAAAATGCAGAAAAGCTATGATTTTGTCTTCTGTTGGTGTCATTTTGTTTCGAAAAGCGTGTACTTTATCTTGTCTGACCTGAAGCTTGCCATTTATTACATTGTTTTCACCTGAACTTAGTTTATTGTTTCTCAGCTCACATGACTCCGTTTATCTTGTCAACTGGAATTTGATGGAATATCTCCACATCCCTGCTAAAATCTTGAATGTTCTAGATATATACAATGACATACCTTCTTCCTTGGTTCTGGAATCACTTAAAATCTCTATAATGATATATAGTCGATAATTTCTTTTTAAATCTTAAAAGCTATGCAGATGTGTATCTTTTGCTTTAATGTTAGCAATTAACTCAAGTTTTACTCAAGTTTCATGCTCCCTTGACCCTTCTGTTTTGTGCAGTCATGTAGTCACTATGAAATTCACCTCTATTGTGACTCTTATGCACTTAATGGTTGAGTATAACTGGGTTTGACAATTCCTAACCTCAAAATGACAATAGAGACATCACCAGTCATGTTTGAGACCACCTATGTGAAAGTTTTGATTTATTTGGGTATCATATGCCAGTCACTTTTAAGAATTAATTGCATTTGTAAGAATGTTAATCGGATTCTCCAGGATTTCGTAGGCTTTCTTCCTAATCATTTGGTGTTATATAAAGGACATGCTAATTTGTGAATGTCATTGCCACAACTCATGTGCACATAGTGTAATACTTGTTACATTTTGGGTAAATTGATCCTTATGTTTTTTTTCCTTTTACTGTGTTCCATGTGACTCCTTCCCGAGTCCATTTGGCTCCCTTCCTACATCCTGTTGGGCCACAGAGGCCCAAAACCCCTTTATTAGGCTGACAGAAGATGATATACATGTTTTGAAAGCCAAAATCAATGTATATATATTGTTATACATAAAATATACACTAAGTGTATATCACGGGCAAAAATGGGCCAAGCCCAAAGGCAGCAGCTGAAAATAGGAGGGGCTGATAGGGCCAATCCTTGGAAATTAGAAAAGTGAAAGTGGGCCAAAAGCCCAATCCTTGACTCTATTTAGATTATGTTATTTGTTTATTTATTTATTTGTTTATATTTGTGTGAATATTAACATTAACTTGTTTATTTGTATTATTATTTCTTTTTTTAATCTAATTAATTTCCCCAACATGTTTGTCACTTATGTTGATTTTCTTTTTTGATTCCTCTTTAATGTTAGAATTGTTTTCTACAAATTGGACTTTAGTGAAAATCTTGCAAAATTGGTCGGAAGTGTTAATCGATTCTCTTTGAATTAATCCATTTTCAAACTTGATCAATTTTTTGAATTTAGTCAAATTCTTTCAAATTTAGTCAAATTCTTTCAAATTTAGTCAAATTCTTTCAAATTTAATCAAATTCTTTCAAATTTAGTCAAATTCTTTCAAACCTAGTCAATTCTTTTAAGTTTAGTTAAATTCTTTCAAATTTAGTTAATTTCTTTCAAATTTAGTCAATTCTTTCAAGTTTAATCAAATTCTTTCAAATTTAGTCAATTCTTTCAAAATTAGTCAATTTTTTCAAACTAGTCAACTTTTTTCCAAAGTCAGTCAAATCTTTAAAAGTTAGTCAACTTCCTAATTGTTGGTCAACCGCAAGTTAGCGGCCATCTTCTCAAAATGGAAATTAAACTCGAACCCTTCCTTTGTATGTTAAGTCTTTTTAAATATTTTATTGGTTTCCTAATTATCTATAAAATTAGGTGGCGACTCTTTAAATTTTGAAAATTTTAATTTGTACTTAAATTAATTAAGTATTAAATCAGATTTTCCAAAAAATTCAAAGTCACTTTTTCGAATTAACAGAAATGGCGACTCTGCTGGGAAAATAATTAGGTTCTAACAATTAGATTAGGATTTATTTGACTAATTATTTATTCGGATTGTAATAATTGCCTTTGTTTTCTTATTTATTTTATTTGTTTAAATTTTGATATTAACTGTCATTTGCATGTCATAACACTTTCTATTATATCTTTTTATTTGGGAGGATGGTTTTGCAAACTTGCAGTCGAATTTCCAAATACTTAACCCTTCTCGAAATTAGTGGCAATTTATTAGTTCATAATGCATCCAGTGGTTGTCATGATTTCCAGCTCAGGTTGTCCGTTTGGGTTTCCGATCCATTCGAAATCCACTCTTAGACACCTAGGACAAAGCAGAACCCAAAACCCTTTTTAGGATCATTTGCCTAGGCTGACCCAATACCTGAGGGGTATTAGGCCCATTAGTAGCCACCCTGAGTTTATTTGGCCCACGACCAATAAGACGATCATACTTATGTGTTTTAGTTGAAGGATGTATAGTAATTTAAACAACTCATTATCACCGGTGTGGGGGGAACTTAACCTATTTGTTTTTCTTGTAGGATGGCTCAGGTGTATAAACCCTTAACGGCTAGAATGGTGACTCAACCTCATCCCTTTCTCAAAGTGTAGTGGGAAAGAATGAATGAGTGTGACAAAAGAGAAGTTCAAAAGCATATAGGCTATCTCCCCTCTCTAATAGAAATAGAGGCTTGGCCAGATCTAACTGGTGCAATGATAAAGTTTTGGGATAGCGATTGTATAGTATCCCATTTTGGAGATGTTGAATTAACTCCTACTCTAGAGGAAGTGTAAGCGAGTTACGAAAGTGTAGGCATGTGCAACAAGAGAAAGTCTAAGCCGAATGGCGACATTCTAGTTCGCAAGGTGTGGGGTCCAATGGAGATTAAGGAAGCACCCTCATCAGTCGATGTTGAATGGATAAGTCAGCTCAAAGGACTGAACATCCCACTCCGAAAGTTGTACCACTGATTTGGACACGCTAATGGCTATGAAAAGTTTAAAGGGGAATTTACTTCCGAACAGGCTTGAGAAGAGAAACAACAATTTATTTTCGTGGTATGCTTATTGGGGACCATGGTCTTTCCCTAAAATCTGGGGCACGCCATTCATCCGAGTATGATAATGGTTACTCATGCCATCTTCAATGAAGTTAAGTACGAAATGTCGATCAAGTATTACACCTTAGCACCTATGATCCTCGTGGATATTTATCAATATTTGTATAAATTCCAAAGTGGGAGCCGATTCTTCCGAGGCTGCAACCTGATACTTCAATGGTGGATGATGAAACACTTACTCAAAGCCCATAACCCCACTGAACCAGATCCAAAATGTCGAAATGATCAATTTGCTTCTCATAGTTGGTGGTTACACTTCAATCACTTTAAAGCAGGGAATGGACAACAATTCTGAATACCAATATTGATTGGATTGCGAGAAGAAGATGTATGGTGGTCCATTGATGATGTTGTTATGAGTGACACCGTATTCAGAGTAAGGAACTTCCTTTCTTATTATCTGCCAGACTTAGGGGCACCCGACCATATGCTCTCGGTCGAGTTCTCAAGAAGTTAGGTTGTAAGCAAGTCGTTCCTCAGACAGGGGATATGAGGAAATTTGCGATATACCACAAAAACGGTCAGGTATCCTTCACTAGGATGATGATTCGAGAATGGAAAACTCAGAGTATGGTGGAATATAAGATTCCCAACAGGTTTAATGTCAAGTGTAGTGGTGCGTATAAGGATTGGTTGAAGAAGAATCTTACTGAAACAATCAAGCCTGGCCCAAATGTACCCTGTTACATCAAGGATGTTGAAGCCAAAAGTCAAGTCTTACTTTATTGACTCTAAGAGAAGTATCAAGAAAATCATTTGGTCCATCAGCGTCGACACTTGGAGGATGCTAAGGTTATAGAGCAGCTTAGGCAAGAGCTCAATAGCGCGAGGCAATGCATAGTTGGGCCGGATGATCGCATGGAGCAACAAATTCAGACTATGGGGGAAGCCAGTCACGAAGGGGGGGCTCAATTGGAAAGGGACTATTTGTGGGAAGACAGATACTTCATATGGCAGGAGGTTGAGACAGCTAAAAGGAAAGGGTCAGCGAGAGAGCCAAAACAGTCTGAAATCTTTTGTTGTCCCCTGCGTGGGATTGCTTTTATTTTTGTACTTTCCTCTTATAAAATTTGGGGATGTATCTTTATGTTTTATAAGAACTTTTGATGTATTTTTTCAATATATCTTGTAAGCATTTTATTTTGCAAATGGAAGTACTTTAGGGATAATGAATTACCTTAAATTAATACACACCCTTCAATTCGATAGGCTTACCCCTGGCATAAAAGGGCCACCTGCATTTCGGACACACAATAACTATTTCTATGCTATTTGTTATAACTATTTGTATGATTATGTTGTTTTATTTGGGTAAAATTCTAGCCCACTCCTTTTGAAAGTTTTCTAAAGCCACCTAGGCAAAAATCCTAGTCACTATCAAATATGCGACCAAATGATTCTTTTAGTCTTAAGCTTTTCAGCAAAGTACGAATTCCTTAATCCACTTTTACACTTTCATTCTGCCAACTCAGGAAAGGTTGGATTTGCAGTCAAGATGGAAAAAAGCCAAGATGCTAAGAGTGTTGAAGGCATATTGACAAGGATGCTAGGCAAGGTCACCCATGAGGTCCCGGAAGATGGAGAAATGAATCAAGCTACCAAGACGATGCTTGCTAAAATAGCTGAAGCTAATGAAGTAATGAAAAATACCGAGGATAAAAGGCCAAGCCTGAGTAAGGCAAGTCAAATACTCGAAGAATATTCATCTACTCTAGAGGGATATCTTGGAAACATAATAGCTCGAAACACGAAAGTGGAGGTGGAGCTTGAGGCCACCCTGGAGGAGATAGCCAGGCTGAAGCAAGAGAATCCCCATTGTGCCCTCCTAGGACCGAGAAAAGAGGCCGAGGGAGTTGCGTTTGATATCCTGCCAAAAGAATGATTCAAATCAAGTATGAAGAAGGAAATCAACAGAAGAAGTCTCAGTAGAGACATTTTATGTTTTTAGCAATATTTCTATCCCGTATTTGTCATCTTTTCGTATAATGAAGTCTATTTAAACCCAAGCTATTCCTTGTATTCTCGAACTACATAGGGCCTGATTTCTCATTTCTGATATACGTAGGCAGCCTTTTAGCCTGGGCCCTATCTTTCCAAAAGCTTATTTTTCCCCTGTCTACACTATCAACAATACAAGAAGACCTAACTTGGCGCGAATCAATCTTCCTGATCCACTGTTTCTAAAATCATATAGGCAAAGTCCTGCCTATTTACCATATCTCGCGTATTCGTGGGCTAGTTTATTCTCAAATAAAACAACAATTATGTGCTTGTTAATTTATGTGTGCTATCTTACATTACTTATTAATCTAAGGGAACTAACATGCTTGCTTTTGAGTAATTTTTCTTACAGGTAATTTAGAATTGATCCGTGTTGATAAAGTTGACCGATCATCCTTATTTCACTAGATCAACAGCCCACAAAGATCCCCTCCTTGACCACAACCAGTGGAAAGGAAAAATGAAAGACAATAATGATGATGCAAGCCTGACTGAGATCACTGTGACAAATCCCATTATCGCACAACAGAACAAACTGATTGCATAGCTGATGCAACATATCGTTGACATAAAGATGGAAATGAAGAAGACTCAAGAGTTAGCAAATTTGTCCATCACTGCTAATCTTCTCGGTCCAGACGACGAGAGGCCTCCATTTCATTTTCCTTCTCCTAATCTATCTCATCAACCTATCCCTATCTCAACAAATCGACCAAATACCCTTGTTCAAGCTTCACCCTTCATCGACCTAACTACCCCCGACGCAGGACATTTTAATCTTTTTCCCCAAGAACTACCCCTCTCCAAAACCCAAATATTGTCCAAGCCTGCAGTTCCTCTCAAATTGTCCACATTACCCGCCCCTAGATAATCCCTCCTGAAAGCCAAGATCCAGACCAATACAACCCACCTACCAACCAAATTGTGCCTCCTAAATCCCCTTTCATATCCCAATCCTTACCAATCCACAAATTCCTCATGCCACTTACTCTGAGGTTGACCATTATGAGGAGAAGGAGAAAGAATGGAAGGCCAAGGAGAAGATGGCCAAGTTGGATACAAGAGAAGAAATTGCAAAAGCTATGAGGCAATTTCGCTATGCACCTGATATTACAGGGCCGGATTATGAGGATTTATGCAGTCACCCGGATCTGAACCTTCCAGAAGGGTTCACAATACAAAGTTTGACACTTTCGATGAAAGTGGAATTCCTCTGGCCCATTTGAGAGCATATTGTGATTAGCTGGTGGGCATCAGGTGTCGCTGCTGTGGCTTTTCAACCAAAGTCTATGCGGGGAGGCCCTGGAACCGTTTACCTCCCAAGAAACAAACCAATGGGCCAGTTGGAGTGCTATGGCCAAAGATTTTGTCAAACGTTTTGCTTATAATGTCGAAATCATGCCTGACCGCTATTCATTGGAGAAGATTAGACAAAAGTCAACCGAGAGTCATCGGGAATACGCCTATAGATGGAGGAAGAACACCACCAGAGTGCGTCCTCCCATGTCTGAAAAAGAGATTATCGAATTGTTCGTGCGCACCCAGGAGCCGAAGCTTTATGAAAGAATGATGCTGCTTGTTGGAGAAAAATTCGCAGAAATAGTTAAGATTGGGGAGAATATCAAATATGGACTCAAAACGGGCAAGATCACTTGTATATCACAGTAAGCCGGATTGTCCAGGATATTGAGGAAAAAGAAAGAAGATGTATCAACTGTCTCCGGCGTACAATACAAAACGAGAACCCCTAGCAGCCACCCCAGAAAGTCCACACCCCCTCAAATCCATTTTCAACCTACCCCAAGTTCATTCCCCGTCTTTCATGCTCAACCAGGATATCACACTCCACCCGCAAACTATGAAATCTCTCCTCCCCATTACCACTCCCCACAATATCCAAACGTCATCCCAAACTACCAATATCCACGGCCAAGTTGCTCCCATATCCAACCAACTTATCAGACTCCCTCTACCAGTTACCCAATCCCAAATCCCCAAACCCCATTGTCAAATTACTAAGCACCACCATATCCAAGATTCCAGACCCCTACACCTCTCGTCGAAACCATCCCAATTACCATCGAGTTCCTCCATATCCACAAAATGACTATAACCTTTCTCATCCAAATGTAGATAAAAAAACCCCTTAGGGTGATCACTCCACTCACCGAAAGCCGAACAAAGCTATTTGAAAGATTGTCAGCTGCAGGGTTGATCAAGCCCGCCCCTTCAAAATCCATGGATGCTAATTCTCATTTCTTCAGGAGCGATCAAACTTGTGCTTACCACTCTAATAGTGTTGGACATGACACTGAAGATTGCATAAATCTGACGCATAAAATTCAGGACTTAATTGATCGTGACATGGTCATTCTTCGGACTGCCGCTCCCAATGTCAACAAGAATCCTTTACCTGATCATGGAGGGAACATTACCAGTATGATTGAGAGAGAATAAGATTAGTGTAAAACTAAGAAGATAGCGCCAGATGGCACTGTAAGTTTAGAAAAGAGTGTGACATCTCTAAGTATCACTGAGAGGCCAAAGAAGGAGATTTTGATACCTTGTGAAATGATTGCTATGGCACCAAAAGGAATTATTAACAAAAGGAATTATTAACAAGAAGGTTGGGATCGAGATTGTTGATACAAGGAAATCAACTCATAGGCCAATAAGTGAAGCCGAGGCAGAAGAATTTTGGAGAAGAATGAGGCCTCAGGAGTACTCTATCCTGAAACACTTAGAGAAGATACCTGCCCAAATTTCCGTATGGGCACTATTGATGAATTCACAAAATCATAGACAGGCATTAATGAGAGCATTGGATCACACTTATATGCCTGTAAGAACAGACAGTGATAATCTGGCCGCTATGATAAGCCGGGTTACCCAGGGTCATCGCATCAGTTTTGGCATTGAAGAACTACCATTCGAGAGAGCAATGCATAATAAGGCGCTTCATGTTACAATCAAGTGTCGAGATATGATCCTAAATCATGTCTTGATCGACGATGGATCTGGACTGAATATTTGCCCTCTATCCACTTTTAAGCAATTGAACTACGATGTGGAGAAAATCCTGCAAAGTCGAGTTAATGTGAGAGCGTTTGATGGTGGTCGAAGAGATACACTGGGGCAATGAATCTAATAATTTGTGTTGGACCCACTGAGTTCATTGTCGAACTTCAAGTGATGGACATAGCTACCAGCTATAACATGTTGTTAGGAAGACCTTGGATCCATATGGCAGGAGTTGTGCCTTCTACCCTCCACCAAATGATCAAGTTCATTTGGAATGAACATGAAGTGGTTATTTATGGTGAGGGAAGACATTCGAATGTGTATGCACCCATTATCGATAATGTCACTGGAGGATCAGATTTCTACACAGTTGAAATAGTGAAAGATACCGAAGACGACTGGATGTCGGGACCTTCTATGCCTGCTGTTTATAAGATGATAGACACAGTGATGTTGAGGAATGGGTTTGAACCTGGTTTTGGGCTAGGGAAGCACTTGCAGGGTATTACCGAACATATTCCATTGCCAACAAAACAATCAAGATTCAGCCTGGGATACACTATCTTGGGGGAAGATGAGTGGGAGATGCAGAATCAGAAGGATGATAGAGCCTTGTCCCGACCAATACCACACCTATATCAGTCATATCTAGTACGAGAATGCATAGGTGACGATGGTCTTAGGGGAGGGATCTGGCACCTATTTGAAGAAGTTGATGCAATTGATGATGATGAAACAGACCAAACATCAGGTGTTCGAGGTAAAGAATCGGATGACCAAGAGTTGATAGAGACATCCACCTCAGTGCTGATCCCCTATTTGTCTTAGTAGACGAAGAATTGCTAAATTACTCTTTTTTAAAAATAGGTGGCAGTCCGGCAGAGGCCCGTGAACCACCTTTTACATTGATGTTTTACTCTTATTTGATTTCGTTTTAATTTCTCTCGTAATATCTCAAAAGGCGGATTGACCCATGGTCATGGCCAAAGTTTGCACTTTCTTTTAAATGAAATCGTCCATTTGTTTCAAATCGTACTTACTATTCATCTTATTATTTCAATGACTTCTTATCTAACTATGTTTTTTTTATGATTTCAGTTTAAATAATTTTAAACTTGCCAATGTCATGTCATGTTAAAAGCTGAATGAACAGAATGAAGTAGATGACAATGAGTTTGAGGAATACGATGATAGAACCATAGTACCCGAATATCTTGCCCAAGAATTAAGATAATTTGAGAATCAGGATAAGCCTAATCTAGATGAGACTGAGACAGTGAATCTGGGAGTTGAAAAATGTGTCAAGGAAACCAGAATAAGTGTCCATTTGAAGGATGCTCAGAAGGGAGAACTCACTAGCTTGCTCAAAGAATACATGGATGTATTTGCTTGGTCCTAGAGTATATGCCAGGTTTGAGTACCGATATTGTCTCTCACAAGTTGCCAATCAACCCAGAATTCAGTCCGGTGAAACATAAGACTCGAAAGTTCAAGCCAGATTTGAGTCTGAAAATCAAGGAAGAGGTTACCAAACGGATACAATCCAAAGTGGTAGAAGTGATGGGATACCCCACTTGGTTGGCCAATATTGTTCCAGTGCCTAAGAAGGACAGAAAGATCAAGATTTGTGTTGATTATAGAGATCTCAACAAAGCCATCCCCAAGGATGATTTTCCATTGCCGAACATTCACATTCTCATTGATAATTGTTCCAAGCATGAGATGCAATCATTCGTGGATTGCTTTGCAGGACATCACCAAATTTTAATGGATGAAGAAGATGCAGAAAAGATAACTTTTATCACACCCTAGGGTGTGTACCATTATCAAGTGATGCCATTTGGCCTAAAAAATGTAGGAGCTACTTACATGAGAGCTATGACAACTCTTTTCCATGACATGATTCACAAAGAGATTGAGGTGTACGTGGATGATGTTATCATCAAATCCCGTGAGAGTTCGGATCATCTGACTTATTTGAAGAAATTCCTTGACTGCCTACACCAATATAGCCTGAAGTTGAATCCTGCCAAGTGTGCTTTTGAAGTGCCTGCCGGTAAGTTGCTGGGTGTCATAGTCAATCGAAGAGGTATTGAGCTCGATCCTTCTAAGATCAAAGTAATTCAGGATTTGCCTCCTCCAAAGACGAAGAAAGAAGTCATGAGTTTCTTGGGGAGATTAAATTACATTAGTCGGTTCATAGCCCAATCTACGCTGATTTATAAACTTATCTTCAGGATGTTGAAAAAGGATGCATTGACAAACTGGAATGAGGAATGCCAAACTGCTTTCGATACTGTCAAAAGCTATTTGTCTAATCCACTAGTGCTGGTACCTCCATGAGAGGGAAGTCCACTATTATTATATTTGTCGATTTCTGATAATGCTCCTATTAAGAGGTGTGAGAGGTTGGTTTTAGGAGCTACACGGAGGGGTAGAGTTAGATCAAAGAAGTATTCGGGGGAGGTGATCAGACATGATATGGCGAAACTTGATCTCACTGAGGACATGACCCTAGATAGAAAAAAGTGGAGGTCGCGAATTAGAGTAGTAGGCTAATTGGTTTTTGTTCCCTTTCTTCTATTTTTTGTCATATCTAGTTTATTCTGCTAATGGGTTGTTGAGATGAAGGTTCCCAGGAAACAACCTCTCTATTTCTATGAGGTAGTAGTAAGGACTGCGTACATTCTACACTCCTCAGACTCCACTTATGGGATTTCACTGGGTATGTTGTTGTTGTTGTTGTCGGTCTATGATAATGTATTTGGATGTGTGCTGGGCCAGCATGATGAAACCAGGAAGAAGGAACGGAAGAACTACTATTTGAGTAAGAAGTTCACGCCGTATGAAGCTCGATATACTTAATTTTGAGAAGACTTGTTGTGCTTTGACTTGGGTTGCTTAAAAGTTGAGGCACTATCTGTGTTCCTATACTACATACCTCATTTCGAAGATAGATCCATTAAGATATATCTTTCAGAAAGCGATGCCAATAGGAATACTAGCCAAGTGGCAAATGTTGTTGAGCAAGTTCGACATCGTGTATGTAACTCAGAAAGCAATCAAAGGACAGGCTTTAGCTGATCATCTTGCAGAAAATCCTGTTGATAATGATTATGAACCACTCAAAACCTACTTTACGGATGAAGAGATATTGTTTACAGGAGAAGACATCTTTGAGGCATACCCTGGCTGGTGAATGTTCTTTGATGGGGCCATGAATTGCCAAGGTAGCGGCATTGGAGCGGTCTTAGTATCAGAATCTAGGCAACATCACTCGATGGCTTCGAAACATTGATTTCGTTGTACTAACAATATGGCTGAGTATGAAGCTTGCATTTTGGGCTTGAGGATGGCTATGGACAAATGTTTAAGAGTTGCTAGTCACTGGAGATTCAAAGTTGTTGTTCATCAGGTTCAGGGTGAATGCGGTATGAAGAACCCAAAGATCGTACCGTATGTACACCTAGTACAGAGATGTGTAAAATATTTTGAAAGATCGAGTTCAAGCATATGCCGAGTATACAGAATGAGTTTGATGATGCCCTTGCCACCATTTCCTTGATGATTCAACATCCGGACATGATGTATATTAACCCTTTAGAGATATACTTGAGGGAGCAACCAACCCATTGTTTGCATATCGAGATAGAACCAGAAGCAAGACCTTGGTATTTCGATATAAAGAAGTATTTAAAGACTGCAACTTATCCTAAAAATGCTATTTCTGATCAGAAGAGAGCTATACAGCAGAAGGCAAACAATTTCTTTCTGACTAGAGAAATTCTTTATAGGAGGACTCTAGATCTAAGTCTCCTTAGATATGTTGACACCGAAGAAGCTATGAAGCTTGTTGAACAAGTACATGCTGTGGTTTGCGGTACTCATATGAATGGACTCACTCTAAGCCAGGAAAAAACCTTCAAGATGGTTATTTTTGGATGACTATAGAACACGACTATTGCAATTTTGTGCAAAAATTCCATTAGTGTCAGATACATGGTGATTTGATTTGTGTCCCTCCTCATGAACTCAAAGCTATGAGTTCTCCTTGGCCGTTTGTAGCTTGGGGCATGGATAGAGCCAGCTGTCTCTAATGGTCATAGATTTATTTTGGTTGCCATTGACTACTTTGCTAAATGGGTGGAAGCAGTCTCCTACAAGTCTGTGACAAAGAAAGTGGTAGCTGATTTTGTGCTCAACAATTTAATATGCCGATTTGGAATACTAGATTCCATAGTCATTGATAACGGAGAAAATCTCAATAATAACTGATAAAAGAGATATGTGAGAAATTCAAGATTACTCATCGGAATTCAACAGCGTATCACCCTCAAACGAATGGAGTCTTAGAAGCCGCCAACAAAAATATCAAGAAGATTTTAAGGAAAATGATTAACAAACATCGAGGATGGCACGGAGATGCTCCCTTATGCCTTGTTGGGGTATCGTACTACTGTCAGAACATCAACTGGAGCAACCCATACTTGGTATTTGGAACAAAAGAGGTGATACATGGTAAAGTAGAAATACCATCATTGAGAATTATTCAACAAGTTGAGTTGAGTGATGCAGACTCGTAATCTAATTGAACATTTGGCTTTAATCGATGAAAAGAGGATGACGGCTATTTGCAATGGTCAGCTATATCAACAGAGGATGATTCGTGCTTTTAATAAGAGAGTAAGACCTCAAATGTTCAAGGTCGGACAATTGGTTCTCAAACGTATCTTTCCCAATCAAGATGAGTACAAAGGAAAGTTTACACCAAATTGGCAAGGACCGTACATGGTTTGCAAAGTGTTGTCAGGAGGAGCTTTAATTTTATCAGAGATGGACGGTCATGAGTAGCCAAGACCAATCAATTCAGATGCTATCAAGAGATATTACGTTTAAAGATTTAGAGTTTGCCTTTACATTTTCTCTGTTATAATTGTATTATTTAGTTACTGCATTTATTTATCCCTACGTAATGAACTACGTTTGACCTGAATTCTCAAGAATGAGATACATAAGAGGCCTACTTCGGCCTCGATCGTCCCCTTTTTCCTTTTATTGTTCCTTTGATCTTCTTTGGAACTACGTTTGACCTGAATTATCAAGAATGAGATATGGAGGCAGCCTATGTCGTAATCGGTCATTTTCTTATTTAAAATTTATATTTTTCTCTACCTCCCGAGAGGGGAACTACGTTTGACCTGATTCTTACTTCATTGGGATACGTAGGTGCTACAATGACTCGGTCATACTCCCACAAAGGAACTGGGATAAAATTTTTGAGAGGAACTCAAAAATTCTGAACAAAGAGGTCCATCTTCAACAAATCAGAGTTCAAAGCATGATTAAAATTTCAACTGGGACAGAATTTTTGAGAAAGATCTCAAAAATTCCCAAGGTGCTTCTAATAAGTTATCGATCGCTTACAACATTTGAACTAGGACAAAAATTTTGAGGTTGCCCTCAAAATTTATTTAAGCATTGTTACAAGTCTGAAAGTCACCCTAACGACTCTCAGCCTGCTCAGGAATTCAAAGACAACCATGACACATCAAGGAATCTATGTCAAAAGTCGAACATGTTCATCTAAGTTCTATGTAACATGACAATTGACAGTGATCTTTTCTCAAAAAACCTTTTCTAAATTTGTTGTTTCTAACATGTCGAATATTTTGTCAAAATGTATATTTTCTACCTTCTGTCTACCAAGAGATGGGAGATCAAAGTGGTTCATCGGGGGATAAGACAAGGAGCATACAATCGAAGAATCAACACAAATCAGTTCACTTTGAGACTAAGAAATTTTCTATGGATGCCAGAAATTTTTGCAGGTCTTATCTATAAGAGAACAGCCGAGGCATAAATAGTTCCTCGCACTCAAATCCCCAACAATATATCACATTTCATGCATCGCAGAGAGTCATTTTATTTTCAAGTTGCCGATAAGGCTATTTTATTTTCAGTTGCCAGGAGGGCCATTGCATATTCATCGCCGACAAGGCTATTTTATTTTCCAATTGTCGAGAGGGTCATTGCATATTCATCTTCGACAAGGCTATTTTATTTTTCAGTTGCCGAGAGGGTCATTGCATGTTCATCACCGACTAGGCTATTTTATTTTTTGATTGCCAGGAGGGCAATTGCATATTTATTGCCAACAAGGCTATTTTATTTTTAGTTGCCAAGAGGACCATTGCATATTCATCGCTGACAAGGCTATTTTTATTTCCAGTTGCCGAGAGGGCCATTACATGTTCATCGCCGACAAGGCTATTTTAATTTTTCGGTTGCCGAGAGGACCATTGCATATTCATCATCGATAAGACTATTTTATTTCTAGTTGCCGAGAAGGCCATTGCATATTCATCGCCGACAAAGCTATTTTATTTTTCAATTGTCGAGAGGGGTCATATAATGATTGCTTTATATCGATTCATTATTTGTCATGTTAAAGAGAAGAATACATATCGAATATGGTAAAAGATGTCATCTCTAATTCAAATTATGATTTTACTAACATTTTGTTTTAGTTATATCGAGAGCATCCGAAAGGATGAATTCTCAAAACGAACCACAGGTGTGGACATCATCAAGTAGGATGCAGCACAACATGAAACTTTTTTTTAGCAGCGAACTGGGACATAGTCTGAAGAGGAGCGTCAAACCCTTCGGACACGAGCTACGAAGCGACTACCACCACAATCCAACCACACCCTTGTCAGAAGCCCTATGGGTATTTCTTTGAGTCCGTTAATTTTCAGTTTCGCCTTCGGATAATCTCAACTCTCACCGGAGGTAATCTTCCAATCTGAGTGAGAATGTACCAAGAGTTTTGGAAATTATGTCCGTGTAAGTTCTTAATTATGGGTGTGAAGCGCACCACATTTATGATTAAGAGGTTGCAAGTCTCTTTTTCATAATTCAATTTGTTTGTCGCTCCTCCTAAACCAGGGGTTATCTCGAAATAAGAGATTTCCTCTTCAACTGATAGAGTAGAACTACAAGCAGCCTGATTCCTAAGTCCAAGGATATGTATGCGGGCTCAATTTTGAAAACTCGACTGCATTCCAACATTGACTCTTAAAATCTCATTCCTAAGCATTCTAATTTCTTCATAATTCGATATTAGCATAGTTTTTGAATCCTTTCAGAGACGCACTTAAAGTCAAGCATTTTGAACTACAAGTGGCCTGAATTCTCATGTAACCTGAGATATGTAGGAAATCCAGAACCAGGGTCTGGCCATAATTTGCCAAAGTCTTTAGCAAGAGCATTCGAAAGATGAAGATGTGGTCAGTTAAAAATTGGTTTAGTCAAGTCTTTTTGTCCACGATCTCTTCCATCGATCATATCCAAAGAAAGGAACAGTTGTTGACACACAATTTTTACCCTTCTCAATACGAATTAATTAAGGAACTTTTAATTTTGACAATTTTAAAATAAGTGATTTTCAAAATATGAAAAATATTTTTAAATAAATGCCTTTTATTTTAAAAGTGCTATTTCGGAATTAATTTGATTATTTCAAATTGATAATATTAAAAACTCTTAAGTTAATTTGTATTAATTCATCGTAAATTGGTTGAAATTGCAATCGAAGTGGCTAAGTTTAAATCAAAATACCCCTACCCCTTGAACCCTTTTTCAATTCCTCTTTTGGACCTATTTTAATAAATTTTGGACCAAAATCTTGGCTCAAAATACCCCTGACCGGCCCATTTTCCTTTCATTTTCAGCAACCTTTATACATATAATAATATATACCACCCGCGCGTGGAGGCCATGCGGCCCTAATTCTCCTTTTCTTCCCCATTTTTTCCCTGAACTCATTACACTCTCTCTCCCTTCCGTTCTTCTTCTTCTTCGACGAGCTCCACAGGAGCAAACTGAGGGAGAGCAACTCAGCGAATAAAACCTAGAAAATGCCAAATCGACCAGATTCCACAACGTTCACTCACTTTCTCCGTACATACGTGTAACCATCTCCCCTTTCCTTCGTCCTTGCTCAAGATCGAGTCATCCACCTCCCCTCACCCCAACGCCTTGAAGACCCTTGTTGGATATTCTTGATTCCAAAATAGGATAGAATTTAGGGGAATTTCGAATTTGTAATTTGAAAAACCCTAATTTCGGCCCTGTTTTGGAACCCTAGAAAATCCCTATATATGTATCCCCTTTTCCCAAATCGGGGGCCGCCGTTGATAATCCTGAAAACCCTAAAAAACTCAACTCGATTTCACAGTAGTTTTTCAGCTAAAATACATTCAATCTCCATTTAGAGTAAAGGAATTCCTTAGAAATTCTTGCTCAATTTCAAGGTTTCTTGAAGCTAGGAGTTTTTTGCTTTGAAGTAGGAGGCGATTTTGTTCAGTGGTGAACAGTCCCGCACAAGTTCGGAGACCCAATCGCTGCTTCAATAGAGTTAATACCCTCATCCAAATCCTTTGTCTCGGTAAATGATGTGTGTGTTGCTATGGTTCTGGTTGTTATTAACTGTTCAAATAATAAATGTTAAGTTGATACGTTTTGAAGTTATTGTGTCTGGGTAAGTTTACTATCAATGTCTTTTTTGTTCACTATTAAGCTGCGAAGAATCAAGTTAGGATTGAAATGATTCTTCTTTTCGAAACACAGGTTGTAAAGGTTCGGATTCTAGTTCGTTATACCCCATTTAAAGTTAGTTCTATTTTCCTAAACTCATACCTATCAAACCTTTTACTAATTTATCATGATTTGTTTAAGTTTGTCCATTTCCTTCTCTTCATGGAGTCTTTGGTTTAACTTACGTGATTTATCTTCTTGATTTTTGCTTTGAAATTTCTTAGCTCACTTGAAGTTGCTAGCTAGTAGTTAAGTGTTTTGCATCTGCAAATTTGTATGTTTTAGTCTATGTTTATATTTAATTTCTTTTGTGTTTGTCGTGCTTTCCCACTTCTTCGAGATTTAGTTAC
>JAABOM020000001.1:16281047-16298695 GCA_011800125.2 Solanum clarkiae
CTCTATCGAATAATTGTCTCGAAATATATATATATATATATATATATATATTAATGATGCTATAATTTCAAAAATTCTCATGCGTAATTTGATTAGAAAGATGAAGCCGAGCAATGAGTGATGATGCAAATACATGAGAGGCATCTCTTAGCATGTTATAATTTTTTTGGCTTGGCCCAGACAAATTTTTGATCCTCTAGAGGGTAAACACTAAGAAAAATTGTTGGAGGTGCGGAAAAAAATATTCCTTTGCTAGTTGAAGAGTAATAGAAGCTGTATATAACATGTAAAGATATTATTAATTGGCACAAAACGGACTTGATTTAAAATAAACATCATGACAACATGCTAAAATTGTCTGAGGTGATAGTTTATGTAAGATGTATGAATATTGGTATCATATGCACCTGATCAGTAAATCTAGTCAAGTGAAAAATTATTCCTATTTTAAGGGTCTTAATCAAGACGAAGTTGTACATTAGGGATGTAACATTTTCTTTATTAGGTATCAAAAGTGTTGAGGTAAATAAAGTTTTGATGATGAACATAGAATCATGAAACATGTTGATTAGTTAGGTCCCTCATTGCACTGTCTCAGAGAGGAGAAGACTAGATGCCACAGGATGTGAAATGGATAGAGTACTTGTTGATAAGGTCGCAACATTAAAGCAGGAAGTCAATTCAGAAATTATAGGGAATAAAAGAGTTGGTATGAAGAAGGAGTTTGAAAAGTTGAAGAACTCTACTACTGCAAAAGAAGGAAAACAAGGAGGTTGCTTAATAAAGAACTTTGGTGAGAAGAGGGAGTTGGAAAAGCTGAAGAAGTCTACTACTGCAAAAGATGGAAAACCAAGAGGTTGACTTGATGAAGAACTATGGTGTGAAGAGGGAGTTGGAAAAAGTGAAGAACTCTACTACTGCAAAAGATAGAAAACAAGGAGGTTGACTTAATGAAGAACTCTTCAGCAACTTGATTAAAAAGGGCTAAAAAGATTCAGTGTAATCCACCTAGACGAAAAGCAAAAAAGGGTCTATGAAGTCTAGAAACTTCAGAGAAAATTAGTAGGTGTGTTTCATTGTTGAGCTACGTCCAGGAAGTTATTTAATTCTTTCTTATTGAGTCGTGTTGTCTTACTTATCTCAGTGATCTATAAACTGAAATTAGGTATAGTCTTCAAGTTAGGGGCAACTCGAAGACTTGGGAACATAAATCTTGGGAGGTTTATTTGTAGTTAGGAGTTGTTTGAAGTTCGTTATTGCTTAGATTACTAGGAATTGTAATCTTTTGTTGAGGCACATTTTGATTTAGTGAAATTAGAAAAAAATTCTTGTAGGGGTATAGGTCGTGGTTTTTCACTTTTTATGAGTCGGGTGTTTCCATGTAAAAATTTTGTGTTCTCATCTGTTTTTGCTTTTTCGAAACATGTCTGCAAACTTGGTTCTTCGATTAGACAAATCCATAGGTTGTGCAAACCTAACAATTTGTTTTAGAGCATGTTTTCTTATTAAAGTTTAACACCTAAGAATTGTTCATGATGAATATTGCACATCCTCTTGGATATCTAGAAGGACAATCAATTGTGAGGCCACCATTCTTTAATGGAACTCATTTCGGATGATGGAAAGCAAGGATGGAAGACTTCATCTAAAGTAAAGATTATGAGCTATGGGACAGAATCACTATAGGACCTACTATTCCAATGAATACCATGGAAGGCAAATAAATTCCAAAAGAAAGAAGGGAATTCACTACTAATGACCTTGTAGCTTTAAGAAAAAATGTTGAAGCCAAAAAACTTTTGGTCTGTGGGCTGGAATCCGATGAGTACAACAAGATATCAAACTGCACTACAGCTAAGCAAATTTAGAATACTCTAACTATTGCACATGAGGATCAGATGGCCTCTTTAGCAAAGAATTTCAAGAAATTTCCCATGAAAGAGAAGGGGAGAGACAAGTGAGAAATAGGTAGAAAAAAGTGGTCTGATGAAAAAGAGCTTGATGACAAAGATCAATCGGGATATTACAAGTGAAAAAACTGATCATCATATTAAACAATGTCCACAATGAAAAATTGGGTGGAGAAAAGAAAGTGCTGAGGAAAAATTAAAAGACAAAGCTGCTAAGCAAAAGGTGAAAAAGGAGTATGCTATGATAGCTACTTGGGGCTTAGGATTCAAGAAATCGAACACTGAAAACCTTGATAAGATTGCATTCATGGCTGCTAACGATTCAGATTTTGAAGATGATGATAAATCTGAGGTAAATATTCTTGAACTAAAAGAAAGAGTAAAATGAGTGACGAACATCAAAAGGTTGAAACTGAGTTGAAAGAGTGCAAAATTGATTTCTTTGGTGAAAAAGAAAAAGTTAAAAAATTGACTCAGAAAATTTTCAACCTAAAAATGGATCTAGAAAGGGCAAATAGGTGGGCCCATTCTTCAAGAATAGTGAACCATCTAGGAAGGAGGACTCATAGTGATAAAGCTGGAATAGGATTCTGTCAAGAGAATGTCACTACCACTGACTTTGTCACTACCACTGACTTTGTCAGTACTACTGACTTGTGCTATCTTTGTGGAAAGATTGGACATCCCACTACTGAGTGTCCAATTGCAAAAACTGTCCGAACCAGGAACACGAGCCTTCTAAATAAAAAGTGAACTAAAAATAATAAAATAAAAAGGTCAAGGAATGTATTGCCAAGCTAGGCAAGAAGGGACCTTATTCATCCTTTTTACAACGGGAAGGGACCCAAGCTAGTTTGGGTTCCTAAAACTAACCCTTGAATTGTTTTGCATGTTTTAGTGAAAGGAAGCAATCATTGGTACAAGGATAGTGCTTGCTCAGGGCATATGACTAGAGATAAACTCAAATTCCTTTTACTAGCACCATTCAAAGGGGGAAATGTTTCCTTTAGAGATTAAAAAAAATTATTGTTGAAGTTGGAAAGATTAGAAGAAATGAATCAACGGCCTTGGAAGAGGTTGTAGGGTTAAACAACTATACACAAAAGAGATAGCTCTGATTGCCAAAAGGCGTAAAAAAGTGTACAAGGCTGACATCATGGAAATGTCAGGTACACAACTGAAATGATTGAGTGATATTGCTAATGATCCTTTACTTGGACACAAAATACTTTGACATCCAAGTCTAAAGTAACTAGATACTCTGGCGTCAAAGGACATGATTATAGGGCAGCCTAAAACTAAGTTCAAAGACAACAAAGTGTGCAGCGCATGTGTTAGGGGGAAGCAAGTAAGATTATCCTTCAAGTCAAAGAAATCAGTTAAGCATTACCAGGTGTCTGGAATTGGTTCACATCGGCCTATGTGGGCCTATGAGGATAAAAAGTAGGGGTGGTAAAACGATGACTATGAGCTGGAGCACAGGACAGAGCAACAAGCAATGCTACCTGGTTTATCTACAGGACAACCGGAGAGCTCACAGTAAGGGGGAACTATAAGTTCTGAAACTCAATTTACTGATTCGGGATGTATCCAATTAGAATCTGTAGAAGTTGAACAAACTCAAGAATTTGCCAAGCTGATGAATGGAGAATTTGAGATAAGCATGATGGGGGAACTCAAGAGGATTTTCAAGTATCTTAAGGAAATTTCGGAATTGAGACTTTGTTACTCTAAAGGTAGTAGTTTCAACCTTATAAGGTATACTGATGATGACTATGCTAGTTTTTTAGTGGATATAAAAGTACTTCATGTATAACATATTTGATTTCCTGGTCTATTAAGAAACAACCCTGTAGCCTTATCAACTGTTGAGGCTGAAAATGTGGCAGCTGGATCATGTTGTTCTTAGTTACTTTGGATTAAGCAACAACTGCTAGATTTTGGTGTAGATGTTGGTTGCATTCCTATTCTTTTTGATAATACCAGTGCTATTAATATTGCTAAGAATTTTGTTCAGCATAAAAGAACTAAACATGTTGATATAAGACACCATTTTCTTCGTGACAATGTGGAAAAAAGTCGTGTTTCAATAATGTTTTGTCCTATTGAGAATCAAATTGCTGACATCTTTACTAAAGCACTAAGTAGGGAACATTTTGAAAAAGTCAGATTAGACTTGGGGATGATTAAGATTGCATAAGCTCCCCTTGATGATTGGCTAGAAAATCAAGTTTTATACCGACATCTAAAGTAGGTTCTCATTTTAATTCTCACATGTAGTGCATCCTAAAATCCAGAGAAATGGACTAAGTCTATATTGATATGTATTATAGTGTGCAGGTTACTAACTCAGTGCAGAGGTTGAGAGAAAGGTGAAAATAAATCAGGTAATAATTATTTTGTGTCTAACATAATGATTGATAAATGAATCAGGTACCCGAACTTGTTCCTTCTCTTCCCTAAGCAATGATCATTTTTTCTACTTAAAACCCACATGTCCTTTCATACTTCATTCACTTTCAAAAGCACTCCCTCATTCGGGTCGAGTCATTATAGGGTTTGGAAAGGGGGGGGTCTGACATGAATATTCTTCTTTCTAAATTAGAATTTCAAGGGTGGTCTGACCTTTTTATCTTAGGTAACAATCTAAGAAATTTGCAACGCCGAGATGCATGAGTTTTATGGGAGCGGAATGGTGCATGATTCTGTTTTCATCATTACCGTTCTGGGTAAGTCTATTAATCTTGGTGATCCAGACATTTGGAGAACTTTGGGAATCCCTAATGAGGGTTGGGATCATTATGTCCGACACAAATGACTTGCCTTTTCCTCTTGAAATTTCACTCAGGTTCTCAGGTGTCCTACCTTGGCTCAACATAGGCATGTCTTGCACAGAGAAATATCCTCTCTTCATAGGTTATATTTTAATGTGGTGCACAAGGTCCACATTTCTCAAAAGGAAAGAAGGTTTGAGGCTAGTTTCTTTGATCTAACTTTGATGGAACTGTTAGATACAAACGTTCCTATCAATCTGCCTAGCCTAGTTCTTAAACATATGCAGTGTGTCCTTATCTAGGATAAAAATGGGCATGCCCTCCCATATAGCTAGTGGTTCTCTCAGCTCTTTAAGACGTATTCTGTTCCTTTTCAGGTTTAGATCATGCAAACGGCTAAGGATGTGTTTGGACAGATGAACCACGCTGTTTGACCTGTTTTTATGCAGTATGCTGGCACCACTCTTAATAAACTTCAACTTGCTTTGGATGTCAAGACTGTAAAATTAGCCATTGCATATCAGGAGTTTGCACAGGAGTGAAGTGGCATGCTTTCTCGGATCTTTGACCTAGAGGACGTTCTGCACAAGAACGTGTTGTTCATGCTGACATTGTTCACAACCTATCTTTGTTGATTCCCTCTAGTGCCCCTTCTACCTGACCTGTTCCTTTGATTTGTTTCTGGTTTTTGGGTAACTGCTCATGTTATCAGTAACTATGTCAAGATGCTTAACTTTTGTTTTTAGTTAATTTTCTTTTCTAACCTGCCTTTTGTATGCTGATCTCAATGCAATTTTGCTATCTTTAATGCATACAAATGTTTCTTGTTCTACTCTGTGTTATTGGTGATAACTGTGTGTGGCCTTGACTTATGCATACTTATCTCTTGGTATGATTGTTACAAAGCTTGGTTTTTTTATGATTCCAAAAGGGGGAAGTTATATATGAGGTATGCAATATTTATAACCCTTGTTTAACCTGTTTCATTCTTGAGGTTCCTTCTTAGTAGCTGCAGGCGAGATAGATGGTTGCTGATACTCAAGAAGTTTGTGATCATAAAAAAAAGGGGAATATGTTGAGGTAAATGGAGTTTTGATGATGGACACAGGATCATGAAATATGTTGATAAGTTAGGTCCTTCATTGTACTATCTTAGGAGGAGAAGACTAGATGCCATAAGATGCGAAATGGATAGAGTACTTGGAAATAAGGTCGCAACATTAAAGTAGGAATTCAATTAAGAAAATACAGGGAATAAAAGAGTTGGTATGAAGAAGGAGTTCGATAAGTTGAAGAACTCTACTACTGCAAAAGATGAAAAATAAGGAGGTTGACTTGATGAAGAACTCTGATGTGAAGAGGGAGTTGGAAAAGATAAAGAACTCTACTACTGCAAAAAAGGGAAAACAAGGAGGTTGACTTGATGAAGAACTCTAGTGTGAAGAGCGAGTTGGAAAAGCTAAAGAACTCTGCTACTACAAAAGACGAAAAACAAGGAGGTTGACTTAATGAAGAACTCTTCAGCAGCTTAATTAAAAAGGGCTAAAAAGATTTAGTGTAATCTACCTAGACAAAAAGCAAATAAGGGTCTGTGAAGTCTAGAGTCTTGAGAGCAAATTAGTAGGTGTGTTTCATTGTTGAGCTACGTCCAGGACATTATTTAATTCTTTCTTGTTGAGTCGTGTTGTCTTACTTAACTCATTGATCTATAAACTAAGATTAGGTATATTCTTCAAGTTGGGGGCAACTCAAAAACTTGGGAACATAAACCTTGGGAGGTTTGTGCATAGTTACGAGTTGTTTGAAGTTTGTTATTGCTTAGATTACTAGGAATTGTAATCTTTTGTTGAGGCTCATTTTGATTTAGTGACATTGGGGAAAATTCGTGTAGGGTTACATGTCGTGGTTTTTCACCTTTTGTGAGCCGGGTGTTTCCACGTAATTTGTTTTTACTTTTTGAAAAAACGCCTACAAACTTGGTTCTTCGATTAGGCAAATCCATAGATTGTGCAAATCTAAAAAAAAGCAGTAGAGGAAGAAAATAAATTGTTATTACTCAGCTGCCAAATAGATTTTTTTATGTCTTTCTTGTTAATTGAGGTGTCTTTGATTAAACTCAATCTCTAAGGTCATCGAAGAGATAAACTCTCATAGTTTTTCATTGTTGGTTAATGATATAAGTTTTCGCTTTGAGATTACCAAATTTATGAATGGGATTAATCAAATGATACGAAGAACCATATTGGTCCAATTGTCCTGCTAGAACATGACATTGGATAGATAATTCAAAAGATAGTAGTATTCCTTTTGTTTCTATACGATGCAAGACTGGAATTTTTAGGTGCAATAACTTTGGATATGGGATTGCTTCCCTGAGATATTCAGCAATAAGAAAACTAGACCAAATACAAGGTTCAATCTTAGTCTCCATCGTTTCTTGGCTGAGAGAGTTTAACAAATGTCAATGAGACCCTTAAAATCAAGACCTCCTCCTTAGCAGCGAAAGGACACATATTATTTTAAGAGGATCAATGGTAGTTATTCCTTAAAGATTTTTGCAAATTTTATTACTAATTCAATATTAACAATTACAACAAGCATTAAAGAAGAAAATATATGGAGGGTCCGAAACAGAAGAATATGCTCGGCAATAATAGCTGGGGACAAATTTTCTTTTTATCGATCATAATACATTGAGCAACTAAGACAATTAAAAGAAAAACCATCCGGTTTATATTCAGTCTTTTTATGAGTTAAAAAAAACTTATAATTCTTATTAATCTCCTGGCAAGAAGCCTTCTAATACCATTTCAATAGTTTCATAATCAGTTTTATAGAGTATTTATCACTAGAGGCGAACACGACAATATCATCAGCATATCTAAGATAATTTAATAGGAGAGCAATTTTTACGTATAGAGAAACCAATGTACCATTATAATGCATATAATCTAAGGTCCTACTAAAAATAATGAAAAAATCGATGGATAAGGTCAGTTCAAAAAATCTACAGAAAACTGATCCGTTTGTAACTTTTGTGGAAAAAAACATTTAATAAAAAATGGATGTCCGTTGATTTTTTTCTACGCTAAATTATAGATTTTTAATTTTTTTTCTTTTAACGAAAATCAGTGATCCCTCATTCTTTTATTTTGTAAAAATTGACGAACAAGATCAGATTGAAGTGCAAACTATAATTGAAGAGTATAAATAAAAATGATGAAAATTATTTTGCTAAAGAACATGTGTCATCAAATGGTAGAATTATCTAGGGTCATAAGAAATACTCCATCTACTTATTTTATATGAGTTAGTGACATGAAATATAAGAAAGGAAGAAAGACTTTTGAAATGTATAGTATAAAATGAGTGACAGATGTTTATGTGATCATAAATCATTTCACTTTTAAAATGTGTAATCTAAAATAAGTGATAAATGTTTATGTGACTGTAAATCATTTCATTAAACGTAAAACGAATATTGTAAAATTAGACCATCTATAATCTATATCTATCTTATTATATATATATAATTTCCGTAAAAGCATGAAATCTTTTGGATGTTATGATGCTGTAAAATACTATTTAAACTGACAAAGTATGAAATTTAAACTCACAGGAAATTAAAGTAATAAAGGTAGATTAGTACCAATCTTCAATTTTTCCATGAGCTAGTAGTTCGGCTAGTCTAGCTAGCTATAGAATAATTGTAATATACTTCTTAGTATTAGCTCTATTATATCCATTAGGGGAAGTTAGGAATTTATCTATGACTTATACCAACTCCGTAGTAAATACTTATACAATACATGCTTGATTTACTGTGATTATCATATATTGTTTTGATCAAGGGATAAAAATCCCAACAGATATTGGAAAGAATAAGAGAAAATTACAAAATTTACTTTGATTACTAAACCCCCATGAGAGCATGGCTTTTTTTTTTTTACTATAAGTGAAGGTGATATAAACAACATCACTTAAATGCTCAGCTCCAACCATCTGGGAGGATATATAGTACATTTACAACATATCACTTATAATTGTACAATATTAGCACATACGAAACATGCTAATTATGTTCACTATAAGGCAGATAAAAGCAAGCTTAGTTATTAATTAAAAAGCCACAGCAGCAGTAGATGATTTTCTCTTAGATGAGAAATATTCCACACCATGATACATCTGGACAGCTTCATAACTGTTAATATTACAAACTCTTTCTTCACTTGGATGCAACTGAATAACATGTGGTTTTTGGGGATAGTATTTATAAAGAGAAGAAGGAGCTGGAGTATTTGGCCTCAAGTATTCTGACCCATGATAAGCCCTTGCCTTTCTATTGCCCCATACTTCATCAATAAGATCAAACCCTTCTTTGCCTATCTTGGCTAGCGCCTGCTCTTTCCTATGTGCCATTTTCTCTATTTTTTTTTATTTTCTTTTTTTTTTTTGTGTGTGTGTGCAAGTAGAGAAAGTTGGTGTATAGATATAGGGGAGAGAGAAGTAGTTTGTGCTTGTTTGGATAGTATGGCTAAAAAGCCCTTTATATAGGCATTAGTTCCACAATCATGATAAGAAGGAAAAGGATGGCAGAAAAGGTATTCTGTCTAAGGTGTGTTTGGTATTTCAGTTTTTTCATTGTGGTTGATCCAAATATTTTGTAACAATATTTTTAAAAAAATTAATATATTTTATTCACTTTTTTTTCGTGTTAATAGAGAAAATAATAAGTGATATGAACTGTCTTTTTCACACTCCCTCAATCCAGTTTCACAATATTTACTTAGATTATAAATAAATATTTTTTAAATAATTCTTTTTTTGTTTTTATATATTTGTATAGGATAAATTATCTAATTGCATCTTTTGAAGTGTGATTCTTTCCAAATCTTGCTAATACGGAATAATAAATTGTCATAGGGGAACACTTATGGAACACCAAAAAATAAATTTAAAAAAACTAGTAATTCTTCAGAAAAAATATTTTCTTCAAAAATACTTTTTACAACAAACGTGCCCTAAATTAATTGCCCCCCCTTTTCCCCCAACTTGTGGTGATTCCTCTACAATATATAGCTAGTTATTATTACAATTTTTTAAAATAAATTTAAAAATAAAAAAGACAGTGTGCACGTGGCTGATTCTTGTATGTGGTGGTAATAAGGTAAATACACTTGGAAACGTATAAAGTGGTCATTAGATTTATATTCTTTTGATATATATGACTCTTCACCTTTAAGCAAAAGAGTGCTCAAATATTTTTGAAACTCTCGGGGTCATTTTTTCTGTTTTTTTTTTTAAAATTTTTTTTTAATTGTTTAAAGTTTTTTTTATTTTTATTGTTTTTTTTTTTTTAAGAAATCTCATGTCATTTATAACTTGTCAGCACTAAGAGTTCATGCCCTTGAACACTTTTGCAGTTTAAGAGTCGCTTTAAGCGACAAGGGCTTTTGGGCTTCACTGCTTTTACGGTCGTCAAATTGCTTTAATGGTGCTGCTTAAGTGACTATTTTATCACTTTTGCGATTGTCGTTAAAATATTTATTTGTATTTTTCAGATTTTTTAAGTTCGAACTGTGATTAGATTAGAAATTATTTGTATCTTCAAGGATTAAAGATTTAGACTACGATTAGAGGCTATTTGCTTTTATAGATTAGAGGTTCGGATTTTGTGCTGCCCTCCGTCAGTGTTCGACAATGTTTTTGAGGGTCACTTTTACTTTAGTATTGTGCGCGGGCGTACCTTCTAAAATTATGGGCCCAGTTGGTGTATAGATCCTAGATTTTGTACTTTACACCTGCGTACATGCCTCTATTGCTCATTCTCGACTTTTGTTGTATCATTTTCTAGCTTATCCATCTATATTTGCAATTCTTACTAAGTCGACTTCATATGCTTATTGGGTACCTTTTTTTCGTGCTCATGCTACACTCTGCATCTGCTCCATGATGTGAGTCCCAGCATGACCTGGTGCCGTTGTTTTATCTAGCTGATAGCAGTCATTTCTGGAGACTTGGGTGAGCATTGACTGTTGTTGGATCATTTTGACTCCATCTACACTTGTGGCTCGTCTTTTGCTTTCTGGGATTAGCCTTGTATTTGTATATATTTATATATTATTTTGATCCAATTAGGGGATATATCTTTTATCCTAGTAGCTTTGTACACGTGGTAACTCTCTCTCTCTCTCTCTCTCTCTTGTAAATAAGATAATATAATTGTATAAAAGTTAGTAAAAAAAAAAAGAAAAGTTTGAAGGGAGGTGCTCTTTTTTTAAGCTTTGAACTCGTGAGTCATACTTTGTAATTGTATTATTATATCCTGGAGAGAATAAATGTAACACCCGATAAAATTATCAAAATACCCGTAGAATGGAGACGTGTGCATAATGCGTCTTCCAAAGCTCGGATGAGAAATCTGAGACCGAATTTGAGATCAGCGCAAAAAATTGAGTCAGAAAATGGTCTCGACCCAATTTGAGAGCAACCGGGTCGAAACATAATTTTCGCAAAATTGACTAGAAACAGTAAGGGTACACGACAGGGCCGCGTGGACCTATCGCGGACCCAAAATAGTGAGGGTATGCGATAGCTCCGCGATACGGACCTATCGCGGACCTACACTTATATATTTTCTCAAATTTTTGACGGGATTGAATTTTCGAAATTTCACAGGTGCGCGACAGGTCCGCGTCGGGGACTTGTTATCCCGACCTATTCCACTAAAGTTTAAAATTTTAAATATTTTGAGGGGCATTCCGAACGTTTTTCAACTCCTCCTAAATTTGAAACATAACCCATTTAGGTCATTTTGATGAGTAAATAGGATCAAAAACCTCATTCTAAGTCCTTCTTCATAATACTTGAAAGTTAGGGCTTGAGAGAGAGAAGAAAGAAGAATGTGAGATTGAAAAATTCTTGACGGGTTATTTGCGGAGCTTTATCCCAAATATGTAAGGCTAAACTAAAAGCATGAGATTTTTTCCCCATTTATCTCATAGATGGTCTTAGATGAGAGTTGAAGGTTCTTGAGTCTACATGCATGAATCTTGATTATTTTCTTGAAAAAAATTATACTTTTTACATGTATTTTCATATGTTGATGATCATCATAGACTTGTTTTCTTGAATTGAATATTTTCTTGAGATATTGCATAAACCCTTTTTGTTAATGATTAAGAGCATGCATGGAAGAAGTTAAGGATTGAGTCTAGAGCCTTGATTGACAATGTAATTGTGATTGTGATCGAGATTGAGATGTGAGAACGATGATGAGTTGATAGAACTTAATAGTCCCATGAGTTTCCATAAATGAACTCTAATGATTTGTCTATTTGATTGTTTCCTAATGATTATTCTAAGCCTTGAGCTATTGATTGAGATGTTGATTAATGAGATGATTAGAGTCTCTATGAGACTGATTGAAAGATTGTGCCTCTGTGAGACTGATTGAGATGATTGTATTGAGATAGTTTGATCGGATGGATTGTTTTATGAGCATTGAGTCATGGGAGCAGTATCGAGCACCGAAAGAGTAAGAGTTAGTCCAACTCGCACTCGTCAAACTACGTAGCCAAGCGTAGGTGAGGATTAGAACCATTATGTCTCATTGTGGTACCCTCTGGATAAAGTCCCTAAAATAATAGAGAACTTAACTTTAACGGATAGCTGGAGTCCCTAGTGGATTCGATTCGTCCCCTACCTGGCAAGTATGAGATGGTTATGGTAATAACGACGGCTTTTTGTACAATCATTGGCTCATAAATGATTGTTGTCGGACAAGATAAACTCCCAGAAAGTTCCTACCTTGAGTACTTTGAGTCGAGATGTGATGAGATGAAAAGTGATGTGATGAGATGAGTTGAGATGAGTCCTTCTGAGATGAATAGACATTTGATATGTTGATTTTACTATCCTTGATGTTGATTGTTGTTTCTATATTATTCTACCTATTTCGTTTTCACTCAGCTATTTTATATACCAGTACTGACGTCCCCTTTTGGACTGCATCGTATTATGATGTAGATACATATGATAGAGGTCATCAGTAGGCAAATTGTTGAGGATCTTTGAGCGTTCAGCAGATTGGTTTGCCTCCCCTACTTCGAAGTATTCATTACATTATTTTTCATCAGACTTTAGAGTTAGAGTTACTTATCTTTTTATTTTGATTGAGGTAGTCATAGGTCTGTCATTGGTACCACTTAATAGTGATAGAGGCTTCATAGACTAGAGTCGGGTGTTGATAATTGGAACTTGTCAAGCTAGTTTCCTTCTATTAGCTATCTATTTCTAACATTATTTTGAGAGTAGATGAGATGTTCCAATTTATTCTTCTTTATCTTCCACTTATTAGTAAGATTGTTGATTGGATGAATGTGATGAGGTCAAGTGGTTCACTTGGGGCCTAGCAATAGTCCCTGGGTGCGGCCATGTCTTCGATCCCCTCCCGGGGCATGACAATAAATCAGGACAATTACTACTATAAGAAATATTTTACTTTTCTTCAATTTATATTTCAATAGTAACCTGCAACCTTGTAACTTTTTCTAACATCTTAAATTATTGTTTTTTTTCCTTGGTCGGGTGGAGATGGTGGTAATGGTAATATTCTTATATCAATTATATGATTGAGAAGATAAGGTTTCCACTACCTTGCTACATGAAAAAAAGTTTATGGATATACCACCTCTACACTTTTTATCCTGAATATATAATTGAGATTCGAAAGAACAAGATTATTGTACATTTTAAGTAGAACATAATTTCTTGTACATTTTAAGTAGAACATAATTTCTTTCTTGTTATATTTTTGAGGAGGCTCTGATTCCAATTAATGTAAAAAAGAAAAGTAGAAACGAAATGAAAACAATGAAAAAACAAATCCTTAAAGGGAAGAGACTAAGTTTCTTTATGAAAAAGTAGCAATAAAAAATAAAATAGCTACAAACAATAATAAATATTTAGATTTTAATAATTTATCTGATCACCACTAAAAAATAGAGCTTGTCTATGTTTTTGTGCGTCTTTCTAGTCGTATGAAGACCCTGCATGAGCTAGTGTTTTCGAGGTATTTTGGTTTGCAAGTAATTTTAGAGAGCCTTGGACTTGTAGAACATGAGTTTGAATTCATCTTGTCAACTTAACTTAATCGGCCCAAATATAAATTGAATTTTTATTTAAGTCATTTAATTTTAATTTAAATATTAATTAGACTTTGTTAATCAATAATCTGACTTGATGACATATTACAAATTTAAGATTTCATAAAAAAAAACTTAATATGAAATTATCAATAAAACTTCACTAGCTACCTACAGATTAATTTTTTTAAACCTTTTAAAAGTTACTTTTAAAAAAATCTTAGATGCTTAGCTATGCTATTTTACACCATTAACCAAACGAGATATATATTTTTGTAGTGCATTATAAATATCACGGTTATATAGTCATACATTTGCATCGAAAAATCAGTAAAAAAAAGAATATTACACAAAGATAAGACTAAATATAATATAGGCAATCTTTGTTGGTCATTTTCCACGCATCAAATTATTTCATCTAACCTATAAATGACAGCTCAGATTTTTAATTTTTAAATTAATTATCCATCTAAATATCATTTGAAAATGTGTTACAATATACGTTCACTTGTATGGAAATTTGATACATCAAAATGCTCGTCAACTTCTTGAAAGTACTTTTTGTTATAAAAAAATTGTTAATCATGTAAATACCAAATTGTGTATTCACCAGTTAATTAATCCCTCTTGTATAAAATAGAGTATCACAAAATGAAAAATGAGCATTTAGTGTAACTTTCTTTTTCATTTTATTTTATTTTTCCTCAAAGCTTCTAAACAGAAAATACCATTATTATATTCTCATAGGCATAAACAATAAGGTCTAGTCTCAGTCTTACTTTTCTCAGTGAATCTGATTCTTACCAGAAACCTTTTTTTGGAGTACACTATTTTATTCTTATTCTTTTCCTTTGTTCCCATTCTCTTTTTTGGTATTCCCAATCTATTGATATTTGAAGAAAATCAAGAATATAGCTATTCATGTTTAATTATCTTATAAGTCCATCAGTTAGAGTAACAATTGAATTTATTTGAGTAGTTCATGGGCACACAAATTATAAGGAATAAACAGTGTATTATAAAGTGTAGTTGGAAGTAATAAAATAGAGCTTATAAACAATGAAATAATAGGCAATAGAAAGTAATGAACCTTATTAGCATGTCTGTGGCGTAGTCGTCCAGCAATGTGAATGGAAAAGTAAAATGAAGATAAAAATGATGGGTCAATCCTTTGCGTTGATAGCTACACAATTAGTTAACAAGTGGTTTAAGTCATAGTTTCAGGAATTTTAATAAATAACTTAGTCCTAAATTTACTCGGCTGAAATAACTACAACTTAGGCAATTATATTTTGTTACTATAATTATAACAGTGTCTATATATTTCACTATACAATTTGAGCAACGATTGAACAATTCGTAGTTTTTGTATATTTCACTATATAATTCTGTAACGTTTGTGTAATTCACTTTGCAATTCTGTGATGTTTGTGTATTTCGCTATATAATTCATGCATAATATTTATACAATCACTATACAATTCAGAATATTTGTATATTTTCCTTTCTCATATATAGAAGGGACCTCCAAAGCAGCTCTTTCTTGTGCTGTAGTTTGAGAGGCTAAATTGATCATTTGCCTTTTATTATAATTTGTTTATTTTACTTTTTATTTAATTTATTATATATTTAGAAGACAGTTGGCGGTTGTCCTATTAGCTTACTACTCAAGGGCTATCTTAGTCATTTCTGGTAAAATAATTGCTTTATTCATTTTAATTTATTTGTCTAAATTTTTTTTTATTTTTTCATATATTAAAAATTACATAAGAAATATTACAATTTACTATAGTTGACAACTTAAAATTTTATAAAGGCATATTAAAAACTGAATTGTCTCTCAAAATTATATTAGTACTAAATAAATTGTGCCCAAAGAAGTAGCATACATTATTTAAAATATCTCAAAAATACTATGAATTACAATAATAAACAACTTAAAAATTTAAAAACATAAAAAAAATAAGTTAAGTGATTCTCAAAATTCTATTAGTGCCACATAAATTGAGACATAGAAAGTAACATACATTATTCAGAAGTTATGTACAAGGTCTTATATGTCACAATAATTAATACCTTAAAATATATTTGAAAAATATATAAATTATTTGGTTGACTTAAGAAATTCTATCAGTGTCACATAAATTGGGACATAGGAAGTAACATATATTATTTGAAAATTGACATAAAAAGTACTACTCTATAAATCACAATAATTAACTTAAAAAATAGAAGACATAAAAAAATTTGGTTGATTTTTAAATTTTATCAATGCTACATAAATTGAGACAAAAAAAAAATAATGCTATAATATTTAAAAATTACTTTAGAAGTACTATAGAGAAGAATGATTAACAACTTAGAATATTTAAAAATTTGATCAACTTTTCTAATTCTATATATGTCATATAAATTAAAACAACAAAATTATATATAATGAACCCTTGTTAACATGGGACTCTATATCCAGTTTGAATATAATTGAAAAGTAATCACTTTCACAGCACACATTAATACAAGTGTGGGAGAACTTTTCTCTTCCCTTTGTTATTCATCTCTTTTTTCCTTTTGTACTCGAATAAACTGCACAAATCGCTCTCTCAATTTTTGCATTATATTTACATATTTATATTGTGATTTAATTGTATAACAAAAGTTTAGCTTACCAATATGTACATACTGTTATGCCCAAGATGATTCCCGGAGATAAATGAAATATTAAATGATACAAAAACACAAGATTTACGTGGTTCGGCAATTTGCCTACGTCCAAGGGAGGAAGCAACGGATTTTATTCAGGAGAAAGATTTACAGACCACTCAAGCTCTCACTCTCTCTTACAAAACTCAGATTTTCTTTTTTTACAAATGAGGATTGCACCTCTATTTATAGTAAATTTACAAGTGTGAATCATTCAAAAGTTGGCCAAAAGTTGGTGGCCAATTTGGCCAACTTTTGAATGTGCAGCCATTGTTGAATTCAACAATGGCAGGCTGGTGGCTGTTCAACAATGGTGGCTTGTTCAACAATGGTGGCTGAAATATTTCTATGGTTGGTGGCCGTTGTTGACTTGCCAAATTCCAATAATCTCCTCCTTGGCAAGTTAATCAACTTTACTTTCAATACGCCTTTAAGCGCTACGGGCTCGAGAGATATTGATCAAGTACAAACAATGTTGGAACTTGATCCCTGTAACCACTTTTGTGAGCATGTCTGCAGGATTATCCGCAGTTCCGATCTTTTGTAGTAGAATGCTTTCTTTGTCTACTATTTCTCGAACAAAGTGGAATCGAACATCAATATACTTGGTACGACCGTGATGAACTTGGTTCTTTGCCAAAAAGATGGCACTTTGGCTGTCACAAAAAACTCTCACGTTCTCTTGAACAACTCCCAAGTCTCTAATCAGTCCGTGAAGCCAAATTGCTTCTTTGAAAGCTTCAGTTACAGCCATGTATTCTTCCTCTGTAGTAGACAAAGCTATGGTTGACTGTAATGTTGATCTCCAACTTACTGGTCCTCCTGCCATAGTGAACACGTAACCAGTAGTAGATCGCCGCTTATCAAGATCTCCAGCATAGTTTGAATCGACATATCCAACGATATGTTCGTCGATTGTTTTGTCTTTCTCAAATTTCAAACCAATGTCCACGGTACCATGAATGTAACATAGAATCCATTTTACTGCTTGCCAGTGGCCTTTCCCTGGATTATGCATATAACGACTTATCATACTTACAACATGTGAAATGTCAGGTCGGGTACACACCATTGCATACATTAAGGCACCAACTGCATTTGCATATGGAACATTCTCC
>JAABOM020000001.1:16302490-16314240 GCA_011800125.2 Solanum clarkiae
CCATTTTGCTTTATTCCATCATACTCCAAGGCCAAAAAATAGTCAATCTTTGGCTCCATCCGAGATTGATGGAAATACATATGAAACTCTTATGTAACATTAAAATATTGAATCAAAACTCACCCCTTTTCAAACTTCACTTTCCTGTGAAATTGCAGATATTCTAGCCATTAACCAACCTTAACATGGCTTTGCAATGAAAAGAACAAATTTGCACTTGAAAGATCTCAACCTTTTATCCTTGACAATACATTTTCATCAGAATTATATGTCCACAAGAACTGGTTGGTGGTTACTGTGTAAAATTGGTGAACGATAAAATATGATAGGCTACTATGACTTTATTGATCATATCACTCGAGATTTTGAGACCGAGTTATAATACTTGTTTCCTTAGATTTTACTTTTGTGCTCAACTATGCAGAGACAAGTTCAGAGGATCATGTCAGGCAACTTGGACATGATAGCTCAAATCAAGGAACACCTATGCGAGGGAAATTTGTGCCCAGTGAGAAGATTCAAAAGTTGAGGAACAAATTGACAAAATTTATGGAGGATCATATATATCCAAGGGAAAATGAGTTTTACAAGCTTGCACAGTCTACCATGCGTTGGACAGTTCACCCAGATGAAGAGAAATTAAAGGAGCTGGCAAAAAAAGAAGGATTGTGGAACTTGTGGATACCAGTGAGTTTCTTAAAGCTCATTCTGTCGTAAAGAAGTGAAAGAGATTTGTTTTCTAAGAATGTACTGATATTTTATTTTCTACTAATATGTAGTTTGATAGTGCTGCTCGGGCTAGAGAACTTATTTTTGGCAGCAGAAATGGTCCAGTGGACAATGATTTTGGTAGCTTATTGGGTGCTGGTCTTTCCAATCTGGAGTATGGATATCTGTGCGAGATTATGGGTCGTTCTGTTTGGGCGCCACAGATTTTCAACTGTGGGGCACCTGATACCGGAAATATGGAGGTAAAATGACCATTACTTAATATTTTGTGCAGAGATAAATTGAAGGTAGCTACTGCAATAATCTTCTTTTAACTTAACTCAATGAGGACTCCAGTGGCAAATATATGATAAATATTCTCAAGGAAGCTTAATTATATCTTGCAGCAGTTTTGCTGGATAATTTAACTTGGTGAAAAGTGAAACAAAAATAGGTTCATACTCCCTCCGTCCCTTTTTGTTGTCATTTTCTTTTAGAATCAAACTATATAAACTTTGACTAACATTTTAAGATGTATTTTTTTTTTTATCATATTGATATAAAAAAGTTGTAACCAATAATATCTTTTATATAGTTTTTGAATATCTTGACTTTTATTTTAAAATATCAAATTAATAAAATCTAAGTTTGAAAATTAGTTAGATTGACTTCTGAAAAGTGCAACATGACGATTAAAAAGAGATGGAGGGAATGGAAGATAGTTCATTATACCCTTTCGAGGCATAATTGTCTATGTTCTAACATTCTGTTGGGGGTGATTCATCTTTTCAGGTATTACTTCGGTATGGGAATGAAGAACAGATGAAGGAATGGCTTGTTCCCTTGCTTGAGGGAAATATACGCTCTGGCTTTGCAATGACAGAGCCTCAAGTTGCATCCTCAGATGCCACTAATATAGAGTGTTCCATTAAAAGGTAGACACAAGCTACAACTTTGAAAGATAAGTATATGAGATATAGCACTGTCTCTCGTAATTTTATTTTTTATATAGACACTGTTGGATAGATAAACTGTGAGGAGTAAAACCGGGCACTTGGTGAGATTCTTCAGCGCGTTAGAAAAGACTAGCAAGGTATTAAGAGAAGGTAAACTAGACATAATATAGCCTTCATATATATATATCACTAATTGCTGTTGATAGTATGTTTCCCTCCCCATCCCCTTAGGGGCCAAGGCAGCCAAAAGTGGGCAAAAGCATGGAAATGAATAACATTAAAAAAATAAAATAACAGAAGGAAAACACAAAATGAGATTCTCAAGTGAAATAATTGGATATGGTGACAAGAAGTTCTAAACAGTTTTCCCTTTTTATTTTGTCTCTTATCTCACGATCTCAATGCTTTTGCATATGGCATCTTACCATCCACCTTCAATCTAATCTGAGTCTGATTCTTCGAAAAGTTTTTCAAGTTCGAATATGAGCATCCAATGTATCCCTCCTTAACTGCCCTAGCTTCTTTACCATCAAGCATGGTGGCACATCCTTCTTGATTGGGTATCTTTTAGAGAGGAAATTGCATATGAATCAGGCACACTCTAACCTCCAAAATTCCCTCCTAGCGATGGTTAGACCGTCTTTGTGGTAGTGGGGTGGAGTGTTCTCCAGTCAAGAACTCATATGTTCAGAAGATGCATGATGCGGAGACAAGGATGTTAGATGGATGTGCGAGCATACTAGGAGTGATAAGAGGTTATCTGGGAGAATGTGGCAGTGACCTCTATGCCATATAAGATGAGAGAAGTGAAACTGAGATGTTTTGGGCATGTGTAAAGGAGGGACAGTAATGCCCCAGTGAGGAGGTGCAAGAGGTTGGTGGTAGGGGATACGTGGAAGGGTAGGAGTAGACCGAAAAAGAAGTAGGAGAAAGATGATTAGATAGGACATGGCGCAACTTCATATTACCGACGACATGACTTTAGATAGGAAGAAGTGAAGGTCATAGAATAGGAGTAGAGTGTTGTCTTGCCCTACGTAGGTCTAGTGCCTGTTGTAGGACTACTTGTATCCTGTAGTTCTTACCATATGTTGTCTATTGTATTTTGATTATCACATTATTTTGAGGTTACTATTTTCCTTTTGTAGACTTTGCACTGCTTTTCTATTAAGGACTGTGCTTTCTTCCATTGTTTTCTTCTTCTATTATTTGGGTTTGATGAACTTGAGCCGAGTGCTTTTCGAAAGTAGTCTCTCTACCTCCACGAGGTAGTGGTAAGGTCCGCACACACTTTACTTTCCCAAACCCTACTTTGTGGGATTTCACCCGGTATGTTGTTGTAATCATTTCCTATTCTCTTGGTGACTTAATTTGTACTCCCTTTAACTTCGATTTGCAATTTTAATTGGGTGTGTAAAGTGAGGTTCTAATGATATGTCTTATATTGTTTATGGTAAAGGGAACCATCTCGTCAATGGTCACATTTATCCTAAGATGGTAAATCCAAATTTCCCAAAATTTTGTGGGAATCTTGAAGTACATCTATAGAAAATGACAATCTATAGAAAATGACAGTTTGTGCACTAAGCTCTCGCTATATTCGGGGTCTAGGAAAGAGCTGGACCATAAGAATCTGTTATATACAACCTTACGAAGCAATTTTGCAATAGGCTGTTTCATTAGCTCGAACTTGTGACTTTCTGATCACATGGCAATTACCAATTACCGGGTTCCCCTTCAAAATACATTTATGTGTCTTAAAATACTTGATGAATGTTTGGGAGGGGAAATTCATAACTTTGGGATTGGAGAATCATGCCAGATGTTTTTTTGGTGACAAATCATGCCAGATGTTGAATGTGAATCTAGAGAATTCTTATGGTTCATGTCTAAGTTGCTCGTACTCGGATGCAGTTTCTGATATGAGTGCAGATCTAGAGATCATATTCTCCATGATCTAAATTTTAAGATTTGGGGATTTGGATCTAGGTACAGATACGTGTGCGGAGATTCGGCTAAAAATAATTCAAATATAAAAAATAGTCATAAATATATGCCTAAAAGTATAGCAGACTATTTAAAAGGAAAGAATGCATAAATTTTTGAGAGCAAGTTTGAATTAGAAATACTTGTATTTGTCTTGAATTTCTCTATCGATTTTGGTCAAAGTAACCAAAATCGTTTGACCACACCCATTACGGATACCACACCTACATTGTGTCGACACGGGTGTGGCACCAAAATGAAGAGTGCTCGCAACTTAGGTTCCCATCTAAAGAACCTTTATTCAATTTAGAAGGATTACGTTCAACTTAATCATCCTTTTCTTGTTGAATACACAAGAATTTATAGGGTCAAATTAGAGTTAATGTCTAGGACTTACCTTCCCCCAGGCCTAAAAAAAATTAGAAAGAGTCGAATGCTGGAATTTGTTATATTAAAATAAATTAACTGTGAGAGCAATGCATTTTACAGACATGGAAACTCGTATATTATCAATGGGACAAAATGGTGGACCAGTGGAGCCATGGATCCCCGGTGCAGAATTCTCATTGTGATGGTTAGTTCTTGCTTCTCAGCGAGAATAATGTGTTTCTGTTTATACTTTTGTGTTCAACCCACTTAGTTTGGATGAATGGCAGGGAAAAAATGACTTGACAGCTCCGAAGCATAAACAGCAGTCCATGATCTTGGTGGACATCAACAGTCCTGGTATTACCATAAAGAGACCACTAACAGTATTTGGCTTTGATGATGCTCCTCATGGGCATGCAGAAATACTATTCGAGAATGTAAGCGTCCCAGCCAAGAATATCCTGCTTGGTGAGGGGCGTGGGTTTGAGATTGCTCAGGTAATGGTGTTTCATGTATTTAACAAGTTCACATTTTACATATTTTGTGACATTAACATTTAAAGAGCTAATCTTTTGATGGCTATCCATCAGAAGTTCCTACATCTGTTACATTGAATCGATCATCATACTTTTGCATTTCTTTTGGATTTTGCACACCCCAGGAAAGTGATTTAATCTCCATTTGTTTTACATGTTCTGAAGTTTTAGTGTCAACCATTGTTATTCAAATAATTACAATAAGGGGGTTTGAGGGGAAAAGAAGAAACTTTCTGCTTTTGTTTCAAGTTAGTGGCACATCTTTAAAAGGGTCATCTTCTTACGAATGATAGAGAATCATATGGAATGCTAAACTGTTCATTCTGGTTATCTAAGGGAAGATATCTGCAGCATATGGAATCGTATGACTGAAACTTGGTTTCTGAATTCTCATTCTCATAGGGTAGGCTGGGACCTGGAAGGTTGCATCATTGCATGAGATTAATAGGTGCAGCAGATCGCGGCATGCAGATGATGGTTCAAAGGGCCCTTCAAAGAAAAGCTTTTGGAAAATTAATTGCTCAACATGGCTCTTTCCTTTCTGATGTTGCTAGGGTAAGTTTTTTGCTTTTTAGGTTTGTGCAAACAAAACCTCCATGACGGTAACTGCTATATTTAGTTTCTCAAAACTGCTTTATTTAGTTTCTCTTATTTTTCCATAATTCTATCTGAAATGATACATGACAATGGACTTTACAGTGTCGAATTGATCTGGAAAAAACTAGATTATTAGTTCTCGAAGCTGCTGACCAGCTTGATCGGCTTGGAAACAAAAAGGCTCGTGGTACAATTGCAATGGCAAAGGTAAGGAAGCATAATGACAATGACTTGCATGATTGCATTAGTATCCATTCCTGAAAATACTTTACCAGGATTATTTGGTTTACAGGTTGCTGCTCCAAATATGGCATTGAAGGTGCTTGACATGGCAATGCAAGTGCACGGTGGTGCTGGTTTATCAGGCGACACTGTTCTTGCACATCTTTGGGCTACTGCTAGGACATTAAGAATCGCAGATGGTCCTGATGAAGTACACCTGGGGACAATTGCGAAGATAGAACTACAGAGAGCCAGAATGTGAAAGGTTGATACAAATACTGCCTTTACGTTGACACAAGTCATTTGTTTGCACGCAACTTAAACCTCTGTCCTGGTCAAGAAATAATAATTCATAAGAGATTCTCGGAAAACAGTGGACTGAGAGCATGAAAATAGAAGGCTATGAGCTCTAAGTAGCCCAATAATCAGTTTTAAGAAGCATATGGCCGATAATGACACTGTTTGTCTTGTTCAATAATAGTGTCAGTTTTGTGGCACTTGTATAAACTTACTCACTCATGTATACATGATCTCCATGTTCTGATCTGCATCATCTTGGTTTTTACAGTAAGCTTTCTTCATTTCTCTGTTGAATATTGGAAATTAGCTTGTGGTGATTTCGAGCTTTCCCGTCACGTCTCTGGTTGTCTACAATGTATTTTCTAATAATAATAACAGCTTGATAATATATGACGATAAGTGTCAAAAATATACCTAAATTATCTTCTTTTTTTTAAAAGTTTAATACCTAAATTATTGGGAAGTAAGTTTCATACCTTAACTTTTACTTATTAGTTTGAAAAACACACTTCAGTGATAGTTATATGTGTAATATACTCTCTTTTATTTAAGAAAATGTTGTCACATGGATAAAATATTTCATCTTGACAAAAATTAAATAAATTGTTAATATTAATTAAAAATTAAGATTAAAATACTAGTTAATATTCTTCCAATTTTTAAAAAATAAAATTTAAAGTATTTTTTTCACCTACATCCCCCCCCCCCCCCGAGGCCTCAACAAGTCCCATGGTTTTATTATTATTTTTTGAATCTCTTTTATAAAACTTTTTTAAAAAATTCAAAATTTACCCCCTCCTCCACTTCTTCGTAAAACAATTGACATTATTTTTATTTTTTAAAACAAAATAACTATCCCACCCATTTAACCCTTTACTCTTGATTTATTTTTACCCGTGTTACCTATTTTTAATAGATATGATACATATTTTTAGAAAAAATATTTTTTCTACTTGTGTACCAAATATAACAGAAACAAAAAATTTATTTTTAAAAAATATTGCGGTAAGTAAAAAATATTTTTTAAAAAAATGAAAAAAATGAAAGCAGAGAATTAGGTGGGTAGAGTAGAATTATTTTTTCTAAAAAATTAGAATAAATATCTAAATTATTATTTTAGGAGGGGGGTGGAGGAGATGAAGAATTTCTTTTAAAAAATTTACAAAGAATTTAAAAAAAAAAAACAAAAGAAAACTAAACCATTGGTTGGTTCCATGGGAGGGGGGGGGGTATAGAAAGAGGAAATAGTAGAGTGGAGTAAGAAAAGTATTTATAATTTTATTAAAAATAATAACACTTTAATATTTAACTTTAATTAATATTATAATTTATTTATTTTTTGCCCATGTAGAATGTTTTTCCCATGTAGAATGTGATGTGTCATTTTTTTTAACGGAAAATTTAGGGGTGGCAATTTGGCGGGTTGAGTTAAATTTGAATGGTTATAATGGGTCAAGACACCAAACGGGTCAAGACCCAGCCCATCTCAAATTTATTTGGGTCAAAACGGGTTGAGTAACGGATTATAAAGGGGTCAAGACCCAATCCGATCCAATTTTTACTACGCTTTACTTATTTTATTTTTTTTAAAAAATATTTTAGTACTTAATTGGATTATATTTTTCTTTATTATGGCTATACAAAACATATCAAATTGAAAAAAAAAGTGTTTCAAAAATACTTTAACAAGATCTCTCTTGAATTAATTCGGGTTGCATATCAACCCAATTTTAAATAGGTTGAGATTGCTTGGTTTGAGATGAGTTGAGGTAATAATTGGATTGGTTATTAACCCGTCCAAACTTCAACAGGTTGGGTCGAGTTGCGCGGGTTGGGCTTAATTTTTCCACCCCTAGGAAAACTATACAAAATAGACCTAATATGAAATTATTTAGTAAAAATTATATAAATTCCATACTATAAACTGATAATTCCCTTCTATACTAACTATTTCTAAAATTACCTAAAATCCCCTAAACTAATGAGACACATGATATTTTCGTGTACTACTGATACTTAACGAAATAATAGAAAATATCCCAATTAATTACCCAAAAATGGAAGTAAACAGAAAATCAAATTATTCTACCATTAATTACGGTAAGCCATTGTTGACATAAGATTTAATGGATATTTATCCATAACAGAATACTGTTTCAAAATTTTAAAAATTTTTCTGCAAATTTGAGTTCAAACAATTCAAAATAGTTGATATTAATTTTAATTGTTAAAGAAGATTGAGGTGGAGAAACAATGAACGTATCAATTTTACTACGCTATTCTGTAAAATGGCAATCTGATGTTGATTATCAGGGGTACAAAAGCGATGGTTTAGTTATTGAAGAAAATATTTCATTGGTAAACTAGGTTGAGGCAATTGTGGCTGAACTGGACATCGACAAAAGAAGAAAAATAATTTTTGTTAGATACATTGTCGAAGGTAATGCTTCTGCTATAACTATTAGTAATGATCTGGGTGTGAAGCTGTATATTGAGATAAAAAAGAGTGAACCTGATTTTGGTAAGTATCCACTATGCGTGGATACGACTGATTGGATGTTGCTGATACTGAGATGCTTGATGGTATCAATGGGTCGATTATTTGTACTGAAGTAACGCAACATGATGCAAATGTGATTGGGTCAGTAGAGATTGAGAATGGTGAGTATTGTTTTGAATATGGAATGGAGATATCAAATCTGTTCAGTATGACAACAAGTGTCGAGGTAAGAGAGAGATAATTATATAAGGATAAAACGATTCTGGTAGCCATAACGGTGAAGTATAAGGTTGAAAGAGGGTGCAATTTCAAAGTAAAAAGATCGGACATCAAAAGGTATGAATTATGTGTGTTTTTTTTTAAATTCTAGTTGATGCTTAAATACAAGTGATTTTATTTTGGTTATAATAGATACTTGAATGTATTATGGATTATGTGGGTGAAATGATACCTGAATTGTATATGTTGTATATGTGTATTTTTACATATACTAGATACTTAAGATTTATTTACTTTAAGGTGTTAATTGATACCTAGTTGGGTTTCACTCAAAAAAATTATATTTGATACTTGTTTGGTAGTGCTTTTTATAAATTGATACTTGGTCGAACGTTAATTTTTAGATGTCCCAAGCTAGATAAACAGTATGATATTTATTTGCTAAATTAAAAAAAATGAAGTATTATTTGGTAGACGCGGTGTGACAAACAAATAAATTAAAATGTAGTTATTTTGAGCATTCTGCCTCTCAAATGGCATTCATTAGTGTTAGTTTATCCAATTTTGTATAACTTGTAAGTTATAATTTGTGATGAGTCATAAAATACTATTAAATAAAAGATAAAGAGTCGTCATTATATACTTGAAATGTCTTTTCAGTTTTAATGATTTAATTAAAAAAATTGTAGCTATGTGTTAATTTATTTTTCGGGTGACTGTACTTGGAGAATGAAGGCATCGTGCAGAAAAAACATTGAAGTATTTAAAATTAGATACTTCAATGATGTTCATACATACCCTATGGGGGAAAGGATGCTGAACAAAGTAGAAGGGACGTTATCATTCATGAATGGTGTGACAACACCAAAGTTGATTAATCATAAAAGAACCCACACACCAAATGATATAGTCGATGATTTTAAGGCTGCTTATGGGGTTTATATTATGTATCAAAAAACATAGCGTGCAAAAGAGCGAGCGTTGGAGATGTTGAGGGGCAAGCGTGCAGATGGTTATAGGCAACTGCCAGTGTATGTATACATGCTAAATACAGTGTATGCAAATTCGTATATAAAGATGTACAAGTCAGATGAGAACGAGTTCATGTATCTTTTCATCGCGTTGAGGCCACTTATGAGGGGGTATCAATTCTGGAGGTCAGTGGTCGTTGTTGATGGTGCGCATCTCAATGAGCCATATAAAGGGACTTTCCCATCAACTAGCACTTTGGAAGAGACATGTATATTTATTTTTTTTGTTTTGTCCATTGTAAACAAATGAATTGATTTTTTTTGAGAGACATAATTACTTTTTATTGTTTTGACTTTATGATATCAAATTAGGATGTATATTGCCATTACCATATGGTGTGGTTGACATGGAGAATGACACTTCATGATTGTAGTTCTTTCAGCAGTTTAAGAATACTTTTGGAGAAAGGGAAAAGATGTGTGTGATATCAGATAGGAATGAAAGCATCACAAAGAGTGTAAACATTGTTTTTTTCCAACATCCCTCACTATGCATGCGTATGGCATATTTGAAAAAAATATTTGCACAGATTATAGTAGAAGCAAAAACACATCAAGTGACTTGTAGTACTCAATGGCCAAGTATTACCGGATAGAAGATTTTGATAAATTGATGGCAAAGGTTGAAAAAATTGATTAAAGAGTGAAGGACTATCTACAAAAATATTGGGTATGAGAAGCGGGCTTGAGTACATACAACTGTTAACATGGGGAGAATGATGACTTCTAACATTGCTGAATGTATAAATGGTTGTTCGGTAGCTGCAAAGAATGTTACCTATTCTGAATTTCTTGGACGAGGCTAGAATTCTATTTGTCTCTTGAAATTGCAAAAACAGAGAGAAGGCTTCATACTAAAGAAACATTGGGTAAGAAATTTGAGGACATTTTGATTGAGAATATAATTAAAAATGTGCACGGCTGAAGGAAAGTATCAACCACTATAGGATCTTTTTAAATAAATCAAATATATTAATAAATTTACTAATTATTTTGCATTAACAAATTGTTCCTTCATTGAGTATCCCTATTCGATTTATGATTCTGGTAGAAGATATATTGTCTGCCTTGAAAGAAAAACATGTAATGTGAGAGTGTCACGACCCGGACCTAGGGCCTGGACGTGACACGGTGAATGAGAACCCGAAAGTCCTCAAATAAGACTAAAGATACCAAAATTCATATTATCGGTCCGGAAGCTTACACCAAGTAAATACATAGTTTTACAGGGCGGAAAAGTAGGACTCACTCTATGGGCAATTCGGGACTTAGGATCTTTCCATCATAATATATAACCAAGCCATAAAACACATAACTAACTCACATAACGATAGTCAAAGATATCTAACCCATAACATAGACCTAAGTCATAACACATAGCATAAAACATAAGAAGGTTTACAAGGTGTCCAACAATGCCTCTACATAGATGAGTCAGGGGCCAAGACATTTTCTGGGCTCATCCTCAATACATAAAGAAATGAAAGTATCAAAGGGATATAGATGGTAGATCGTCCTTAGAAGATAGGACTCACCACTACAAATAAACTTCGAATATGAGCTAAGCATCAAACGGTGGATGATCAAAGTCCTTGGTCCCTACATGGTGAAATCATGTAGGCAAGAGTATGCATTAGTACGTTTGAATCTACTAAGTATGCGGGATGCGATGCATGAACTTACCAAAACCTGCATATCAAAGTTAGATGACAAGGGTACATAATATAGAAAATCGAATATCAAAGGATGTCATATAACAAGATGCTATGAAATTTATGATGCATGAAATGCAAATGATTATATATATATATATTATCCAAAATGGGAGTTGTCCCACAAGAAAGGTTGCTTCATATGAAATGGGAGTTGTACCGTAAGGTGAAGTATGGTTTACCTTTGGCAAGTAGACCACCTCTTTACCGATGAGGGGATTTCATCGAGGTTCCAAGTAATAGCTCACTATAGGATGTGACATTAATCGACATGAGTTAGACCAAGTGAGCTATTACTTGGAACCTCGATGAAATCCCTTCATCGGTAAAGAGGTGGTCTACTTGCCAAAGGTAAACCATACTTCACCTTACGGTACAACTCCCGTTTCGTATGAAGCAACCTTTCTTGTGGGACAACTCCCATTTTGGATAAAATTTTTACATATAGCATATCAGGTCATATCATATCATGTCATCTCCTTACAGGACAACTCTCATTTCAGAGGCATCTTTCCTTATGGAATAACTCCCATTTCGAAAAGGAAAACCTATGCTAGACACATAGTTCAAGGAAAGAGAGAGGACCCTCCTCCTATTGGTGCTAAGTCGTCATC
>JAABOM020000001.1:16314340-16359140 GCA_011800125.2 Solanum clarkiae
AGCATGTTTTGAGCTCTAAATCTTGGATCTAATGTTGGATTTAATGAGGGGTTTTGATGTAAATGTCTTGGGGGTGTAGCAAGGTGTTGATCGATGGTTTTACTGCAAATTTTCTTGCATGATTTCATCTCTAAATTGCATGGTCTTTTACCCCCATTTCACACCCCTCAAGTGTTTGATAAAATGTCCGGATAGGGTTTCTTGAGGAAATGAAGGTCCAAACCATGAGATATTATATGCATGATGTTATGATGATAAAATGAGCTTATGTGTATGATTATTCCTATATGAAGTGTTTCACTAGAGCATATGATAAATCCTATATAAAGTATTGCACTAGACCATACTCGATCCGGGGGGACAAGAGCTTGGGTAACCATGTTAGGGGTTTATACCCATCAACTATGTGAGGGGTTTATATTTTGTCACCATGTTGATAAGGTGAGATTATCATCAACCATGTGAGGGGTTTGTACCACATAACCACCAAGGGGTTTATACCTTGAATGACTAGCTTGGTGTCTTCTATACATATGATATCCGATATGAGCATGAGCTACTTAAGCATGTTCTACTTATGTATTGAACATACATGTCATATTGCTATACTATACCTATTGTCTAATGTATGCATTTTGAGTATAATGTCTATCTATTGTTGCATTGGATCCCTCATACTTAATACATTCAAATGTACTACCACATACTCTTGCCTACATGATATCACCTTGTAGGGACCGATGCTCAAGTTGATCCTCCTCCTCCACGTGACTAGATCGGTGCTACCCAAACCTAGTTAGTGAATCCTCCACTTCTGGGACCTTAGTCTATGTTGCTATTATCTATGTATTGAGATACTTTCTTATATTCTATTTTGACTATGAGGGTGAGCCCGATTACTTTGTCTTGGCCCCCACTCTATCTATGTATCTAGAAGTATTTGTTGGACAAGTTATGTATCTATGTTATGAGCTATGACTCCTTGGCCCTTATTGATGTTGTTTTGCAAGCTATCCCTTAGCCCCTTTGCCGCTTAGTCTTATCTTATGTCCTTTTATATGCTTCTACAACCAATAATGTGTAATGATAAATTGAGAGGCTTGATTAGGGTTCCTTTAGGTTCCCCATTCGCCGTGTCACATTTAGGCCCTAGGCTTGGATCGCGAGAAATACCTTGCGAGGCTATAAGACATCCTATCAGTTAATCCAAAATTAGTAACATAAGTCCTCTTTTTGGGACAATCTCCTACACTTTCTACTTAGTTATTGAGTTTGAGTTGGACTTACTCTTATTAAATTTGGTGCTCAATACTCCTCCTAAGACTCAAGATGCTTATAAGACATCAATCCTATGGTTAAAACATTGACTAGTCTTATTGGATATTTGTCAACTTAATTTATCACATCAACTATCAACTCCTTGGTTACATTCTTTTAAGGTTCAACTCTTGACTCATAAAGACTTTATCATGCATCATTCTCACTCATAGAATTCAGGAAAACAAAAGTGGTGTTAAAGCATTTAGGGTCTCCATAGACTCTTTAAGCTCAAATTATACTTATGCATACCCATTTAAGTGAAATATGTAAAAGTAACAAGAATTCATGCTAGGGTTCATGTTATAAGGCAAAATAATCTATTTCAGGTTTTAAATTCATAAAAATAGTAATTCATGAAAGATGATATAGGAATACATTAGGAATTTGGGGAAACCTTCAATAAGCATTCATGGGATACTCAATGTACTCACAGCTCCATCAATTCGGGTTATGGGGCATATAAAAGAACAAAATCCATGTTTTGGTTAGCCTTACATACTTGGAAATTTTGAGTCCTGCAACAGCTTGGAAAAACTCACAAGATTATCTTCAAACCCTAACCTTTTTCTCCCTTGAAACCTTGCTCTAAGTTGGGGAGCTTGTTTTTAGTAAAAAAAGGTTGAACTGATATATTTAGAGATTTATTTAGGTGTAAAAATTTCAAGTTTAGTCGTTCGAAGGGTGGGAAAAGTCCAAAATAACCTTTCTTAAAAAGCTATCAAATTCGTCCACGTGACCACCTATAGCTCATAGAAACTTCCACAGTCTCTAGGAACCATTTCGTAAACTTTTGTGCATATTTCGGGGTCTCTGGATCGATTTCACGAGCCCAATCTATGACTCGTAGAAGTTTCTACGATCCATAGATGAGTCCGTCAAATCTGGGACCAAAAAATGGATTTTCAGTAATTTTTACCATGAGTTAGAAGATGGGCCATAACTCAAACCATGATCCACAATAGGTTCCATAGGTACACCCCTGCTCTAGCAGTCTGTAGTAAAACGACCATAACTTTTAACTCCAAACTCTAAATGAGGTGAAATTAGTTGCATTGGAAAGCTAAGAAAAATAAATTTCATTTGGTAGGTCATGAAACATCTAATTCTTTGTGTGCTAGGAGTTATAATCATTTGAAGTTGATTCTTATGTAATATAACACTAGAAACTCAATTCATAGGAAGGTTTTGAACTCGACTAAGTACTAGAGGTCCTTTATGACCCTAATTCACTTCCCATATGTAAGAATGAGTCTTGAAACATAGGTGAATGTAATAATAGAGATATGGGGTCTTACATCGGGACTTCGCTAAGTTCCTCATGTAAATCCCTAGCCAAGCTTAAGCCACTTGAATAATCAAGCTGAGAGTCTAATAAACTTCCCCTGCCAGATGAATTCATCATCTTCAATGAGGCAGAATTGAACTACGCCACAATGATGAACTTTTCTACCAAGTTGCATCACATACTTGCTTTCCTTTCCATTGAACCAGGAACTCAATCTGCCTATTCTTCTTATTTTATCCCAAAGTCCTATGATCTAGAATCTTCTCAATCTATTCTTCGAACTATGACTGCATAATAAGAGGAGCACCTCTAGTCGCTGACATTGTTGGATCCTCAACATCTTCATGGAAAGACCTTAAATACCTCAGATGAAATATCGGGTAAATCTTCAGTCTTTTTGGCAAGTTCAACCTGTAAGTGACTTCACCTACTTTTTCTATAACTTCAAAAGGTCTATCATATTTTGAAATCAGCCCATGAAGAATCATCTTGCTATTGATTTTTTTTCCATATTTGTGGAGTAAGTCTTAGAAATACTTTGTCTCCAACTTGGAATTCAAAGGCATACTGACATTGATCATCATATTTTTTCATCCGCTTTGCTTCCTTCCTTAAGCTATATTGTGCTTCATCTAGCAACATTTGTTTTTCTCGTGCATACCTATAAGCAACATGAAATTTATCTTATGACTTAGATTTAGCGACTGCAAATGGTGTGTTAGGTTGCATGCCCAACACCAACTCAAACAGACTATTCACTGATAATGAAAGATGTGTGCAAGTTGCAACAAAATCATGCACTGTCCAACAACTCAACCTAGTTCCTCTGACTTGCTATCACATAATGTTTAAGATATTCCTCGAGTAGATGATTAGTCCTTTCAATCTGTCTATCAGTTTGTACGTGATTTTCCATTGATTATTTCAAATTAATACCCATCATGTTAAACATAGCAATCCAAAACTAATCAGTAAACCGCGCATCATAATCACTCACAATACCAATATAACTCCAAATGTTTTCACAAAATACTTATAAATTAATACAGTAGCTATTTCAGAAGAACATAAGGCATGGGCAATAACAAAATATTGTATTTTGAGAATCTGTCAACCACAACCGTGATCTACGCCTTTCCATCCACTTTTGGGAATCTACTAATAAAGTCCATTAAAATAGAAGCTCATAGACACTCCTCAACTGGTAGAGGTTGTAACAAACCAACTTCCTTCTTCCATTCAATCTTGTCTAGTTGACATAGTACACATGAGTTTACATAGGTCTTAATGTTGGATTTCATCTTTGGCCAAATATAACTTTAATATAGTAATGCCGTCATCCTTTCAACACCCGAATTTCCATCATAAACAAAATCACGTTTTTTGTTTAGGAGTTTTCTTTGCAGCCCATCACCTTGAGGAACAACGATTCTCTCCCTTTTGAAATACAATATATTATCCTCAATCCAATGCCGTCTAACTGTTCCCTCTTTCACATGGTCCATTAACTTGACATATAATAAATCATATGAAGCACCAAACTAATTTTATCAAGAAAGTTAGATTCAAGTCTAGTGATTACACAAAAAATAACTAATACCTCTTTGTGGCTCAATGCATCAGCCACTTGATTTTGTTTTCTTGGATTATGCATCCACATGAAGTCATACTTTGACAATATCTCTTGCCATCTATCCTACTTCAAACTCAATTTTTATTGAGTTTTTAAATATGAATTAACCACATTGTTGGTCTTTGACAACGAACTTTGTTCTGAGTAGCTCACCCTCTAGATTTAAAGACAATAGAGTACTGTCATGTCACGATCCGGTCTTTCAGGTCATGATAGCGCCTGTTAGATCTCACCTAAAGGAAAGTCAATCTAATACCTGCAATATCTATCCTAATAACCAAGCATAATTGTAGCTAACAACATACAATATAAGTCAAGAACAACCTATCTCAGGACTTGAAAATCATCTGTACAGAGCTACCATAGACTCAAAATAAAATATATATACATAGCCAGAATAATAAAATACAAATACAAGCCAAACTAGATCTATACAAGGCCAACATTTGGATACAAAGACAGCCGAATAAATAGAAGGAGATTGTAGAAGATCCCAAAAGCTGCTCAGCACTCACTAAAAGTCTCCTGAAGTGCCATGATATCCCCAGATCGGCGGTCGCGGCTCGAACTCGGACCTGCACCATGAGCAGATGCAAAAAAGTAGGGATGAGTACTAGTGAAAGGTACCCAGTAGGCATCATCGACCGACTGAGTGAATATAGTAAATATGGTAAGAAGTCTACAATAAAAGGCCACAGTACTAGCTCTCTGAACCAGAGTAAAATGCTAAGAATGTCTATAGAACCATGGAACCACCACTGACGAAACCAAGCAATGTATAATGATACCAGCTGATGGGACCCGAAATAGAACTATGTCACAACTATTACACCGTTGAGGTGTAGTGTTATACTTGGGTGTAAGGCCGTAGTATCTATGCCTGTACGCAAACTAGGACCCCATAAGCCTAGAAGGTACCCCCACACACAAAAATAGGGTGTATAGGTGTATGGGTACATAAATTAGTAACTGATGCTATGAGATCTGAATCAATGCAGAACATAGTATCACATAAGGACTCGAAATTCTAATTCAAAATCCTCAATTTGATATAAAAATAAGAGGTAATTAATAGGAAAAGAAGATTTTAGCTCGAAATAACTTACCTAATAGATTCCACTTGAAATATCCTCCAGCAAACTCTTCAAGTTAAAAAATGGTAAATGAGGTTTAAATCTCTGAATTTAATTCGATATACTAAGCCTCTGATGTGGCAAAAACATACTTTCTTAAACGACACCCCTTAATGAAGTGGGCTTCACTTTGCGAAGGGTTGACCCTTTTGCAACCACTGCTTAAGTGAACAGTGTTTGCAAAAGCAATGGTCACTTAAGCAGTGGCTGGCACTAGATACCAATAAGCAAAATTCAACCGACATGAAAATTACGGTATCAACTCTTAAGATTCATTCGGAATCCTATGAACATAAATTAGATATGCAACCCTACTAAATTTAATATTCCAATCTCAATGAAATAGTCAGAAATTAAACCGAGGTCTTCTTGATCTGGAATCTAGTTAGTCGCAACTAGGACAACGTAAGACATAAAAATACCAAAACACTCATGGAACATTCAAAACTTATACCAAGGCTTATTCTAGGGCTAAAATCACCTCCCAGAACCAATGGAATCATCAAATTTCCACTCCGAGCACCCAAATTCAAAATGTTGACCGAAGTCAAACTATAATTTAATTTCTAATTTCGAACTTCAAATCCATATAACAAGTCCGAATATAATTCCGACAACTCTCCTAGACCATTTTTCATATTTTGGAACTAATCAAATTGATGGAATTTTAATTCGAGATGTGAAACACCAAATGACTTCAATATTTGAAAATTAGCAACTTAAACTCAACTCTTTAGCAAAAACTCATTTATTCACAAGAATTTCAAAAATCAATTTTCACAACCAACCAAATATGACTTGGGGCAACTACAAGGATGGGTAAAACTGATACTTTTTCTAAAAATACCAAAAAATAATCTTTACGTTCATTACAGAATGAAAGGTCATTCTAAACCAAACTCAATGTTCCGTAGCTAATAGCGATGAAGGAACCTTCATTCGGGCATGATTTATCAGAAAGTTAACCGAAGTCAAACTTGGGTCAATTTTGAAAGGCTAAACCTTTAAACGGCTCAAACTCACATCGTAAGCTTTGGAATTTAAGCTTGCTTGTTTCTATCCTAAAATGGTCGTTTAAGAGCAATAGGACTATTAGCATTCTATTCTAAGATGATTTATCTGCATTTTTTCACCAAAGTTAAGTTTGCAAGTTATAAAGGCCTCGAAGTACGAAAATTGTATCAAATCCAAATGAACGACCAGGCGATTGATTTGACTTCTAAAGTTAAAAACTTAAAATCGAACCGACCCAAGTATAGTCGAATCTTTTTTCCTTGATTGGAATCAATGTATAATTTGATGCAATTTTTCGATTCGATCTAGTTCACTCCCAAGTACTTATATACAAATGAATGTACTATGGAGTTGGATGGACTCACTGAAAGTGTCACGCCCCGGGAGAGTGCCCTAGGTGTATCCGACCCTAAAAGACTATTGTTAGTCCCCGAGCAAATCACTTGGCCTCGTCATCACATCTTACTCGACAACGAAAGAATACTCATGTAAAACATTAAGGGAAATATAAAAATATAGTAAAATAGTCTCAAAGGACTAGATCAAGTTTAACGAAATAAGTACACAACAAATGCTTTACTCAAGGTCTATGAAACCTCTAATCTAAATGTCTAGGTGGTTCCATAACAAGCCATGACTACCCAACTCAAAGCAAATAAAGAAACTGATAAAGTGAAAGAAAGGCTCCTCCAAATAGTAAGGAGGGCTCACCAAATCTCTGGAACTCAGGAACTCTGAACCTTAATGGTATGCCTACTGAAGTCCTCTATCTCCTCTATCTGCATCATAAAATGATGTAGCACCGAGTAACATTAGTACATGAAATGTACGATATGTAAAATAGCTCAAAAAATAGGTAAGGCTCAGACCAATCAATCAACTCGACTCAAGACCTAACTCCTCATCTCATATCTCAACTCAAATAAGTGATGCAAGTTCTGTAAAGTTTTGAAATCATGCTTTAGAGTTAGACTCAGTGATTTATACACCTCATTTCAAAAATCATGACATGCTCAACGCAAGTGTTTGCTTAGAAGTTTCTCTAATCGACATAACTCTCCACCCCACCATGAGCTTTAGTGATGTACAATGAAAAGACGTCATTGCTATGTCCGTTCTGCCTCTCTCTCTTGGATCCAAAGAGAATGTCCATCTATTGGGACATGGGCCACTAGAATTATCCTATGTGACCATCCTATGCTGACAACATAGTTCTGGGGTGCTCCTCAATCACCCAACTCGGTGCTTAATACTCCTTCCAAGACTAAAATATGTTCATAGAAATTAGCTCAAACTCATCTCAAACAAGTCAACTTAGTTCTCAACAACTCAACTCAATTACTCAACAACTCAATAACTTGGGACCTTCCTTCATGCAAATGCAACTCAAGATACTAACTCACATCATGTAAGACTCTCATGAATTATGCTCAAATGACATCATATCATCCATACTCAACATATAAAGCATAGTAGATATCCATTTAATGCATATATGGAACAAGGAAACATACTTCTCAGTTTTAACTTAGTTTAAAAGGTTAGGTTCATAGTTTTCAGTTTAGTAAGCAATGAAAATACTAAGTTTAAGGTTAGGGTGTCAGACATTCAAAATACATTCATATTTTATAGTAATAATGATACAATTCATAATTTTAACTCAAATTTATTCATGGAACTCATACATGTACAAGAAATTGGGACTCAAGATTCATAAGATTTAGAATACGCAATTAATACTCATAATCTTATCTCATGTAGACAGATCCAATGCTTTAGGTAGCCTTACATATCTGAAATTGAAGAAAACTTCAACCTTGACCTCAAGGACTCTCGTTTCTTCTTTTTCTCCTTCAAGAACTCTAACCTAGTTTGTGCATTTAGAGGCTTTAGAATGGGGTTTAGAGACCCTTTTTCGACTAAAACAACTTAATAAATTATAGTTTATGTTTATGAGGGGTTGAAAAATGTCTACAATACCCCTCATAAAATAAAAGAAGAAATTTCACCTCGGAATAGCCTAGTCCGCGATACGGACTTGGCACAGACTAGTATATTTTCCCTAAAATTTTTCGAATGAGTTTTTCCAATCCCATCGAAAAAATAAAAAAATTATAAGTGTGGGTCCGCGACCTTGGCGCATCGCGGCCTTGACGCATACCAACACTATATTTTTGAATCAAAAAATAATTTTTCGATCTGATTGCTCTAAAAATCGACCGAGATCATTTTTTCACTCAATTCTTCATGCTAGACTGGATTTGCAAATGGAGCATGGAAAGGCACATTATGTGCACATCTCTCCTCTAGGGGTATTTTGATAATTTTATTGGGGTTACATTATCTCCCATTGGGATTATTCATCCTCGAATGATTAGTTCAGGTGGGTTTGAATGCACGAATAGACTCGAAACTCATCTCATTACTGAGTTAACACTCAAACTCTCTCGACTCCTCATTGGCTTCAATAAACTCTACTTAGACCCAAGAACGGGCACAACAACTCAAGAATAGAAATATCGATTTAGTTAAGGATAGGGACATTATGTTCAACATCCTCATCATTGGGTACAAATAAGTGCGGGTATTTTTCTCTTATATCCTCCTCAGCTTTGCACGTGGCTTCCTCAATAAATTGATTTCTCCACAAGACTTTGATCGAGGCCATCTCTTTGGTCCTCAACTTGCAAACCTGATGATCAAGGATTTGGACTGGAACCTCTTTTTAGGAAAAGCTATCCTTTGTTACAATATTCTTAGTGGGGATCACCAAGGCAGGATCTTCCAATCACTTCTTTAACATGGAGACGTGGAACACCGGATGAATTGCGTCTAACTCAGAAGGCAACTCTAGCTCATAAGCGATCTTTCCAATCCTCCTCATGATCTAGTACGAGCCAATATAGAGAGGACTCAATTTTCCCTTCTTCCCAAACCTCATGATGCTTTTCATGTGTGACACCTTCAAGTACACCCAATCACTCACCTCGAAATCTAAGTCTCTTCTCCTCAAATTGGTGTAAGATTTTTGGTGACTCTATGAAGCTTTCAACCTCTCTTTATGACCTTAACCTTCTCCGTTGATTGGTGGATAAGATCAGGTCCAACTAACTCAGCTTCTCCGACCTTGAACTAGCCAATTGGTGATCTACATCTCCTCCCATAGAAGGCCTCATAGGGGGCCATTTGAATGCTTGCATGATAACTATTGTTATATGCAAATTCAATCAATGGTAGATGGTCATCCCAATTTTCTTTGAAGTCAAGGACATAAGCTCTCAACATGTCTTGTAATGTCTGAGTGGTATGCTCCGCCTGGCCATCTGTCTGTGGATGGAAAGATGTACTCAGATTTACCTTTATATCCAATCCTATTGTTGCCTCCCAGCATACGCAAGTACACATGGTCAAAACAAGTAATACATTGGCCTTATTTAAAGAACCAGATTATCATACCCAAGGGATTTAATGTACATTGTTTAATATTCTGAGTTAATAATGGTTGTAAGGCGATAAAGAATATATTTGTGAAATTGTGTATTAAGATAGCTAGACTTGAAACTAAACTAGTGAACTTGCAAATAAACTAAGATTATTTTTATCATTTATTTTACATATTCAATATTGTGAGATTCCGGGATTGTAACTTTAACGACGCCGTATTAATCTCGAATTTCACACTTATGTTTGGGCAATGATTATCGATTTGCAGGGTTAAAATTACCATATCGGGGCTGCACACCTCCATTTACCTATTCCTATTATTTGCCTAACTACATCGTTGAGTGGGGATAAACAATACAATAAAAATGCATTAATATTACCTTCCTGAACATTAAATCAAGCTTGGTGTTAAGGTAGTTGTCACAAATCTCCAATACACAAATCAATCTAATTATTTTAGTTGAACTAGCTCCCTACATTATTGTGTTCTTATGCATTCCAACATCTTTTGAATTCACAATGCAAAACATATTCATTTCCATAGGAGATCAAGATAAGAAATGTAGATTTAAATAATATAAGAATAATCACAAAAACCCATTCATAAGCATTAAAACTCAAAGATTAACATATTGTCTATGGCTATAATTCCATAAAATGAAAAGATTAGCCACTCATGCTAATCATACACACCAATATTACAATTAAAGTCATAAGAAAATACAAAAGTGGAGAGAAATCTGACCAAAAATGGTGTTTCCACAGTAACCAACCACCTCCACAGCTCACACAAAACTTATAATAGTTGATGCCTAGGTTTACAAGTTTTTCATGACTTTTATAGCCCACAATCTCTGACTTTTCATGTATTTTCCTTTAAGTCGGCGATGCGCTTTAGTATTATATCAATAAAATTCTATGTAAATATTGACTGGACAAAAAAGTCACCAATTTCACACTAGTCCGAGATGTGGACTAGTGTTATTTTTGTTACTTTTCCATCTACCATGATGAAAACCAATTTTCCAGTGAATTAAAATTGGTTCGCGACGTGCCTTGGTTGCGAACCAAGTGTTGCAATTTTTCCTTCCTTATTTTCTTGTACGGTTGCCGGCCTTTGCTCTGGGTCTCTTTCCAGAATCTTGAAACCTGATAAAAATCAATAAAAATACAAAACCAAGGCATAATTTGTCCAGTGTTACCAAAATACACAAAATCCTATTAAAAAATACCTAAAACTCTACAGATTTAACCTCAGACTTAACTCTATTCATGAGGCGTTTGCTTATTTATGAATATAAATACGCTTAAGATAACCCATCTGGAAAGATTTCCAAAATTGGTAGGTAAATTGAGCTCCTCTATCTGAGATGATTGACAAAGGAACCCTATGCAAACTCACAATCTCTTGGATATACAACTTGGCATACTCCTCCGCAGTGTTAGTCATTTGGACTGCCAAGAAGTGAGCCAATTTAGTCATCTTGTCCATAATAACTCATATTGAATTATGCTGCCTTCGGGACCTCGGTAGATCGATAATAATCATCTCCCACTTCCATTTAGAAATTCCAAAGTTCTGAGTCAATCCACATGGCCTTTGATGCTCAACTTTCACTTGCTGACAATTCGGGCACTTTGAAACGAACTCGACAATATCCATCTTCGTTCCACTCCACCAATTGACTTCTCTCAAGTCATTGTACGTCTTGATGGAGCATGGATGAATGGAATACCTAGAGACATGAGCTTCAACCATGATTCTTTCTCAAACACCATCAATATTGAGAACACATAACTTACTCTGGTATCTCAATACCCTATCACCCCCTCTGGAGAAGACCATCACTATCTGTTTGTGGACAACCTCCTTTAATTGGAGTATGACAGGATCTCGATCTTGCTTCTCTTTGACCTCTTCCATTAGTGATGATGCAGACCCACTCGGGACATTGACTCCTCCTACGTCATTCTCCTCAAGTTGAACTCCAGTTGAGCTAATCTATGCACTTCCCTTACTGACTCTTTCTTTCCTTCCTCGACATGGGATGTGCTACCTATTGACAACCTGCTAAGAGTGTCAGCAACAATGTTAGCTTTACCTAGGTGGTAGACAATGCTTATGTCATAATCCTTGAGTAACTCCAACCATCTCCTTTGTCGCAGGTTGAGCTCTCTATAACTGAAAGCATACTACAAATTCTTGTGGTTAGTGTACACATCCACATGCACTCCATATAAGTAGTGGTGCCAGATTTTAAGTACAAACACCACCACTGCTATCTCAAGATCATGGGTCGGATAGTTCCTCTCATGAACCTTAAGTTTTTTGTAAGCATAGACTATCATCTTCTCTTTCTGCATGAACACACAACCCAACCCAACTCTTGATGCATCACAATATATCACAAAGTCCTCCATCCCATCTGACAAAGTTAAATTGATTGTAGTAGTTAATCTAGTCTTCAACTCCTGGAAACTCTTCTCACATTCCTCAGACCACTGAAACTTGACCTTCTTTTTGAGTCAGCTTGGTCAATGGCATGGATAGGGAAGAAAATCCATCAACAAATCTGCAGTAGTAGCCTGCCAACCCCAAGAAATTTTTTATGTGAGTTGGAAAGGTCTGTCTGGTCAAGTTCTTAACCACTTCTATCTTCTGGGCATCGACTCGAATACCATCACCAGAAACTACATGGCCTAGAAAGGCCACTAACTTGTGCCAAAACTCACATTTTGGGAATTTCACATACAACTCAACATACGACTCATGATCCTTAAGTGTTTGAAGGACAACTACAAGGTGATTGTCATGCTCCTCCTCATCTTTCAAATACACCAGAATGTCGTCGATGAACATGATTAAAAACATATTAAGATATGGTCTAAACACTCTATTCATCAAGTCTATAAAGGCTGTAGGTGCATTTCTCAACCCAAAGGTCATGCCCAAGAATTCAAAATGGCTATATATAGTCTTAAAAGCTATCTTTGGAATGTCACATTACCTCACTTTCAACTGATGGTAGCCAGATTTGAGGTCTATCTTTAAAAAACAAGAGGCACTCTAAAGTTGGTCAAATAAATCATTTATCCTGGGGAAAGGATATTATTCTTGATTGTGGCCTTATTCCGTTGCCTATAATCTATGAACATTTTGAGAGACCCATCTTTCTTCTACACGAACAGGACATGAGCACCCTAAGAAGAAATACTCAGCCTGATAGAGCCCTAATCTAATAAGTCCCTCAACTACTCTTTCAACTGTTTCAACTCAGTGGAGGGCCATCCTATAAGGTGGAATTGAGAAAGGATGGGTATCAAGTAGAACATCATTCCCGAAGTTGATCTCCCTATCAGGAGGGAATCTAAGTAGATCCTCAGGAAATACTTCCAGAAAGTCACTCAAGATTGGGATTGACTCAAGAGTAGGAGGTTCAACATCATCTAACTTGACTCGCATAAGATGATAGATGCACCCTTTAGTGATTAACTTTCTCGCTCTAAGATAAGAAATAAATTTACCCTGACGTGCAACAGAATCTCCCCTCTATTCTATAACTGGCTCATTTGGAAACCAAAATTTGACAGTTCAGGTTCTACAATCAATATAGGCATAGTAGGCGTGAAACCAGTCCATACCAAGGATTACATCAAAGTCGATCATCTCTAACTCAACCAAATCAGCAAGAGTATCCCTATGGTAGATAGACACCACACAATCCCTATAGACTCTCTTAGCTATGGTAGACTAACTAACAGAATTCGAAACAGGGAAAGGCTCAAGTAGACACTCAGGAGAAATCTCAAATTTCCTAGCCACATATGGCGTCACAAAGAACACCGTTTCCTCTGGGTCAAGCAAAACATATCGAAGCATATCTGTCATGACATCTGGTGTAACCTCTTGGTCTTGTCGGCTCCCCATTGCATAAGGATAGTTCATTCCTTCACTTGCCTCTGGTGTGACACCTTTCTGGTTACCCTTGGGTGGTGGCATTGTAGTAGAAGACAGTGTCCTATTTCCCCAACGGGACGTTCTTTCAGGAAGTGACTTGTCTGGACATACTTGTAGCAACCATTTCTTCCATCCTTACACTCTCCTAAATATATCCTGCCACACTTTCCACAAGGGACTTTCCCTCTCGACCCAAGGTCACACTGGCCTACGAACCCTGTGCTCCAAAGTTTGACTGTCCTAGGGATCTTTGATCATACCTGACCTTTGTAGTTAGTACATTGGCTGATGAGGGAGCATACCCTAAATGCCTCTTCTGAAAGTAAGACCTGTCCCCCTTATCCTGCTTGTACTGGATAGACTCGTGCCCTGTCGACTTAACTTTCTTACTCAAATATTTTTCTCTTTTTTTATTCTTGTCCTCCTCAGTCAGTAATGCTGCCTTGCATTCCTTCATGACAAGTTTATCCAAACCAGACATGAATTTCCTTATCCTTGCCCTCATGTCTTGGACCATCTCTGGAGCATACCTGGACAACTTAATGAACTTGAGGCTGTATTCATTGGCGGTCAAGCCATCTTGCTTCAGGTTCATGAACTCTTTAACCTTTGCCTCCCTCAACTGTTTGGAGAAAGAAGTGGTCAAGGAAATCACTCTCAAACTCACTCCACTCAGTAGGCTTAACATCCTCACCCCGACTATCTTCCCACTGGTTATACCAGATGTTCACCACATACTTAAGCTGGTAGAATGCAAGTTCAACTCCCTCAACCTCAGTCGCATACATGGCCCTCAAGAACTTTCACATCTCATCGATAAAATTCTATGGGTCCTTCTCAACTTTTAGCCCGGTGTAGGCTGGTGAGTTCATCATCAAGAAGTCTCGGAGCCTAGTTGCAGCAGTAGGATCATGAGAGCTAGAGTTAGGGGATAGGGGATCTCGATTGCTATTTTGGGAGGCGAATAGCTGGGTGAGCATTGTAATGGCTCCTCTGAAGTTTGCCTTTGAGGTGGAGGCAGACTGAGCAGGAGGTGCTTGTGGGACCCAGTGGTCCTGGTAGGTCGATCCCGTCCTCTCGTCCCTATTTGAATAGGGACATCTTGTGGAGGATTCTCAGTGTTTGGTTCTCAATATAAAAGATGATTATATTTGGGTATACAATCAACTCTCTCTCTCACAAAAAAAATCTCTGGTTGCTTCTAATTGTTATAGACTTGCCCTCAATGTTTAAATTTTACCTAGTTTGAATTTTCATTTAAAGGATCACTTAGGTATTTTATTTTGTTGTAATGTAGGCTTAAGTCTGGTGGGATAATATTCTAGATATGGCTGTCAAGGTTCATTTCCCGAGCTCTTAAAGCTTACAATATCCTATTTTTCCCTTCTTTTGCACACTAATATTTTTCATTTTTACATCCTTTATTTGTTTACATAATATACATACTCAAAATTATCAACAAATATTCAAAAACACTTTATTTTTCTATTTTTTGATTTCTTATTTTTTTTGAATAGTACCTCTGAACCATAAATTTTTACTATTTAGGTTTCATGTCAGCTATTAATTCCCTGACTTTTCATGCTAAAGCGTGCAAGATTTAGGATCAAAATGTTATTGAAAGTCAAAGAAAGGATTCGGCTTGAAATGTAGCTAATTAAAGAAAAAGTCTAAAGCTCAGCGGGGTTAACTAGGATGTTTTAATAAATTGGATAAAAAGACCCAAGTTCTTTAGGTTACCAAAGAAATGCCTAGATCCTTTCCCTTAAAATTCAATATCTACTAAGTTGATTTAACATACCGGGCAAGTTCTTAATAGCTATAGCAACATAGACTAGCAAATCAGCTCACAATCACATGACACATTTTCATCGTAAGGCAACACTAGATTCACTATTACTTATTTCTCATGAATTCAAAATTAAGCATATACAGTACAAATTTCAAGTCTAAGCTACTAGGAACTCAATAATTTACGCCATCTTAGTTCTCATGGTTTCACATATAACAAATATTTTTACATGCTACTGACACTCTAAAATGAGACTCTATTTGACACATACCCTTAGAACGATCATCATCCATCCGTCATAGTGTAATGTCACTCAACTATGACTACCCTAGTAAATAATTGTACTAAAATGCATTAACAACATATATTCACAATAATTTTTAAACATATCACAAAATAATAATCACATAAATAGGGAAATAATAAAGCTGTCTAATAATAAAAGCAAAAATAATCATGTCAAAATAGCAAATGCAATAGAAATCCCAATAAATCAATAGCATGTATCGAAGTCAGTAACATAAAGTACCCAGTAGCATAAAAATACCCCACCCACACTTAAACAATAGCACTGTCCCCAGTGCTAACCAAAAATGAACCTGTGGAATAGGGTGTAGCTGCTTAATCCTCCAAAGCCGGGATCTCATCATCATTCTCCGCCTCGTCATCCTCCATGTTGCTTTTTTTTGCATTTGGATCGGAGGGAATGTCATCATCAACTGGCTCCACCAACTGAGGCCCAAGGCCCAATATTGCGCGGGCATGATCATTGAGGGGATATTAGACATCCACCTCGATAATCTACTCGGGCATGACTGGATTGCCACTCGCTCGTAGCATCAGCATCTGCATCCCAAATATCCGCACCATGACTAACTTATCTTTGCGGGTGCTCTCAGCAATAGTAAAGGTAGTGCGTGCACCAGGCTCTGACCCTTGAACATTACTGACAATGCAGGGAGATGTCTCTATGTGGGGGCAACAATCAATATCCTCGGTGGGCACACCCGTACATAAACATATCTCAGTAATAATGTCGCCAAAAGTATACCTGTAACCCTTGTGTGGTCGGGACTTCCTCATGGCCGACTTTAGCATCGACCCGAAGTTAAGCTCCATGCCTGTCATTAATGCGTACACTAGGCAAATCCGATCCCTGGTGATCTCTGAGAAGTGCTGGCTTGGAAAGAGTCCATGTGTCAGGATCTTAAGCCAGACACGAGCCTATTTTTTGCAATGCCCGAATGGAAAGATCTGGTGGAAACCCCTGTATGCATGTCTATCCCAGCGAGCTGTCGACTGTGGGCCCGAGAGTGTGTGCCGGATAGACTACTATGGAGGGTGCTGGAATAAGGCATCAGATGCATCCAGGAGGACCTCTAAAGGTGTCCCTATGATCTCATTAATGATCAAAGGGTTGATGTCGACGGTTACACCTCGCACCTTAACCTTCCTGGTACATTCATCTTTGTTCATATTCACATAGAACTCGCAAACTATGCTCAGATTGAAAGGGAAGGGTTGCACAAACAAGAACTGCAGCTGCTATTTGAGGAACCTATGGTATATGGCAGGGTAGTCTTGGTCGAGTGAATCAACATCAGTGGGGAAGTCTGAAAAGGACTTGGACTCCGGGTGGCTTTTATACCACCTTAGTCAAGCTTTGTCAACTGCATTCAGCCCAAATCTGAGTGCTCTCCTCTTGTGTACAGGGCCCTTGGGACTCTTGGTATGTCCCGAGTCCTCCTCCTAGTGGGTACAACTACAGCTCTACTGGACTGACCTGTTTGTCTTCCCCTTATTGCCATAATATCCTGCATAGACAATTAAAATCATGAATGACTAGCAAAAGATAGGCAGTTCTAGTTCAATTAATATCATGAATGACTAGATTGGCTTCCAACTTTAAACAGTGAGTAGTTCTTTGTTTCACCATTGTCAGCAGAGAAAGAGGACACACCCTTTTCTAGTCAATTTCCTTATGGGCACAGGCCAAAACAATGCCTAGCCTAAGTGTACTGCATATGTGAAATTATAGGAGGAGTATTACAACTAACACATAATTTATGGGGTGAAGTTACAAATCGCGCAAACCATGAGAATCCAAACTCAATCTAGAAGGATAAATGGAACCCCACACTCAAATTGAATGTAGTGGGTGAGAAGGTACTCAGACTTTCCTACTCACTACATCCTAAAAATAATAATAGAACATGGAAACATCCATATGACATTCACTGTTCAGTTATCCTAGGTGCAACACAAACAGACCCAATTTAACAAGTTTCAACAGGTACTCAGTCCCCAAACAATCTAGATTTAGTTCTAGCCATTAACATCTTACCAATAGAACACACAACAAGCAAACAATGTCACTTTGTATCAATGCTCGTATAAAAAACAACACATAGCCCAGTTACGCAGGTTTGACAGGGAATAATTCCCGTATGATACCACAACTTTCATGTACTCACCCACCTAAAAATTGATCGATGGCAGTTGGTTTCTTTTTAAGAAGTGTATAGCAAAGAAAATCAAAGAAACAAGCCTAAACATTACAACAATATGCATAGTGAACTTTCATGAAACTTCAACACGATTGGTCACTAACTTAACGTCAAGCAGGAATAATAGTCCCAGTTTGATCATTTGTCAGCATGAAATATCCCATTTTAGTTCATTTCAACAGAACACATCCCAATCCCTAAGCGTTCAACAGCTAAACAATTTGCACTTTCCGAAATTCATCGTTTCTGGATCCTTAAACAACTAAGCAAAGGATTGTCATTTCAATAATTAGGACTATGCTATGCATTCTGGGCTAATATTTTATTCACAAAGTAGGAAACTAATGGCAAGTTCAACTTAAGATGATGTAGTTCAACCCATATTAATAGCATAGAACAGCTCCGTAGTGTAGGTCCCTTCTCAAATTCATAAGATCACATACTCAACTAGACGAACGTGCATAAATGCAAGGATGGCAAGCAAGTAATCCATGATTCAATTTCAAGAATTTGGTAACCTGAATGAGTCAACATTTCAAGCATAGATTCCTACAAACTACCCCACACTTCGAATGAACACTCACATGTACAAGCGCGCTGCCTCTTAGCTATAATTTAAAGTTCAATATGTTAAATTCCCCAAATTTCTCAAAACTAAGCATGAATTTCGGCCTAGAGTTAGACCTAAGGAATTCCAGTTCATCCAAATTGTTAAGATTAATCAATGCAAACTAAACTCACCACACTTGTAACATGGCAACACAAGATGCAAACCATTAACTCATTTTTGTCAAGGAAACTTCACATATTAGTACAAGTGTCACCAGTCAAGTGGAAAGCAATAATAGAGAGGGAAACTTACTTGGAGTTGACAAATGATGCAAGAATAATGTGGAGTTTGTGCAATGATTAGGTGTGTGTCGTAGCTTAGGAGGTTGTGGGGTGAGTGTTGTGAGAATTTTGAAGAGTAAAGGCATAAGAAAGTAAAAAATTGACCGGGCAATGGGGATTAAAAGGAAGGGGTTTTATTTAAAAGCACCGGGTTGGGTTAATTAAAAACTTAACAAAAAATAGCGTGTGCGCTTCCTCTCCGCATCGCAGAGGGGACGCAAATCTATACTTGGTGAATTTTTTTTCCATATTTTTGGGCCTAGGTTTGCGTCGCGGAAGGGACGCGAAAACCCCTCTGCTCGAAATAGTAAATTTTTTTTCGTTCGGGTTTCAGAAAAATCGACCTAACACCTAAACATGCTAAAATATGCTATAACAATTGATTTTGACCGAATATTCCAAAAAATAACCAACGAATCACTGGGAATCAAAGATTGAAAAATTGCACAAATTTGGCACCCACTCCGCGATGCGGACGAGTGTATTTTGTGCAGTTTTTCATTTTTTTGATTTTTTCTGGGTTAAAGTCATGAAAAGCATTATTAGTATTATTATTATTTTTTCATTTATTTATTTATTTATTTTATTATTAGAAATTGAAAATACGAAATAAAATAAAATAGAAAAATATCACCTCATCACAGGTTGCCTCCCCTGTAGTGCTTGATTTAACGTCGCGGCACGATGCAACATGAACTTACTCATCTTTGGCCAATTCAATGGACTCTTTAAACTTGGTTGTATCTTCACCGTAGTAGTACTTGACACGTTGACCATTTACCAAAATAGTTTGGTTAGAGGTCTCTTCCTTTAATTCCACCGCTCCATATGGTGTTATGGATATCACCACATAGTCACTCCATTTTGATCGTAGCTTACCTGGGAACAATTTTGAACTAGAATTAAAGAGAAGTACCTATTGGCCCGGCTCACAAGTGCGTTTGAGGATATGCCGATCATGCCATCGTTTAATCTTCTCCTTGTAGAGCTTGGGCATTCTCGTACGCTTGAAGCTAAAATTCTTCTAACTCCTCCAATTGTTCCAACCTCTTTCTTTTAGCAAGTTTGGGATTGAGATTTAGCCTTTTGATTGCCCAATAAACTTGGTGTTCGACCTCCATCAGAAGATGACAAGCTTTTCCATAAACTAGCCTATACGGGGATGTACCAATGGGTGTTTTATAGGCAGTTCGATATTCCGACAATGCTTCATCTAACTTGATATCCCAATCTTTCTAAGTAGCATTCACTATTTTCTGCAGGATTTGCTTCACTTCTTGATTTGGTACTTCCACTTGACCTCTTGTTTGAGGATGGTAAGCTGTAGTGACCTTGTGTCTCACCTCGTACTTTGCAAGAAGGTTCTTCATTGTTTGATGGATGAAATGTGTCCCTCCATTGCTAATGATGGCTCTCGGTGTACCAAAATGAGTGAAGATGTGCTTCATCAAGAATTTTCTCACAACCTTGGAGTCATTAGTGGGTAAAGCTGCCACTTCCACCTATTTGAACACATAATCAACCGTGACCAAGATGTGAGTGTTGCCAAAAAAGGGTAGGAATTGACCCATGAAGTCCATACCCCATACATCAAAGATCTCCACCTCAAAAAAGTTAATAAGAGGCATCTCATGCCTCCCAGATATGGTCCCGGTCTTTTGGCAAGCATCACAAGATTTTACAAAATGTACAATACCCTTGAATAGAGTTGTCCAAAAGAAACCCGATTGAAGCACCTTGTGAGCTGTGCGTTCACCTCCTTGATGACCACTGTATGGCGAAGCATGGCACCTTGCAAGAATCTACTGCATCTCGGGTTCAGGTACACACCTTCTCACCATACCATCAGCCCCTTGTTTGAAGAGATAGGGCTCATCCCATATGTTTGCCTTGACGTCATGGGCTAACCTCTTGCATTGTTGATGGTTGGCAACTGGGGGAAAAACTCCACTTACCAAGTAGTTGACAATGTCTGCTACTATGGTTGCTCTTCCACTTCAAGTGCTAGCAGCTGATCATCTGGAAATTCTTCTTTGATTTGCATTTGTTCCCCTATGCGAGCATCATTTTCCAAGCGAGAGAGATGGTTGACAATCTGATTTTCACTCTCTTTTCGATCCTTGATCTCAATATCAAACTCTTGGAGCAGCAAGACCCACCTAATAACATGTGGTTTTGCATCCTTCTTGTTGAAAAATTACCGGATAGCAGCATGGTTAGTGAAAACGATGACCTTGGTGCCCACCAAATAAGATCTAAATTTATCAAACACATAAACTAATGCGAGCATCTCTTTTTCTGTAACTGTGTAGTTACTTTGAGCTGAATCAAGAGTTTTGCTCGCGTAGTATATTGAGTGGAACACGTTGGCCTTTCTTTGTAACAAAACAACACCCACCGCCATGTCACTTGCATCACACATAAGCTCAAACGGTAGCCTCCAATCTGGCGCTTGCAAGATAGGCCTCAATCAACTTTAAAGCATCAAAGTTAAAGGGTACCTCTTTTTCTAGGAGTGCGCAAAGCGGCTTGGCAATCTTGAGAAGTCCTTGATGAATCGATGGTAGAATCTCGCGTGTCTAAGAAAGCTTCAGACTCCTTTGACTGAAACAAGTGGTGGCATCTTCTCAATCACTTCAATTTTCGCTCGATCCTCCTCTAAACCATGCTTAGACACCTTGTGCCTTAAAACTACCCCTTCCTTAATGAGAAAATGATTTTTTTTTTCATTTAAGGATAAGGTTAATTTCCTCACATCTTGCTAAAACTTTGTCTAAATTTTCCAAACACTTTTCAAAAGATTCCCCAAAGACAGAGAAATCATCCATAAACACTTCCACATATTCCTCGACCATGTCATGAAAAATGGCCATCATATACCATTGAAAAGTGGCCGATGCATTGCATCACCCAAAGGGCATGCGTTTGAAGGCATATGTACCATATGGACAAGTAAATGTGGTTTTCTCTTGGTCTTCTGGAGCAATGGTAATTTGATTATACACCGAGTAAGCATCCAAGAAGCAATAATATTCTTGCTCGGCAAGTCTATAAAGCATTTCGTCAATGAATGGTACCGAGTAATGATCTTTTCGGGTAGCATCATTTAGTTTCTTGTAATCCATGCATATTCCACCCCATTACCGTTCTTGTTGGTATCAACTCATTTTTATTGTTGGTGACTACTGTCATGCCTCCTTTCTTTGGAACACATTGAATTGGGCTGATCCATTTACTATCGGAGATGGGAAGAATGATTCCCGCATCTAAACACTTTATCACCTCCTTCTTCACAAGTTCCTTCATGATTGGGTTCAGCCATCTTTGTGGTTATGCCACTGGTTTATGACCTTTCTCCATGAAGATATGGTGCATGCACAAAGCTGGACTAATGCCGTGGATGTCCGACATTTGCCACCCCAACTCTCTTCCTTTTCTTGAGCACAACGACTACATCTTCCACCTGAGCTGTAGTCAAAAAAATTACAGATAATGTATCATTATCTCCAAGTAAAACATACCTAAGATGTGAAGGCAACGACTTCAATTCCTACTTCGGTGGTTCTTTAATTGATAGTTTAAGAGGGGGACCTAGCACCCTATTTAAAGGTGTAGCCCCCTTCTTAAACATACTTGCATTATTGTTCAGCACACTCTCTATTTCAAGAGCTTCTACATCATCCACTAGCCCTTGATTTAGTAACACTCTTGCTAATGGGTCTTGAATTTCAACTTGGCTTACCGGGACAGCCGTATCTATCACTGTGATGGCTGCTAAATCCTCATATGCAGCTACTAACTTCATGTCCTTGTACACATCGAAGACTTCAACTTTGTCATGGGCTCTCATAGTGAGCCTCCCTGCAGCCACATCAATTAATGCCCCTCTCGTCGTTAAAAATGGATGACCAAGTATGAAAGGAACTTCCATATCAGGTTCAAAATCAAGGATGACAAAGTCCACGGGGAAAATGAGGGATCCCACTTGAACTAAGACATCTTCAATAACACCTTCGGGCCTCGCCATTGATCTATCCGCCAGTTGTAACACAATTGTCATGGGCTTTGATTCCAAAGTCCCAACTTTGAAAACAACAAACTTGGCATGAGATTTATGCTCGCACCGAGGTCACACAATCCTTTGGTTTTCAAATAGATCTCAATTTTTACTTGCACCGTGAAGCTTCCAGGATCCTTCACCTTTGTTGGCAATTGCGCCCTATTCACGATTTTAGAGCTATAAGCTTTAATAAGTGCTACCGTTTCATATTCCGCCAACTTGTTCTTATTGGCCATAATATCCTTTACATACTTTGCATATTTTGGAATTCCCTGCAAAATATCAATAAGCGGTAAGTTAATTTGTACCTATTTTAGGAGTCCGATGAATTTTTGAAAATATTCATTCTCCTTCTTCTTTTTCAGCTTCTGTGGGAATGGAGGCAGTGGTTTAGGTAATGGAATTGCCTCATCAGTGGACGTGTTTGGAACTACGGGTTCCTCATTTTGAACACCACTTGGTTTAGCCACATTTTTATTCTTAGGCACCAAGGTCAATGGTCTCCCAGTTCTCGTGCTTATGGCATGAGCTTGCTTGGGATTTGGATCCGTACCTCCCCGGCAAACCTCCTGGGGTCTTGAGTTCATAGAGCTATTTCCCTAATTGCTTCTCCGAATTTAGAAGATTTTGTTTGTGTCTTTGAATTTCTTCTTTTTGTCGATTTTGGTTTGCCAAAATTTGCCTTAGAATTTCACTATCTGACATGTTGTTCGGATTGGCCTGCTTTGCCGATTAGTGCATTTGTTGATTGCAGTATGGTTGGCTTCATTGTGGACATTGTTGTTGAGATTGTCCTTGATTTTGTTGGTTACTACCCCAAGAGAAGTTAGGATGATTCCTCCAATTTGGATTGTAGGAATTCCCAAAGCCTTGATATCCGCCTCTATTTACATTTTCAACAAAATTTACCGCCTCCAAATTTGAACCATAAAATTCAGCAGTGTGGTCCCCTCCTCCACAAACGATGCACCAATTATTTTGCTGTTATTGTTGTAGCACATTTATCGATGTGGATTGTTAAGTCATTGCTAGATTTTTCTGTTGTTGACCGATCGATAAGTTGTTGAATTGGGTCTCATCATGTTTTGCATAGTAGAAATTTCTACTTGCAAAGCAGTGATGGCGTCAATTTTCCAACATTCCAGCTTGCTTATGAACTGCAGGTCGACTTGATCCTCCATTCTACTTGGGATTTCCTTGAGCTATACAATTGAGAAGTGTATACAACTCATCGTATGTATTCTCCTAAACTTGTCCTCCTACAACAGAATCAAGAAGAATCTTTATGTTTGGTTCCAATCCTTCAATAAAAGTGTGGACAAATACTTCATTAGATTGAGAATGATGGGGACAATTAATAAGTAAGGTTTTAAATCTGTCTCATGCTTGGTATAAGTTCTCTCCAGGCCTTTGGTTAAAGCCTAATATTTCACTTCTTAATTTGGCCGTCTTACCGGATGAAAAGAACCGAATAAGAAACTTCCTCGCCATGTTACCGGATGGAAAGAACTGAATAAGAAATATCCTAGCAAGATCGTCCCACAAAGTAATGGAATTTGGTTGTTCAATTTGCAGCCACCTCCTTGCTTCCCCTAATAATGAAAAGGGAAACAAGGTCATCCTCATATAATCTCAATTTAAGCCTGTAGGAATGAAAGTGTCAGAAATTTCTAGAAAATTTTGAAGATGTACCTGTAGATCTTCATGTGGCAGCCCGTAAACTGTCTAGTTGAGTGTAACAATTGAACCATATTATTTTAAAGCTCCCAATGACCACCAGGTTTCGGCTTTGCAAAACAACTAGCGAGATTGGTGGTTCTAGGGATGGCTACATCTCTCACTGTCTTAGGTGCGAGTAGTGTAGGTAGATTTTGTTTCTCCATTTCTTCTTTAACAGGATCGATTTCTTCCTTAGTCTCCATAATATTTTCCTCCTCAATAATTTCAATTGGTGGAGTTAGAAATAAGACACCTCCTCTCCTCTTAGATTGACGAAAGTATGAGTCTTGCTCCTCCAGCTTAGAAATAAATTTTCTGCACAACCGACACAACTAAGATAAAATGCAATGAACACCACAAGACAAAACAACTCAAAAAATAATGAATTTATAGTTAAATCCCTGGCAACGACGCCAAAAACTTGTTGCGTCGCAGCGCACGCAAGTGCATGTGGTCAAAACAAATAATATAGTGGCCATATTTAAAGGACCAAATTATCGTACCCAAGAGATTTAATGTACATTGTTTAATATTCTGAGTTATAATCTTTGTAAGGCGATAAAAAATTAATTCGTGAAAGTGTGTATTAAAATAGCTAGACTTGAAACTAAACTAGTGAACTTGCAAATAAAATAAGATTTTTTTTATCATGTATTTTACAGATTCAATATTACGAGATTTCAGGATTGTAACCTTAACGATGCCATATTAATCTCGAATTTCACACTTATGTTTGGGCAGTGATTATTGACTTGTAAGGTTAGAATTAACAAATCAGAGCTGCACACCTCTGTTTTCCTTTTCATATTATTTGCCTAACTACATCATTGAACGGGGATAAACAATACAATAGAAATGCATTAATATTATCTTCCTGCACATTAAATGAAGCTTGGTGTAGAGGTAGTTGTCACAAATCTCCAATATACAAATCCATGCAATTATTTTAGTTGAACAAGCTCACTACATTATTGTGTCTTATGCATTCCAACATCTTTCAAATTTATAATGCAAAACATATTCATTTCCATAGGTGATCAAGCTAGGAAATGTATGTTTAAATAATATAAGAATAATCACATAAACCCATTCATAAGCATTAAATCTCAAAGAATAACACATTGTCAATGGCAAAAATCCCAGAGAATGAAAAGATTAGCCACTTATGCTTATCATACAGACCGACATTACAATCAAATTCATAAGAAAATACAAAAGTGAAGAGAAATCTGACCAAAAATGGTGTTTCCACAATGACCAGCCACCTCCACAGCTTACACAAAACTTATAATAATGGATGCCTAGGTTTACAAGTTTTTCATGACTTTTATACCCTACAAAATTTGAATTTTCACGCGTTTTCCTTAAGTCCGCGACGCGCTTTAGTATTATGTTAATAAAATTCTGCGCATTATATTCACCAATTTCACACTAGTCTGTGATGCAGACTAGTGCTATTTTGGTTACTTTTCTACCTACGATGTTGAAAACCAATTTCCAGTGAATTAACACTGGTCCGGGATGCGCCTTGGTAGCGGACCAAGTGTTGCAATTTTTTCTTGCTTGTTTTCTTGTACAGGTTGCCTTCCTTTGCTCTGGATCTTATTTCAGAATCTTAAAACCTAATAAAAATAAATAAAAACACAAACTCAAGGCATACTTTGTCCAGTGTTAACAATATACACAAAATACTATTAAAATACCTAAAACTCTACAGATTTACCCTCGAACTTAACTCTATTTATAGGTCTTTTGCATATTTAGGCATATAAATACGCCTAAGATCACCCATCTGGAAAGATCTCCAAAATTGGGAGGGGAATTGAGCTCTTCTATCTGAGATGATGGACAATCGAACTCTATGCAACCTCACAATCTCTTGGATATACAACTTGGAATACTCCTCCGCAATGTTAGTCGTTTGGACTGCCAAGAAGTGAGCCAATTTAGTCATTTTGTCCATAATCATCCATATTTAGTTGTGATGCCTTTGATACCTCGGTAGATCGATAATAAAGTCCGTGTTGATCATCTTCTACTTCCATTAAGAAATTCCAAAACATTCACTTGTTGCCAATTTGGGCACTTTGAAACAAACTAGGCAATATCCCTTTTCATTGCACTCCACCAATAGACTTCTCTCAAGTCGTGGTACATCATGATGGAGCCAGGATGAATGGAAAACCTAGAGACATGAGCTTCAGCCATGATTCTCTCTAGAACACCATTAACATTGGGAACACATAACTTACTCTGGTATCTCAATATCTTATCTCCCCTTTTGGAGAAGACCATCACTATCTATTTGTGGAAAACCTCCTTTAATTGGAGTATGAAAGGATATCGATCTTTCTCCTCTTTCACCTTTTCCATTACGGATGATGCACACCTACTCTGGACATTAACTCCTCCCTTGTCATTCTCCTCGAGTTGAACTCCCAATCGAGCCAATCTATGCACTTCCCTTGCTGATTTTTTCTTTCCTTCCTCGACATGGGTTGTTCTACCTATTGACAACTTGCTAAGAGCATCAACAACAATGTTAGTTTTACCTGGGTGGTAGTGAATTCTTATGTCATAATCCTTGAGTAACAACAACCATCTCCTCTATCGCAGGTTGAGCTCTCTCTAACTGAAGACGTTCTACAAACTCTTGTGGTCAGTGAATAAATCCACACGCACTTTATATAAGTAGTGGCACCAGATTTTAAGTGCAAACACCATTGCCGCCATCTCAAGACCATGGGTCGAATAGTTCCTCTTATGAACCTTAAGTTGCCTATAAGCATAGGCTATCACCTTCCCTTCCTGCATTAACACATAACCCAACCCAACTCTTGAATCAACATAATATATCACAAAGTCCTCCATCCCATCCGACATTGTTAAAACGAGAGCAGTAGTCAATCTAGTCTTCAACTCCTGGAAGCTCTTTTCACATTCCTCAGACCACTAAAACTTGACCTTTTTTGAGTCAACTTGGTCAATGGTATGGATAGGGAAGAAAAGCCATCAACGAATCTGCGGTAGTAGCCTGCCAACCCCAAAAAACTTCTTATGTCAGTTGGAGAGGTCTATCTGGGCTAGTTCTTAACTGTTTCTATCTTCTAGGCATCGACTCGAAATACTATCACCAGAAACTACATAGTCTAGAAAGGCCACTGGCTTGTGCCAAACTCACACTTCAGGAATTTCTCATACAACTCATGGTCCTTAAGTGTTTGAAGGACAACTCTGAGGTGATTGTCATGCTCCTCCTCATCTTTCGAATACACCAGAATGTCGTCGATGAACATGATTAAAAACATGTTAAGGTATGGTCTAAACACTCTATTCATCAAGTCCATGAAGACTGCAGGTGCATTTGTCAACCTAAAGGACATGACCAAGAATTCAAAATGGCCATATCTAGTCCTAAAGGCTGTCTTTTGAATGTCACATTCTCTCACTTTTAACTGATGGTCACCAGATTTGAGGTCTATCTTTAAGAAACAAGAGGCACCCTGAAGTTGGTCAAATAAATCATCTATCCTGGGGAGAGGATATTTATTCTTGATTGTGACCTTGTTTAATTGCTTATAATCTATGCACATTCTGAGAGACCCATCTTTCTTCCGCACGAACAGGATGGGAGCACCCTAAGGAGAAATACTTAGCCGATAAAGCCCTTCTCTAGCAAGTCCCTCAACTACTTTTTCAACTCTTTCAACTTAGTGGAGGGCCATCCTATAAGGCGGAATTGAGATAGGATGGGTATCAGGTAGAACATCATTCCCAAAGTCGATCCCCCTATCTGGAGGGAATCCAGGTAGATTCTCAAGAAACACTTCCAGAAAGTCACTCACGATTGGGACTGACTCAAGAGTAAGAGGTCCAACATCATCTGACTTGACTCGCATGAGATAGTAGATGCACCCTTTAGTGATTAACCTTCTAGATCTAAGGTAAGAAATAAATTTTCCCTTAGGTGCAACAGAATCTCCCCTCCATTCTATAACTAGCTCATTTGGAAACCGAAATTTGATAGTTCGGGTTCTACAGTCAACATAGGCATAGCAGGCATGATGCCAATCTATACCAAGGATTACATCAATGTTGATCATCTCTTACTCAACCAAATTAGCAGGAGTATCCCTATGGTATATAGACACCATACAATCCTTATAGACTCTCTTAGCTATGATAGACTTACTAACATAAGTAGAAGCAGGGAAAGGCTCAAGCAGACACTCAGGAGAAATTTCAAATTTCCTAGCCACATATAGCGTCACAAAGGACACCATTGCCCCTGGGTCAAGCAAAGCATAACAATCAAAAGTAAAGACTCGAAGCATGCCCGTCACAACATCTGGTGTAAACTCTCGATCCTGTTAGCTCCCCATTGCATAAAGAAAGTTCGTTCCTCCACTTTCCCCAGTGTGACACCTCTCTGGTTACCCTTGGGTGGTGGCATTGTAGTAGAAGACTGTGCCCTATTTCCCCAAAGGGGATGTTCTTTCAGGAAGTGACCATTTCCTCTATCCTTACACTTGTAGCAACCATTTCCTCTATCCTTACACTATCCCATCTCTGGAGCATACTTGGACAACTTAATGAACTTGAGGCTGTATTCTTTAGCGTTCATGCCCTCTTGCTTTTGGTTCATGATCTCTTCAACCTTTCCCTCCCTCAATTCTTTAGGGAAAGAAGTGGTCGATAAAAGTACTCTCAAACTCATTCCACTCAGTAGGCTCAACATCCTCACTCCGACTATCTTCCCGCTGGTTATACCAGATGTTCGCCACTTCCTTAAGCTAGTTGAAAGATAGTTCAACTCCCTCAAACTCAGTTGCATGGATAGCCCTCAAGACCTTACACATCCTATTGATAAAATTCTATGGGTCCTCCTCAACTTTTGACTTGGTGAAGACTAGTGGGTTCATCCTCAAGAAGTCTCAGAGCCTAGTTGCAGCAGTAGGCTCTTGAGAACTAGAGCTAGGGGCTAGGGGACCTCGGTTGCTATTTTGGCAGGTGACTAGCTGAGTGAGCATCGTAATGGCTCCTCTGAAGTCTGCCTCTAAGGTAGAGGTTGGATGAGTAGGACGTGCTTGTGAGACCCCAGTAGTCCTGGAAGGTCGATCCCGTCCTCTTGTCCCTGTCTGAGTAGGGACCTCTGGTGGAGGATTCTTAGTGTTTGGCGCTAAGTCATCTCATTAGGCTACTGTACACTAGGCATGATTTGCAAACATGTAATGTACGAATTAGAAAAGAATTTTACAGAGTTAAACTCTATCACTTGAACTCAAAATACTACAGAAGTGTAACCCTTCCTAATGTCCTATAGCCTCCTGCTTACGAAGTGTGGTGCACAACATACCCATAAACAAAACTCTACTAGACACAATTTCATAGACTCCCTAGGATACTTGAACTCTGTGCTTTGGTACCAATTCGTCATGCGTTGGAAGTGTACCCTAGGCATGGCCAACACTCAAAGACTATTGTTAGTGCCTGAGAGAACCACTTGGCCTTGTCATCACATCTTACTCGACAATGGAAGAATACTCATGTAAAACATTAAGGGAAAGATAAAAATATAGTAAAATAATCTGAAAGGACTAGATCAAGTTTAACAAAAGTACTCAACAAATACTCTACTCAAGGTCTGCGGAGCCTCTATTCTAAATGTCTAGATGGTACCATGATAAGACATGGCTACCTAACTCAAAGCAAATAAAGAAACTGATAAAGTGAAAGGCTCCTCCGAATAGTAAGGAGGGCTCACCAAATCTATAGAACGCAGGAACTATGAACCTCAATGGTGTGCCTGTTGAAGTCCTCTATCTCCTGTATCTGCATCAAAAAATAATGCAACGCTGAGTGGTGTCAGTACATGGCATGTACGATATGTAAAATATCTCAAGAAACAGGTAAGGCTCAGACCAATCAATCGACTCGACTCAAGATCCAACTCCTCATTTCATATCTGAACTCAAACAAATGATACAAGTTTTAAAGTTTTGAAGTCATTGCTTTAGAGTTAGACTCAGTGATTTATACATCTCAGTTCGAAAACCATGACATGCTTAACTCAAGTGTTTTCTTGGAAGTTTCTCTAACCAACATAACTCTCCACCCTGCCATGAGCTTTGGTGATGTACAATGAAAAGACGTCGTTGTGACATCCATCCTAAACTTTCCACAGAATAATATGTCAACCTCTACCTCGCTCTCTTGGATCCAAAGAGAATGTCCATTTATTGCGACATGGACCCCAGAATTATCCTGTGTGACCATCCTATGCTGGCAACGTGGTTTTGGGGTGCTCCTTAATAACCCAACTCGGTGCACAATACTCCTTCCAAAACAAAAATATGTTCATAGAAATTAGCTTAAACTCATCTCTTTGACTCATCTCATATAAGTCAACTCTGTTCTCAACAACTCAACCCAATTACTCAACAACTCAATAACTTGGGACTATCCTTCATGTAAATACAACTCAAGACAGTAACTCATATCATGCAAGAGTCTCAAGAATTACGGTCAAGTGACATCATATCATCCATACTCAACACATAAGGCATAATAGATATCCATTGAATGCATATATATATATATGTGTGTGTGTGTGTGTGTGTGTGTGTGTGTGTGTGTATGTGTGTGTATGTATGAAGCAAGGAAACATACTTCTCAGTTTTAACTTACTTAGTTTAGAAGGTTAGGTTCATAGTTTTCAGGTTAGTAAGCAATGAAAAATACTAAATTTAAGGTTAGAGTGTCAAGCATTCGAAATACATTCATATTTTATGGTAATAATGATGCAACTCATAATTTATTCATGGAACTCAGACATGTACAATAAATTGGGACTCAAGATTCACAAGATTTAGAATATGCAATTAATATTTATGATCTTATCTCATGTAGAAAAAGGGGCCCATGGATGAATATGATCCAACGCATTAGGTAGACTTACATACCTAGAATTGAAGAAAACTTCAACCTTGACTTCAAGGACCCTCTCTTCTTCTCTTTCTCCTTCAAGAACTCTAACCTAGTTTGTACATTTAGAGGCTTTAGAACGGGTTTTGAAACACTTTTTCGACTAAAACGACTTAATAAATTATGGTTTACATTTATGAGGGGTTGGAAAATGTTTGGAATGCCCCTCACAAAATAAAAGAAGAAATTTCACCTCGAAATAGCCCAGTCTGCGATGCAGATGGGCGCGGACTAGTGTATTCTTTCCAAAATTTTCTGAATGAGTTTTTTTCAATCCCGTTGAAAAAATATTTTTTTAAGGTGGCTCTATAAACAAGGCACATCGTGGCCCTGATGTGTACCAATACTATTTCAGTTTTTGGATCAAAAAATTATTTTTCAATCCGATTACTCTTAAAATTGATCGAGACTATTTTCCCACTCAATTTTTCATGCTGATTGCAAATCTGATCTTGGATTTGCAAAAGAAGTATGGGAAGATGCGTTATACGTACATCTCTCTTCTAGGGGTATTTTGATAATTTAGTCGGGCATTACAGAAAGTCCCTATGGACTTGTTATGGCGGTCATCTAGTTCCAAATGGAATTGGACTCAAGTTCTTATTCTTACACTAGATATAGGAGCACATGCTATCATAGGTCTAGTTTATATTATTTTTTATTTTAATTTATTTGTCACAAATAGAATTTGGAGAATCAATCAAATTTTTAATAGGATTTTTTAAATATTTTAAATTTATTAATTATTGCAATTTACAGTATCTTTTACATAATTTATAAATAATATATTTTACTTCTGTTGTCATAATTTATATGATACTGATAAATTTTTTATAGTAAACGAAAAGCCTTTTGGCACAATTGGTCCCAATGGAAGGAGTATCTTCCTTCATTAAATGGTTAACAGGTTGACATCGTCCAGCTAAGTTAGAGATGAATCTTATAATGAACGCCAAATTTCATTGTAGATTACTTCCAGTAAAATCTCTGTTGAAATTCAGGTCTCTGTCAAAATCTTGGCTTAATTTAATCTCTAGTCCTAAATTTATCAAGAACCATCTCAGTTTATCAGCAACTAAGAAGGAAGACACATACCATATGTCTATTAAAGATCACAATGGAACTAAGTGGAATTTTAAAGAATGTCTTATTAGGTCTTTATTTTATGACTCTCTTATTGAGCCTTTTAACTTGGATTATTTCTTTAAAAAAGTCTGTAAATATGTTAGATTTGTCGGTTATTGCAGTGGATTGGTTTTCCTTTTCCAATTATTCAAAAAGTTTGATTTTCTAGAATCCAACAACTAGAATGCACAAGATTTTGCCTGATTCTAGATCTAAATAGATGAAGAGCAGATCTCCCACATATGGATTTGGATATGATGAGCTCCATAACGATTATAAGGTAGTGGAAATTTTTATTAATTATGATGATACATATATTGTTGGTGTCAAAATATATAATCTAAAGTGTGATTGTTGGAGTTATGTTGTTTATTCTGAGATATATTATAATTAAATACTTCAAGCTCTAACAGAAAAATGATGTTAGATCATTCAGAAAAAGCTTTGTATGCGAATGGGAAGATTCATTTTGATACTATTACTTATGATGTGCGTAGGGGCAGGAATATTATTTATTTTGATTTAGCAAATTAGGAATGGGAAATAATGGAGCAGTCTACCTTTGGCGCAGGAGAGACTGCTTTGTGTGTGGGAACGTTGGGAACTGATGTTGGGTTTTAAAGGTGTGAATAGAAATTAAGGGTTGTGACTTTTCTAAAAGGTGATAGCTTTTCCAAAGAGTGGTTACCTTTCTGAAAGATTATGTCTTTTCCATACGGATGTGACTTTTCTAGTGAGGAACAATAAGCACCCTTTGTTGGCTATAAATAGAGAGGTCTTCTCTCATTTTTCATATAACATTTCCTTCATCTACATACATTTCTTTCAAATAAAAGTAGAGTCTTAGTATGATTTCGTTGCTTATTGAAGTTTGAGGTAAAGCTACTTCTTAAATAGGTATATCCATTTTATCCTGGGAGAAAATAATCTACAACCTTGGGTACAGTAAGGGGATTAAATTCCTTAAGGACACAGAGAATTTTGTGGACTCAGATACTTTTTCTTTTTCATCTTTTTATTACTTCTGATTTACTGATTTTTTGAAAACTTGTTTAAAATCTTTGTGGTTATTATTTTCACAAAGTTTTGTTCTACAAAAGTTTTGTTTTGCAAAATTTTATTTCTACAAAAGTTTTGTACCACAAAAGTTTTGTTTACTGTAACGCTAAAGTTTTGTTTACTGCAAATTTTTTTTTTAACAAAAGTTTTTGTTCTAGGTATTTTAGTAATACACTGAGAACAACAATCTTAAGGAAATTTAGTATTTTATTTTTTCCTTTCTGTATTTCTAATTTTAAATTTTTGAGTCTTCTGAGAGTTGAGTCATTGTTTGTACGAGAAAAAAAATGACTAACTCAAATGAAGTGAATGTTGGAACGACGACTGCTACAATATCATCTACTGCATCTTCAAGTTATTCAAATGCTGCCCCTATAATTCCATCGGCAGAAAAACCTACAAAATTTTGTGGTGTAGATTGCAAGAGGTGGCAGCAGAAGATGTTCTTCTACTTGACTACCTTAATGCTACAGAGATACATTAATGATAATGTTCCTGTACTTGCTGAAGGAACACCGAATGATGAAAAACTTTTGGTGACTGAAGCTTGGAGGCACTCAAATTTTCTGTGTAGGAACTACATTCTGAGTGACTTGCAATATGACTTGTATAATATGTACAGTCACATGAAGACGTCCAAGGAACTCTGGGATGCCTTGAAAAAGAAGTACAAAACTGAAGATGTTGGAATGAAAAAAGTTTATTGTGGCAAAATTCCTAAACTACAAAATGGTAGACAGTAAACTTGTGGTTACCAAAGTTCAGGAATTGCAAGTTATAATTCATGATATCCTTACAGAAGGTATAAATTGATTTAATACCTAGTTTAAACATATTAAATTTGTTCATAACACTCACGCAATCTTTAATGTAGGATTGGTTGTGAATGATGCTTTCCAAGTGGTAGCCATCATTGAGAAGTTACCCTCGCTTTGGAAAGATTTCAAGAATTACTTAAAACACAAACGTAAGGAGATGACTGTGGAAGATCTTATCGTTCACTTGAGAATTAAATAGGATAATTAGGTGGTAGAAAAGAGGTCACAAATAAGTTCAACAATAGCTGGGGCAAATATTATTGAAGAAGAACCAAATGTCAAAAAGAGAAAGAAATCGTTTGGACCAAAAAGCAATTCGCCTAAAAAGAAGTTCAAGGGTAATTGTCATAATTGTGGGAAGCCTAGACATAAAGCTATTGATTGTCATTCTTTAAATAAGCAAAAGAAAAAGAATCAAGTAAATATGATTGAGAAGAATGACGAAGTGGAGAACTTATGTGCCATGTTGACTCAATGCTACTTGGTAGGAAACCCTAAGGAGTGTTGGCTTGATTCTGGAGCCACTATATATATTTGTTCTAAAAAAAAAGTCTTTGCAACATATTCTCCTACTGCACCTGATGAGACCATTTACATGAAAAATTCTTCCATATTAAAAGTTGAAGATTATGGCAAAGTATGTTTAAAGATGACATTCGGTGAGGTGGTGACTCTAAACAAAGTTTGTTATGTTCTAGAAATGTGGAAGAACTTAGTTTCTGTTGGTCTCTTGGTCAAGAATGGATTCAAATATATTTTTATTTCTGATAAAATTGTAATTAGCAAAAATGATACGTTTGTAGAAAAAGGCTACCTTACTGAAGGCCTTTTCAAACTGAATATAATGATTGTTGAAAATAATAAAGTTGAGGCTTCTTCTTATTTACTTGTGCCAAATGATCTATGACATTCACGTTTGGGATATGTAAAGTTTGAAACCAAACAATCAAAATGTCAAGTATGTGTGGAATCTAAGTATGTTAAGCATCCTTATAAGTTTGTTGAAAGGAATTCAAGTCTCTTAGACTTAATTCACATAGATATTTGTGACATGAAGTCAATAACTTCTCATTGTGGAAAGAAGTATTTCATCACATTTATTGATGACTGTATGCGATACTGCTATGTTTATTTACTTAGTAGTAAAGATGAGGCAATTGAACCATTAAAACAGTACAAAAGTGAAGTTGAAACACAACTTAATAAAAAGATTAAAAAACGTGGCATTTTACATCAAACAACAGCCCCTTACATACCACAATCCAATGAAATTGCGAAAAGAAAAAATTGAACACTTAAAGAGATGATGAATGCCATGTTAATTAGTTCTAGTTTGCCCCCCGAACTTGTAGGGGGAAGCTATCGTTACGGCTAATCAAATACTCAATCGAGTTCCCCATAGTAAAACACAATCTATTCTATATGAAAAATCAAAAGGGGGAAAACCTAACCTTGATTACTTAAAAGTGTGGGGGTGTTTGGCTAAGGTCCTCATTCCTAAACCTAAAAGGACAAAAATAGGACCTAAGACTGTTGATTATGTATTCATAGGATATGCCTTGAATAGTAAAGCATATCAATTTCTGGTGCATTGATAAGAAAGTCCTGATATTCATGTTAATACAATAATTGAATCTGATAATGTTGAAGTCTTTGAAATAATATATCCGTATAAGAAAGAACATGATTCATTTAATGATGGAATTAAATGGCCTTAAGAAGAAGCAAAGGAGAGTGATCATAATGAGGAAAATCCAAAGGGTAGCAAATGTCAAAAGACTTCTACCTCCTTTGACCCTGTTTTTGTAACATTTTTGTTAGAAAATGAGCTTCGAAGTTTCAAAGAAGCTATGACTTCTTCAGAAGCACAATACTGGAAAAAAACAATCAGTAGTGAGTTTAAATCCATAATAAATAATCATACATGAAAATTGATTGATCTTCCTCCTGGAAATAAATCCCTTGGATCTAAATGGATTTTCAAAAGGAAAATTAAAGCTTATGGCATATTGACAAATGCAAAGAAAGACTATTTGTTAAAGGATTTAGACAATGTGAAGGACTGACTACTTTGATATGTACTCACTAGTAACAAAAATAACGTCAATTCGAATGTTAATAGCATTAGCTGCGATGTACGGTCTAGAAATTCATCAAATAGATGTCAACACAGCCTTTTTAAATGGAGATTTGGAGGAAGAAATCTATATGGAGCAACCAGAAGGGTTCATAGTTCTTGGAAATGAAAAGAAGGTGTGCAGACTTGTTAAGTCTTTGTATGGATTCAAACAAGCACCCAAACAATAGCATGCAAAATTTGATCGAATAACGTTGTCAAATGGTTTCAAAATTAATGAGTGTGACAAATGTGTTTACATTAAGAACACTCCAAATAAAATTTTCATTGTTTGCCTGTATATGGATGATATGTTAATAATCAGTAATGACATTGCTAACATAAATGCTACTAAGAGTATGCTTGCTAGTAAGTTTGATATGAAAGACCTAGGAGTTGCTGACTTGATATTAGGAACTAAGATTCACAAAACTTCTCAAGGTCTAGCATTGTCTCAATATCATTATATCAAAATGGTACTAGAAAATTCAAGTACCTAAACTACAAAAGTAGAAGAACCCCAATTGATCTAAACCTTGATTTGGCTAAGAATAAAGGTGAAAGTCAGTCTTAATTGGAGTATGCTAGAGTATTGGGAAGTTTGATGTAAATCATGAACTGTACGCAACCAAACATAGCTTGTGCTCTAAGTAAATTGAGTCGGTACACGAGTAATCCCAATCAAACTCATTGGATGGCGATAAACGAGTTTTGAGGTATTTGGAACATATTCAAAACTTTGCTTTGAGTTATAGCAAGTATCCAGCAGTTGTTGAAGAATATAGTGATGCAAACTGGATTACTTGGTCAACTGAGACTAAGTCCACAGGTGGATACGTCTTTACCATTGGTGGAGGAGTACTCTCATGGAAATCATCCAAACAAACATGTATAGCTCGATCTACAATGGAGGCTGAGTTAATTGCCTTAGACAAGGCTGGTGAAGAAGTTGAATGGCTTCGAAATTTCTTAGAAGATATTTCATTTTGGCCCAAACTAATGACTCTTATATGCATACACTGTGATAGTCAAGCGCCAATAGGAAGAGCTGGGAGCGTTATGCATAATGGTGAGTCTCGTCACATAAGACGAAGATATAATACCATTAGGTAACTACTCTCTAGTGGAATTATCACAATTGACTATGTTAAGTTAAAGGAGAATGTGTCAGATCCACTTATAAAAGGCCTAACCAGAGAAAGAGTTAAGAGGTCATCAAACGGAATGGGACTATGGCCTAGGACAAATCATCGTGGAGGTAACTCTACCTAGAAGACTAGAGATCCCAAGATGTAGGTTCAAGTAGATCAAACAAAGTCATTGATGACGATTCAACATTGTCAAAACTATTATTAACGTGTATTCTTATGATAAGACAATGTTTAGGAACAAGATAAGGTAATATGACCTTTTTTAATGCTTTCTAAGTTTGATATAGGGTATATTAAATAGTGTATCTATAGGTAACACATTCAAAAATCACCTATGTAAGTGTGAAGTGTAAGCTACTTCAAGGAGAATCTAGTAAGGCCAGTTCTCTATGCACTTATGAACCAGGAAGTGTTCATGGCTGAAATGAACAAAATAATGAGAACCAAGACCAATTAAAGGGTTAGTTGTGTGACTTATATTGTCTAGGTGTACAACAAAGATCAACGGTTCAAAGATATCATATCTACCGATTGACCGAGTATATCCGACATATGTTCACTATAGAAAGTTTGAAGGGAGACCTACTTATCCAAATACAATTAATCCTTACTTATGAATCACACAAGTTTTTTCACACATGTATTTTATTTATTTTTATTTTTTAAAAAAATAATCATTTCCATTCATGTGGGGGATTGTTGGGTTTTAAAGGTGTGACTGGAAATGAAGGGTTGTGACTTTTCTAAAGGGTCATATCTTTTCCTAAGAGTTGTGACCTTTCTAAAAGATTATGACTTTTCCATATGGATGTGACTTTTCTAGTAAGGCACAATAAGCACTCTTTGTTGGCTATAAATAGAGAGGTCTTCTCTCATTTTCTTTATATAACATTTCCTTCATCTGCGTACATTTCTTTCAAATAAAAGTAGAGTCTTAGTGTGATTTTGTTGCTGCCTTTTGAGTTCACTGAAGTTATTGAAGTTTGAGGTACTACTACTTCTTTAACAGGTATATCCATTTTATCCTGGGAGAAAATAATCCACAACCTCGGGTATAATGAGGGGATTAAATTCCTTAAGGATACAAGGTGAATTTTGTGTACTCGGATACTTCTTCTTTTTCATCCTTTTATTACTTCTGATTTACTGATTTTTGAAAACTTGTTCAGAATCTTTGTGGTTATTGTTTTCACAAAGTTTCGTTCTACAAAAGTTTTTAAAAGTTTTTTTAACAAAAGTTTTTGTTTTAAATATTTGAGTAATACATAGAGAACAACAACTGACCTTTGTGTGTTTAGTGATTATAAGAGAGCTCATTTATCTGCTTGGGTTATGAATGAGTATAGGGTTAGAGAGTCTTGGATAAAGAACTTTACCATCAGGTATCCATAGATCTAGGTTTACATCTACCTTTTTTCATGTCAAATAAAGGTGAAATACTGGCATGGTTTGGATCAACTTCCAAAATATACAATTCAAAAGATGATGCATTCAGATAGCCACCTGTTATTAATTGTAATTACTTTTATGGAGCGAGAATCTACATGGAAAGCCTAGTTTGTCCTTTTTCAAAGGAAGGTCAAGCGAAAAAGATCAGATCAAGATAATCGAGTAATAAATAATTTGTAAGTGTACTTTCTTCTTAAGTTATTTCAAAGTTTGTTTGTCATTTCAAATATAGAAAAAGACATGAATGTGAAGGATATCTTTAAACCTAAGTTGCTCGGACTCTGATGCAAATATCTAATGCAGGTGCGCGTGGGCTTTTGTTACCTATTTGGAAGATTGTGTTCATGATGCATACTTTCCGTCTCTCGTGATTGGCTGTTGATTCTTGTTAGCAGTACTGCATTTATCATATTGTTTTTATATTTAATCTACTATGAATTGACAGTGAACTCAATGGTCACAGTAATTGATGAAAAAATATGTTAGATGTACTCAATTGGGTGAAAATTTTTAAATAACTCGTGCTACTTAGAAATCAAATGGTACATACCTTAGGAAATGCATATATATGGGTAAAACCTTGGTTTAAATATTTCCCCACAAGTTGGAAATAATGTCATTTTTGAATTTTGTGATTTTAAACTAAGATACATGGAAAGTACAAAAATAGTTTTTAGTTTTGTGATTTTAAACACGTCATGTTATTCAGTAGTAAACGCATAAACTTGGAGAGGGATTTGAAGGGAAATCTGCTTATCGTCCAAAGCTTGGAACTCACCATTCTTCACTCTATTTGATGCTGGAAAAAATGTAAAAGATCAATCTAAAAATCCCTATTGCAGACCAGGGTCACTCACTGACCCCTGCCATAAGAGGAAAGATAATCTTATGTCTTGCAGGTGGCCGTATTTCCAGTGTTCGTAAAGGAAGAACTGTAACGAATGCTGGAGGTGTTAGCATGATTATCATCAACCCTTCACGTTATGGTGTCACTAAATCCGCTGATGATCATTTTTTTTTCCAGCGTTGGTCTTTCTCCCGCCTTCCTTTTAATTCGGCAAGTCAGTGCTACTCAAAAATCAATAATAACCTGCTATTTTTTATATTAAACTCTGCCTCTTTTTCCTTTTTCTTTTTTATTAAATATATACATGTCTTTTCTTTGCAATGTATTTTTATTTTCAGAACACCTCAAGTTTGTTATTTTAGAAATCTCCCGTTTTCCTTCACAATGAATTATTTTTCCCCAAATACTTTCCTGGGATTAGGAGTACTTTAACGTTTGAAAGTTGATTGAAGTGTTGATCAATTCTTTAAGGTATATTATTTTAAAACATAAGTCTTTTTTTGGCTAGAAACTTTTGTTGTTATCGTTGGATATCTCATAGTTCCCTCCTTTAAATGTATGCTCTGTTTGCTATTTTGTTGTCTTCTTTAGTATTTGTATCAATTATTTTCAGTTTAGCATATATACATCTCACTTGGACAAGGCTTTCACTCTTTTTTTCCTTTATCTCTTCTCATTCGGCCCTCTAAATAAAATGTCAGATATCAAGACCTTTTTAATCGTTCATTATATATTTATGATGTGATGATATCAAATCATCTAATTTTGTTCAAATATTCTTAAAATCTATAATTTTATAAGTATTTACTATATTTAATTAAGTCGAATATTGAAAAGAATGTTCAAAAGGGTTAATGAGGTTACTTATTGCCACACAAAGCGCGGGTAGATACCTAATTTAAGTATTAAATAATAATTCTAATGAAAATAAAGAAAACAAAACTTTAATCAGTACACCTAAATGTAGAAACTAATTTCTAGTACTTTTTTTTCTTTTGTAACTGCACATTTATTTTTCTGTTATTCCACTAATGCCGTGTTAATGATACTAAAACATAGATAGCAAACTGATCTTTACTAACCAAAATTATATTCATACGTTGTAAAAGTAATTAGTTGTTGTGTACTTATTTCTACTTTTATTATGAAATCAATTCATTCATATAATTTGACCAATATGCTTTGCGAATTTGAAAAGGCAAAAACATGAATATTGAAAACTATATAAATTATGGTGTGTGAAGAAATGAATACATTATGCAACCAATATTTTTTCTTTGTAATTCTTTGTAGTTATCAGGTAAAGATATTTCTTTGTAATTTTTTTTGTAGTTATCAGAAAATACTTTGTACTATAATTATTTATCGTTAAAATTTTACCTTCACAAAAATTTAGTGTAAATAATCTATCTGATACAATTATATTATACAACTTATGTAATTATTTTTTTTGTTGAATTTGCAGATAACTATTAACTTTAAATTAGCTTAAGGAGACAAAGGTTAAATATATGTATTATCATATTGATTTAAATACATCAATTAAATATTTCAATTTATTACCATTTCTATCACAAATAATTACTATTTTGTTTAGGTGTTCCCTACAAAGTTGATATAAGGAAAGCATATGTTGAAGGAATTTTTATTCAATTTTTACAAAATATTATTCTCATTCAACAATAAATTCTTGATATGTGAGTGAGTGTAAAAGTTTGAAGGCTAAAATTGTTTTAGACAAAGACAAAAACTTTATTGAAATATTTTGCAACTATAGTGCTGACATTAAATTTGTGTTGTGACACATTAAAGAAAGAACTTTTGTCAGGTTGATACTTGAGATGTTATAATAATTACATAATTTATGTCATTCGAATATTGCTTTTGAAATTCATTTGATACCATATTTGAGTATGATGTCTCTTGCAATGATAATAGTATCGATTGAATAGACTCATCATCTATCTCATTGTATACTGTATATTATCGCTTCAATTTCTGTGCAACTCATTGTAACACTTATTATAATATTTCTTAAGTACTTATAATAATATAATTAGCATGAAATACAAATGCAACACGCATGTTCGAAAACTACTACAACAAAAAATACACTAATTTGTGACACTAACTAAACGGAGAATCTCTATTTGTATAAATGTAAGACAATATGAGATCAGAATGACAACATCAATATGTCAAGTTACAATGAACAACATAAAAATTTTAAAAATATTAGTTACTTACCATATTTGTTCATGTATAATATTTACTATTATTTTTTTAAAATGGTTTAGTCAAATAATAAAATAGATTATTTAGAGATCAAATGCATCTTATCTCAATTTTTTATCACTCATACGAAATCATTCTTACCTAATATCAGTATATGCACAACTCGAATTTCTGCACAAAAAAAAATATTATGAAGCCTCCAATCAACATTCAAAGCACAGAAAACGCGCTCAATTTCCATCAATTTAATGAAAAATTCAAACTTGATCATCCCCATTCTGTCAACAGAACTCATTACTGAAATCCTCTTGAAGCTTCCAGTGAAATCTCTGTTAAAATTCATCTCTGTGTCAAAATCATGGCTTGATTTAATCCCTAGTTCCAAATTTATTAAGAACCAACTCAATTTATCAGCAAATAAGAAGGAAGATATACACCATATGTTTATTAAAGGTCACAATGGAACTAAGCGGAGCATCAAAGAATGTCTTATTAGGTCTTTATTTTATGACTCAGTTATTGAGCCTTTTGACTTGGATTATTTCTTTAGAAATGTCATTAAATATATCAGCTTTGGAGGTTGTTGCAATGGATTGATTTTCCTTTCTGATTATTGGAAAAGTCTGATTTTATGGAATCCAATAACTAGAATGCATAAGAATTTGCCAGAATTTAGAACTAGATGGATGAAGAACAGATCTCCCACATATGGATTTGGATATTATGAGCTCCATAATGATTATAAGGTAGTGAATATTTTTATTAATGATGATGGTACAAATGTTATTGGCGTCAAAATATATAGTCAAAAGAGTGATTCTTGGAGTTGTTTTGTTTATTCTGGGGATATATTACAATTAAATACTTCAGGCTCTAATCGAAAATGATGTTAGATCAGCCAGAGAAAACTTTGTATGCAAATGGGAAGCTTCATTTTGATACTTTTACTTTTGATGTGCACAGGGGCAGGAATATTATTTCTTTTGATTTAGCAAATGAGAAATGGGAAATGACGGAGAAGCCTGCCTATGACGTAGGAGAGACCGATTTGTGTATGGGAACGTTGGAAATGATCTTTGTGTGTTTAGTGATTATAAGAGAACTCAATTATCTGCTTGGGTGATTAATGAGTACGAGGTTAAAGAGTCTTGGGTAAAGAAGTTTGCCATCAGATATTCAATTGATCGAGGTTTAGATTCACCTTTTTCATGTCAAATAAAGGTGAAATACTAGCATGGTTTGGATCAGCTTCTATATACAATTCAAAAGATGATGCATTCAGATATCCACGTGTTATTAACAACAATAACTATCATGGATTAGGAATATATGTGGAAAGCCTAGTTTGTCCTTTTTGAAAGGAAGGTCAGCCTAGAAATCCCATATCAAGATAATCGAGTAACAAATAATTTATAAGTATATTTTCTTTTCAAGTTATTTCAAATTTTTTTGTTAGCTCAATACAGGTGCAGGTGTTCAATACGGGTGCGGGTAGACTTTTGTTTCCATTTAGAAGATTGTGGTTGATGCATACTTTTTAGCACTCGAGTTTGAATGGATTCTTCTTTCCTGTTCTCTGCTTTGAGCTTCTTTCGCAGATTAGGCATCGAAAAGGTTCTGAATGACCGACCACAACATAGAGAAGAAAGAGTTAGATGTGTTCTCAATCAGTATATCTTTTGCATGTATTAAAATTCTGAATTTAATTTCACATAAATTTCAAACAACATTAGCGACAAGCCAAGGTTGGCTGTTGATTTTTGTTAGCAGCAGCAGCCTAACTGCATTTGTCATATTGTTTTTATATTTAATCTACAGTGAATTGATGTGAAGTCATCGGTATCTGTCACAGTGATACTTTTACGATGAAAAAATATGTTAGACGTGCTCAATTGAGTACATACCTTGAAAAATGCATATACAATAGTATATGGGTAAATGCATGGTTTAAATTTTTTTTCCTCACAAGTAGCAAAATAATGTCCTTTTTTAACTAGATAGTTAGAAAAAAAACAATATTATTATGTTAGACCCCGTATTTTGCTAAAGTGTAAAATTTATCAAATGAATTATTTTGTGCGAAAATTTAATTGGAGTCGGAAGGACTCAATCGGAATTAATATAAGAAAGTTAGGGACCTAATTGAGTATTAAGTTAGCTAGAAGCCCTTATGGGAATTTAAAAAAAAAAAAATTGGTAGTCTATTTACCCCTTCAAGCTTCATTTGCAAGACCATTCTCTTTGGTCTTGCATACTTAGA
>JAABOM020000001.1:16368027-16421592 GCA_011800125.2 Solanum clarkiae
AAATTTGAATAATCTGTTTTAGAATGAATTTTTTTTTACAACTTTACATTCTTTATATAAAACAAATAAACATGAACACAAACATAGAGTTACTAACTAACTATTTGTATGTTTTTCATTTTTTCACTAAAATTTATTTCTATAATTACAATTAAAATTTAATGATATATTTAAAACTTTCCATTACGTTTCTCTCCCAAACTCTAAACATTGATAAACAAAGTAAATCACTTTTTTTTTTTAACAATTCAGTTTTTGTCTCCAATTATTACTGCAATTCATTATTTCAATTATAAAGTTAGTTTTAAATTTGTGTGCATTATGATGAATTTCTATATAAAAAATCAAAATTCCTAATTTATAAAGGAATTAGTTTTTATGTTAACATAAAAAACTGTGAATCCAGAGTTTTTCAACTTCCCATTAAACTCCTACTTATAAACAAATCAAAAAATTTTATCATAAAAAATATGCACACGCTCTACTTACAAAAAAATTGAAAAATTATTTTAGAATTATGATTTAAAAGTTACAATTTAAAAATAAATTTATCATAATTTTGGAAATGTACTTTTACAAAATATAATGGGAATATTTAACATATGACAAAAAAATTCACTTTTAAAAACTACACTAATGATATCCTTTAAATATGATAAGAAAAAATTGGCATAACAAAATGATAAGAAAAATACTTTCACAAATTGTAATATAAAAATCTTTACACATGATAAGAAAATAATTTTTAAAATTGTACTAAAAATACCTTTTAGATATAAACATGATAAGAAAAACATTTTTAAAACTATACTAAAAGTATTCTTATAAGATAATAAGAAAAATACTTTATAAATGTAATAAAAGTACATTTATAATATGATAATAAACATATTTTTTAAAAAATACTGAAAATACCCTTGCAACATAGTTAAAAAAAGTATAAATATAAATACAACATGATCAGAAAAGCACTTTGAAAAAATATATTACATGTATTTTTCAAGATGATAAGAACAATACTTTTACAAAATTAGCTGAAAGTACAAATACAACATGATAAGAATTTTTTTTAATCAAATTTTCTAAAATGATCTTGCAATTAAAAGTATCCTGCAATATGAAAATAAAACACTTTTCTAAACTGTTATTATAATATCCTTTCAATAGATTAAAAAGATTATTTTACAAAATTTGTCGGAAGTATCCTTTTATATTATAAGAAAGATACTTTTATATGAATTGATAGAATACCCTTGCTAAATGATAATAACATTTTTGTGAAAATATACTAAATTATTAATGCCAATGATAATAAGCACACGTATACAAAATATTATAAGAATATCTTATCAAAAATATAAAAATTACACTTTTGTCAAATTATTGAAAAAAATCCTTCAAACATCACAGGCAACACACTTTTAAAAATTAAGAGGAAAATATCATTATAATATGATTAGAAAATATATTTAAAAACTATACGAAAACTTTTTGCAATACAATGACAAAAATATTTTGTTTATAATTTAATAAAAATTATATTTGCAAGACAATAATCAAATTTTATAAAAATTATTGAAAGCACCCACAAAAAAATGTTAATTAAAACACTTTTAAAATTATGCTAAAAGTTCACTTGCAAAATGATAAGAAAATATTTTTATAATATATACTATTATAAGAAGAATACTTATACTCACGCTACTTGAAAAGACAAATACATTTATATGATATATTTAAGTATATACTTACTTTATATAATGTATTGAAGGTACTCTTGCTACATCATAATAAATTTTATTTTAACTAGGGGTGGACGTTTGGTTCTTCGGTTCGGTGTTGTTGAAGTTTGGTTCAATTTTTTGGTGTTCGATTTTTTAAAAATTGAGCACTATACTCTGCACCAAACTAGATCGGTTCGGTTCGATTTTTTCAACTTCGGTTTGATTTATTTCGGTGTTTCTAAGTTTTTCGGTGCTAAGTAAAAATAAAATAAAAATGATTTAAAAGTATGTAATAAATTACTCTAATATTTTAATATTATATACTTTATAGATAATTGTAAATTCATAGCATCACCATCTACAAACAAAATTAAAATAATCAACTTACTTAATATAAAGGTTAAATTAGAACATTATTAAGTGCAGAAGACTTACTAACTGATGGGAGTTACAAATAATTCTTTAAAACCATGCAACCGCTAAACACAACAATCAAGAATACGACAAAAATACACCATCCAAATGATTTTTTTTCATAATGATTAAAGCTCTTTCCAATGGTTAAAAATTGGGTTGGGCTTGAATTAACATTTAAATATAAAAAATTAGAAGTATTAAATTATTAATATAATAAAACTTCAATTCTTCGGTGCACCACGGGTTCGAGAACCTTACACCATGAATCGAACCGTAGAATCGAAGCTTCCGAAAAAAAGAACCGAAATAGAACCGAAGAGCCAATACCAGAAAATCAAGTTAGTTCGGTTCGATTCGATTTTTCAATTTTTCAATTTTTTTGCCCACCCCTAATTTTAACAAAATATAATGAAAGTATTTAACATATGACCCAAAAAAAAAAAAAAGAAGAAAAGAAGTCACTTTTAAAAACTAAACTAAAGGTATCCTTGAAATATGATAAATAAAACTATTTCTACAAAATATTGTAAAAGTAACTTGATAATATAATAAGAAAATACTTTTACAAAATGTAATGAAAGTATTCTTACACATGAAATCAAAAATATTTTAAAAACTATACTAAAAACAAGATAATTTTTTTTTTTACAAAATGCAATAAAAGTAACCTTCCACCATGAAAAAAATAATTTTATAAAATTTACTTAAAGTATAATTGCACAGTGATCATAAATTTATTTTATAAAATTTACTAAAATATTTTAGCAGCACAATAAGAGAAAAAACTTTTAAAACCTATATTAAAAATATCTTAGCAATATCATAAGGAAAATATTTTATAAAATATGATGAACATACCTTCGAAATTAATCTTATTTGCCATTTATTATAGCAATAAATGTATTATATATCATAGTCTTTCCTCTTTTCAGACGATATTTTTATATATGTTATTCTACATAAATATAACTAATACTATTATTCATAAACTTTTTATGTAGACATTACTCTAACTCATTCGCTGACAAATTATGCAATTTTTATTTTTTAAATTGTGAAATTTGGCTTATACAATATTTTAGTGATATTGGTTTTGAGATTTTATTTTAATATAATAGAGATGTCTCTATTCTATAATATACTCTTCATTTTGATAATTTAATCTTAATATTGTAAAATAAGTTTAGAATGTACTATACTTACACTTTACATAATTATATTTTGGTTGACCAAATGTATAAGTTATCATTAGGTATGTTGTTGTATGACTAATGTTTATGAAGGAAATTTTTTATGTTATCAAGATTTTTTTTTATTTATGAACGTCATTTTTTAATTTTACAGATTCAAAATTTTACGCGCATTGCGCAGGCATGAATGCTAGTTTAAATATTAAAAGAAAAGTGACAAAACTATTTAGAATGTTTCTGAATAGTTGCATCTTTTTATTATTATAAAAGGATCCTCCTTCAAATCACAAGGAGTACGTTAAAGAAAAAAAAAGTTTTCTGCCTTCTATTCTTCTTCCTACTTCAATTCTAAAAGGTTTCATTGAAGATTCTAGTAAAGAGTTCTTCTTCAAGAGATAAAAATTTTAATAACAGGTACGCGATTATAGACTGCAAATATTTTGATGTAGTTCGTGTTTCATAAACATATGATTGCACTATTAGACTAGTGAAACTAATTCAATAATTCTGCAAATTAAGTGTTTGATGAGATTCTTCCTTGATATCGGAGCCTCCATTATATATTTCCTAGTCTCGATGAAAACTAGTGTTGAATCAACTCGTTTGCTGTACGTTTTTTAATCTTATTTTCTTTGATCACAAGTCTGTTGTTGTTGTCACTAAAATTGGTTGTGATGAGAATTACTTTTTGCTATGGCCTTGACAATTCCTACACTGTCGAGAAGAGGCAACGCCATTATTGTATTTAAAAAAAAAAGGTTTTTACTCCCAACAATTATGGATCTCAAAGGAAATATTTCTTATTAAAGAGACCTTTTTTGATCCTTATCTATCTTCTTGATAATACAAATTAAAATTCTTCATAAATATATCAGAAAAATATTTTTCTTTAGAATTGAAAAAGTTTTTCTATCAATTTTCTGGAAAGAGCAGAGGGTTTCCTTGTTTTATTTGAATGAGATTTTCTCATTTAAAAAAGGAGAAAGAAGTTTAAATATGTATATGTTAGTACATATTAGGAACTGTACTTAAAAAAAAGGGGAAAGAAGTTTAAATATGTATATGTTTAGTACATATTAGGAACTGTATATGTTGATACAGTGAAAAAAAAGCTATTGATAGAAAGTTTTTTTTGATAACCCTTTGCGTAAGTTTTTTCTAAAATAATTTTATTTTTTAAAAAAGGGTTTTCCTGAATTTTTTTCCCAAATGAGTATGTGTTAACCCAAAATGGAAGATTAATTTTTTAAAAAAGGAATAAAGGACGGCTGCATTTTCTTTAAGTCTAGCAGATGGTTTATTTTTTTTATAATCATAGGCATCTAATTATCATAACTTTTTGTTAACAGATTGTAAAAGATTTTCTTTGCTAAACCCCTATAAGATTCTCTTATACAAATTGTTGTATATTTTATTTTATATATATGGTTAGTCCTAATAATTTTCTGTATGATACAGAAAGTTATGGTATTGATAAGGACACCTAGATAATTTTTCACAAAGCAACAGAAGGATAGGGTGAAAACTATAATTGTCAATTTGGTTAATCTCCTGCCAGAATCCAATGTTGAAGATGATAATCTTACAAGATTTGTAAAGCACATAAATGAAAATTAACGAGTTAATTCAAGAAGTTGTGTGGGCTGGGAGTTTATTGACCACGGAAAAGAAATATATGGCTTTACGATCTGCACTGTTAGAGGACTTCCAAAAGAAATTACTTGCCAAATCATGAAACAAGTGCATCTCAAAAGTCTAGATCTTACAAGTCATTAGTCCAACATTTTATGGATGAATATGTTGACTTGGAAGTCAAGAAGACTTTGTGTCATTCTCAGTGGCTTCCTTTAAGATATAAATTGCCTTTGGACTTGCGTATAGATTTTGTTTTATCTATTCCTATTCATCAAGAGATATTGCATGTAGCACCTTTTAAATTTCTCCTATCTGATTTAGACGAGTATGTGGAGAGGATTGTTGAGGAAAAAGACTGCAAAAGCAAGCTATGAGAGGGGTTTAAGAGTTGTAGAGGGTTTACTCGTAGACCAGGTTTCATATTGGATTCTAGTTTTTCAGATTTCAGGATCACCATATCTACGGAAGGAGTTTATGACTCGTAAGGAGCATTACGATTCGTAAAATGAGATTTCGTACTCAGTTCCAATGTTTCATGTATTGAGGCCTTTCAGTTACGACTCATATTGCGGGCTACGACTTGTAACTTGGGGTTTCATAAGACTTCTAGTGATTTAGGATTTTTCAGATTTTTCACCTACGAGGAGAAGATACGACTCATTGGAGGGCCTATGAGTCGTAAACAGGATTTCGTAGACCTTGTTGACAATTTCTACTGAAGGGCATTTTTGTCCATCTTGATTTCTTTTTGTTAAATCCCTTCACGTTTTAGAATTTTATATAGTATTGAAACATAACTCTAAGGGTATTTTTCACCCCTTTTCACCTTGAGGGTTCTTGAGAACAAAAAGGAGAAGAAGGAGGAAACTAGGGTTTCCACACAAGAGCAAGGATTGAGTTGAAGGTTGATTTCCCTTCATTCTCGGGTATGTAGGCTTACCAAAGTGTGAAATCTTTCCTTCACATGCCCCTTCATCTTCTTGAGTCAATATTTTGGGGAAAAGAATTGAGATTTTGAGAAACTTTACTATTTTTAATGTTGAAATCCTTGTATCTATCTTGAGGTCTTGTTATACTACATGAGGTAATCTCTTGCATTACATGGGTATTCTAATATGAGATTTGTACATGTGTTTTCATCATTGACAGAATAAGCCCTAAGTTACATGTCTTCATGACAATCTTATGCATAAATTTAGCATGTTGAGTTGAGTAAATTGAGCATGTTGGGTTGAATAAATTTGAGTATGATTAAACATTAGAAGCATGATGCATTTGAATCATATATATTATTACACATAACTATCTAGCATGCACAATATGAGTAGTCCATTTGAGTAAGTCTAAATGATCGTTTAATTTTGACTCAAGTTGATTGGTTGCATTGATTTAATTATTGAGTAATTGAGATGAGTTGAGATGAGATGACCCTATGTGGCTGAGTTTTAAGTTGATTGATGAGTTGATTGCAAAGTTAATTGAGGAGTCGAGCATATTTTAGTCTTGGAGGAGTATTGAGTACCAAATTGGGTGATTGAGGAGCCCTCTAGAACTACATTTGCCAGTGTAGGATAGTCATTTCAGCATAATACTGGTGACTCTTGTCCCTCTCTCAGTATCCGAGGGAGCGAGGTTGAGGTTGATCGCCCTTTTCTGTGGTATGATAAGGGGAGGTGTGGTAATAATGCCGATTTGTTGTGCATCACCTAATTAAAGGTGGTGAGATGAGGAATGTCGGTTAGAGAAACTCCCAAGCAACATTGATTTGAGCATAAGATTTCAAACCGAGTCTATTTACCGAGCCTATTTTAAAAAAACATGATTTTACTATAAAACTTGCATAAATTGTTTTGAACATGAGTTGTTGAGTCGAGGTGAGTGAGTTGAGCTTTACTTTTCTTGAGCCATTTTACATACTAGTATATTCCATATACTGACGTCCATTTGGACGTGCATCATTTTATGATGTAGATATAGGTGATAGAATACTTCGGCCCGTGTATCGTAGAGGTCCAGTTCAGTACCCTCCCAGAGTTGGTGAGCCCTCCTTGTATTTCGGAGGAGTCCTCTTATCTTCTTATTATTGTTGAGTACTTTATCTACTTCTGATTTAGGTGTCCATGACTTGTCATGGCACCATTATAGATGGCTGAGTAGAGGCTTCATAGATGTTAGAGTAGAGTATTTAATGAGTATTTGTATCTAAACTTATCTTTATTATAATCTACGATATTGTAAAGTTATGCACTTATTTATCTTCTTGCATATAATGTCTTACTTTCTGAGTTATTCTTCCGCTGTCGAGTTGATGTGATGATGAGGCCAAGTGATTTTCTTGGGGAATGGTTCTTCAAGTTCTAGCCACGCTAAGGGTACCCGCCAGGTACTTGACATTACAATGATCATGTGTATTGTATTTGTGTAATGATTGTTTGTATATGACATAACTTATGTGAATTTATATGCTAATTATTATTAAGTGTTTTTATATATGTTGTAGAATCTATGTATATTTAATCTTGAATATATGTGATTTAAAATAAGTGATTCTTAGATAATTGATTGTGTTAGATTTATGACAAATTAGAACTTGGATGATGATTGGGAACTTAGTGAACTTTTGAATCTAAACCTAATGTGAAATGAATATTAACATAGTTAATTATTTTAAGAATTATAATATATATGAACCTAGGTTAAAATGATGTGCATAGTTGTCTCATTTTATTTTATGCTTGTTTAAATCAGTATGTCAATTGTTGCAAAGAACATTATTGCCAAGCTTAACAAAAGTGATAAGCTTAACGGTGATAACTATAAAATCAAGTATATCCTGGAAGAGCAAGAAACTCTTAAAGCTCTATATGTGTTTGTGACAATTCTCGAAAATGGTCACACCCTCCAACATGTGAAAGTCTTCTAAGATTAGTCAACAAGAAGAGAAAAATGTTTCTACTCTGGAGAAAAATGTTTCTATGGCTAAGTTTAAGTGATATAATTGTAAGAACAAGGGACACTTTGCTTATTATTTTCCTGAGCCTGAGAAGGTATATGATCTTATGAACAATTTACATAGTGATGTAAATATTTCTTATTCTGCTTTTTTAACTGAATCACTTCCTATGTGGATTGTAGATTCAGGAGCCACTGAACATATAGAAACAAAAAGAGATTCTTTTGTAAATTATCGATGAATACCATGAGGATCTAAATGGGTGTATGTAGAAAACAACTCCAAAGAGGAGGTCAAAGGGATTGGTACTTGAAATGTGAGGTGACTGAACTTTACTCCTACATGATGTATTATTTGCCCCATCGATTCATCGCAATCTAGTCTCTGTTGAATATTGACTAAAATGGATTTTATTTGTTTCTTTCATGAACATAGTTTGGATATGTATTTGGTAAGACAAATATGAAACTAGTCATTTTTATGATCGATTTCTTGTACTGGATGTTTGTCAAAGTCCAAATAATGTTAATATTAGTTTTTCCTTATTTACGTCTTCTAATTTTGAGAATGATGTAAACACATGACATGCGAGGCTTGGCCATATTGGTTAGCAAAGAATGAATCGCTTAGCCAAAGAAGGTTTGCTTGACACAATAGATAAAGTAGAATTGCCTACTTGTGAATCTTGCCTAGCTGGAAAAACTGCAAGAAAACCATTTAAGAAAGGCGTAAGAGCTGATACTCTATTGCAATTGATTCATTAATTCTGACATTTGTGTTCTAATGAATGTAAGGGCAAGACATGATGCTATTTATTTCATCACTTTTATTGATGATTTTACTCGATTTGGTTATGTATACTTGATTTCTAACAAGCCTGAAGCTTTGAGTTGCTTCATTATGTTTATGAACTTAGTTGAGAATCAATTGAACAGAAAAATAAGAACTGTAAGAATCGATCGAGGAAGGGAGTATTTGTCTGATAAGTTCAAACAACTATGTGATGAAAAAGGAATTCAAAGACAATTAACTACTCCTTATACTCCACAACAAAATGGTTTTGTGGAATAATGAAATAGAACATTGTTAGAAATGGTTAGGTCAATGATGACACAAGCAAAATTGTCAATCACCTATTCGGGTGATGCTTTGCTCACTCTTCCTTTTGTACTTAATTGTGACCCTTCAAAATCAATTACGACTATGCCATATGAGTTATGGATAAAGCAAAAGCCCAATTTAAGCATTTTAAAGCCTTGGGGTTGTGCTGCTTTTATTCATAATTCTTCTTCCCAATATGAAAAATTAGGTCCAAGAGAAAGAAAATGTATATTAATAAGACACTCTGAACAATCTAAAAGTTATGTGTTCATAGGTGAATAAAGTAGTGGCACTGTAACTGAAATTGAGTCGCGTGATGTCACATTCATAGAGGATGATTTTCTTAAGTAGGGAAAGATAGGTCATGACTTGTCTCTTTATGAAACTACAGACCAGACTATTTTCACTACCGAAGACCAAATGAATTTGAGTAGGAGTCATTTTAATGATAATGGATTAGTTCCTATTTCCATAGATACACCATATGCATCAAATCCTATTGATATTACTGGTCCAAGTGAGAGTAACTTACCAATTGATAAATCAATTTGTCAATCTCAACCTTGACGAACAAGTCATCCACAAATTTCTTGTCGTTGATTTGAGATCGAAGGGGAAATATATATAGTTATTCCAAATGATGAAGAGCCAAGAAATATAAATAAAGATCTTATATGTCCTGTTAAAGAAAAATGGCTAAAATAAATGGAGGAGGAGATGGAGTCAATGAAATCTAACCAAGTGTGGAAATTGGTTGATCTATTTATAGGACGAAAAGCTATTGAAAATAAATGGGTTCTCAAAATCAAGCACAAGACAAATGGTAGAATTGAAAGATTCGAAGCTCGTTTAGTAGCTAAAGGGTACACATAACTAGAAGGAATTGATTATAAAGAAACTTTTTCCCCTGTTGTACACTTCACTTCAATAAGATTAATTTTGTCTATAGTGGCTGCATTGGATCTTGAATTAGATCAAATGGATGTGAAAACGGCATTTCTCAATGGAGAACAAGACAAAGAAATCTACATGGTGCATCTTGTAGGTTTTGTGAAAAAAAGCGAAGAAAATAAAATATGTCTATTTCAAAGGTAGATTTATGGCCTTGAACAATCTTCTAGATGATGGTACTTATGTTTTCATGATGCAATCATATCATATGGATTTATTATGATTCATAAAGATCATATGTGTATATCAAAAGATTCAAAGATAAATTTGCAATCTTATCATTGTATGTAGACGACATACTAATAGGTGCGAGTGACATTGATCTTATAAAAGAAATAAAAGATTGGCTATCGTCTACTTTTGAGATGAAAGATATGGGTGAAGCAACATATATTCTTGGAGTTAAGATTTCAAGAGATCGTTCAAAGAGATTATTATCTCTTTCATGAGAACCTTACACTAAAAAAGTTCTTGAATGCTGTAATATGCAAGATTGTAAACCTATAAATACTCCAGTTTCTAAAAGTGAAGCTTTGAACTAAATGATGTTTCCTAAGACTTCATATGAAAAGGAGCAAATGAGAAAAGTTCCTTATGCTAACACAGTCGGAAGACTCATGTATGCTATGATGTGTACTAGGCCAGATATTTGTTATATTGTTGGGTTAGTTAGCAGATATCAATCTGATCCAGGACCGCAACATTAGAAAACAGTCAAAAGGATATTGAGATATCTTAAAGGCACAATCGTCTATTCCTTATGTTATTAAGGAAAGGATCTACAGCTCAAAGGCTGCAGGGATGTTGATTGGGGAGGAAACTTAGATGAGAAAAAATCCACTTCAGGATATGCATTCTTGCTTAATAGTGGCGCCATATCATGGAGTAGCAACAAGAAGTCATGCATAACCTTGTCTACTATAGAAGCTGAATTCATTGTGCTTTCATCTACTGTGTAAGAAGCTGTTTAGCTTAAACATTTTCTGGTTCACTTGGGTGTATATAACAATATTGTTGAGCCTGTTTCAATCAGTTATGATAGTCAGGCTGCAATAGCCTACACTAAAGATCCAAAGTACCATGAGAAGACAAAGCATATTGATATAAAGTATAATTTTGTAAGAGACACATGGTAGCACAGAAGGAAGTGAATATAAAATACATATCTACACATCAAATGATAGAAAATCCTTAATGAAACCCATAGCATATGATGCTTATGAAATACATGTGAAGTCATTGGGTTTAATAGATGCTGATGCATTTTCATTTTTATTTTCCAAGACATGTTCATGTAAATTCACATTATTGAAGTTAATATTGATTCAATGCCTAATTTTCCATTCTTGTCGGTTCATATGCATATATTATTTTTTCTGTAGTGTACATAAAATTATAAGGATAGAAAGTATGTCTAACAAACAAAAAGATTGGCCCATTCACACAGGCAATCGCCTCTATTGTCTAAGTGATAGAGATGAGATAGTTAAAGACTAATTATTGTCAGAAGTGATGATAAATAGAGAGTTGAAAGTTTATAATCAAAATGTCATATGTTAATTTGTATTTAATCATATGTGATTAAAGTGAGTTAGTCTATTTTTTAATGCCAGATATGAGTTCTGAAGACTAAATAAGTAGATTTGTGAACTCAAAGTTAGACATGAGTTGTCTTTCTTATTATCTACATAATATTTAATCAATGTAAGACATACACTCCATTGGAAAGGAGTTGGTACTGTGACACATGTTTCACACCATGTATGTATGTAGTGACCTATTAGGGCAATACAAGTTTAGTCTCTACTTGTTATCGTGTCAAGCCCTAAAAATTATAAGTGATTTTCATATTATACCCTTATGAATTTAATTAGTTTCTTGAGATTCATTTTCGTGATTGCTATTTTAGTATGTTTCCAAGTGATCATGCTCGATTCGGTCTGGCGATATATTTCTAGAAAAGTATTTCAAGTTGGGATTAAGAGATTCATGATATGAGGAAGATCATTAAGTATTATCGCATTACTTGTGTTCATTGACCCGTCCTTTATTTTTTGTTTTTGAGACAAGAACATAATGATAAACTCAAATTTAAGAAAAGAGATGATGAAAATATAAATGTGATAAATGATCTAGGGCACTGCATACTAGAATTTACTCTAAATTTTATTGAACGAGATGCTATATATTTATAATGCCCGGTAAAATTACTAAAATACCTTAGAATAGAGATGTGCACGTAACGCATCTTTTCATGCTTCATTTACGAATCTGAGACTGGATATGCAACCAACATGGAAAATTGAGTGAGAAAATGGTCTCGTTAGAATTTTAGACCCATCAAATTGAAAAAAATAGTGCCTGTGCATGCCCAAGGCGCGATGAACCTGGGACGTGGACATGGATTGTGTTTTTCTTAAAATTTTTAGTGGAAATTAGAAAACTCGTTCGAAAAATTTTTAGAAGAAAATATACTGATTCGCACTTGGAGCGCATTGCAGACCTTTGTAAACTCCAAGACGACTTTTCTTTTATCTCATTAGGGTTATCTTTTGACCATTCCTGACCCCTCCAATGTTCAATAAACGAATATAAGAGATCTTTTACTTCAAGCGATGTCCAAAGAATTTCTACCAACTAAGTTTTAGTATGAGTTGATAGAAAGATCAACTTCAAATGACCATACTCCTAAAGTATAATGAGTTAGGTGACCCATAATGTATCAAATCAAAAATATTTGGATTAGCTTTTCAACACATCCAATTTCACCTTAATCAGAGTTCCGAGTAGAAAGTTATGACCATTTTACTGAAGACCTGCAGAGCTGTCTAAAGATCCGCGACAAATTCATGTCGCCGACCCAACGCAGACCATTTCTGGACAAGCTAAATGATGTTTTTCCTTTTTATTTTAAGATTACTTTATTCTAAAACCTTTGGGGCTCTATTTAAGGTCCCAAAATGTATAAAACGTCAGTTTTCATAATAAAAATCCTCTCCTTCCCTCCTAAATATAAATGCTCAAGAATCATAAAAAAAGTCATCATCTTAGGATTAGCTTTCAAGATTCATCCTCAAGGTAAGTTATTCTTCATAAATTTCAATCTACCCAAACCAAATTTCTTCATATATTCAAGAATCTCCAATAGAATCTTAAATCATAACCTACGATTTCAAGAAAATGAATTCAAGAATTTCAAGAAATAATTTCTTGATTCTTCTTTTTCAATAATTAGGGTTCTTCATCAAGAACTCTAAAGATTCTAAGTCAAGAATTCAAGAATCATAGAGAAGCTTTTCAAACAATGTCTTTCTAAGTTCTTCCACTCTAAAAGAACTACCAAGACCGAGGATTTTCTCTAGGAAAGATAGTATTCATCATATTTTGATGGTAATATCAACTTTCTAAGTATGTAAGGCTAAACTAAAAGCATGAGATTGTTCTCTCATATTCCTTATAGATGGTCGTAGAAGAGTTGAAATTCTAATGAGTCTACATACATGATTCTTGAATGTTTCTTTAAATTTATATTACTTACACGTATTTTATATATTAATGATCATCATAAAATTATCTCTCTTGTATTGGATATGTTTCATGAGATATTATATAACCCTTCATGATAATTTTGAAAGCATACATGACTGAAGATAGGGATTGAGTCTAAAGTCTTGATTGAGAATGTTGATAGAGATTGTGATTATGAATGTGAGAATGATGATAGGCTGAGTATTTAATGGTTTGTAAGTCTTTCCAAATGAACTCTAATGATCTATCTATTCGATTATTCCCTAATGATTGTTCTAAGCCTTAAGCTATTGATTGAGAGTTGAATTGATAGTATGATTGGAGTCTCTATGAGACCAATTGAATGATGAAAGCCTCTATTATGTTGATTGAGATGAGTTGATTGAGATAGTTTGATTGGTTTGATTGAATGAATTGTTTTATGAGTATTAAGTAATGGGAGGAGTATCGAGCATCGAAAGAGTAAGTGTTAATCCAACTCGCACTCGTCAAATTAAATAGCCAAATGTAGGTGAGGATTAGGACCATCATATCACATTATATTAAGGTTCCCTCTGACTAGAAGTCCCTGAAATCAATAAAGTACTTATAGTATGTTGTCTCCATTTGGACTTGTCCATTATGGTTTCAATTTGTTCTCTACCTGAAAAGTATAGAACAGTCGTGGCAACATCAGCATGATTGTTGTACAATCACTGGATCATAAGTGATTGTTATCGGATAAGAGAAACTCCCAGAAAGTTCTAAATTGAGTACTCTGAGTCGAGATGAGATGAGATGAGTTGAGATGAGTCCCTCCGAGATAAGTCTGATTTGATTGATGAGGTTTGATGGGTGAGATAGGTCATTTGTCTATTCTTTATTCTGTCTTTATATAGACACTTGACATGTTAATTGTTATTACTTTGAGTTGATTGTTGTTTCTATATTATTCTATCTATTTCAATTTCATTCGGCCATTTTACATACCATATATTCCAAGTACTGACACCACTCGGTGCTGCATCATTTTATGATGTAGAGACAAGGATTGGATATCATCAACAGGCATATCGTTAAAGATCTTGGACGTTCAGTTGATTGGTGAGCCTCCCCTACTTCAGAGGATTCATTATCTTTGTTTTATCTTGCTTATAGAGTTAGACTTGATTAAGCTTAATTTGATTTGAGGTAACCATGGGTCTGATAGTAATAGAGGCTTCGTAGACTAGAGTCGAAGATTGATATAAGACTTGTTGAGTTAGTTTCTTTTAAGTAGCCTTTCTATTTATAATATTATTTTAAGAATAGATGAGATGCACCCATTACTTCCCTTAGTCTTCCACTGATTGTCTTCAGTTTATTGATTGAATGAATATGATGAAGCCAAGTGGTTCCCTTAGGGACTTGCAATAGTCTCTGAGTGCCAGTTACGTCTAAGGTATCCTTCCGGGGCGTGACAAACTTGGTATCAGAGTACAAAGTTTAAGTATCCTAGGCTGTCTATGAAGCCGTGTCCATAGGAACTTAATTATGGTTGTGAGGGATCGACTTCTATAGATGAGGGACTATTGACATTTAGGAAAAGTGTCCCTTCTTTCAGATTCTGAATCGTACTGTAAGGCCAATTCTTAAGAAATCTATGATGATTTGTGCATTGCTCTAAACCTTTCGACTATGTCTTATCCATGAGGTGATAGATATAGAAATGTTCAAGCTCTTACCGATGAGATTCCCTGCGATAATGTAATAAGAATGGTAGAGAGATTACACCAGGCTTGAGAGAAGCCGACTAGTGTGCTAAGTTGATTGACTAGAAAGAGTGCACTTTTACTCATATGAATCGTGCATTTAGGTTAGCTATAGATATATCCCGGCCTTCTCATTCAAAACTTGCTTTTGATATTACCCAGGAGAGAGAAAACTGGTGTCTTTAAAGAGTGTAATGTTACCACCTAAGAGTAAGGTGTGAGGTCTTACAAACCTTGAGTAGAATTGAATCATCCAAGAGTTAGAAGGATGATGATCGAAAGAAAGGGACAAGATAGCAAGAGTAATGGCTGATTGAAGCTTGTAGTTAAAGTTATGTACCTATTAGTAAGTAATGAGGTCATGAGTCAATTGCCGTAAGTTTGGTAAAGGAGTCGTAAGTACCCTATGATTTTCATGATAAGGTATAAAGAAATAGTTATTGTTAGAATTTGATCGAGTGTGCTCAAACTAGAAGGAAGTTTATGCTAATATCTTGTAGTATTCATACTATTAAGGGTGAAACATAGATGTTGAATAGGGGAAACAAATCACCTTTGAAGTGGTATATCAAAACAAGGCTTATGAATTTCAAGTGAGAGGTCATGAGATTCATTGAGTTATAAGCCTTAGTCAGATAAGGAGATATGACTGAATAGGTGAATGGTACTTAGTTGTAAGGAAAGTGATGCTATGGGCAGAGTACAAGTGCCCCTTAGGTAAGACGAGTGAAATGAGGGTAGCTCAATCAATAAGAAGAGACTTTAGATGTGTACCCATAATTGTGTAAAGATATGTGAAGCTCTAAGCTATGACTGCTATAATAATCTAGATAGCATATTTGAGTTGTCAATGTGGAGCAGGTTGATGTAAGTGTTCCTTGTCATCCTAAGAAACTAAGTTAATTGGGGCGTATGGATATATGATAGTGAATTTTCCATTATAGTCTAAGACTTATACAAATGAGTTTATGAGATCACAAAAGTTTAGCGTTAGCAGACAAAAGTTTAGATTGTAAGAGTTGTTGGAAGTAGTTATGTACACCATTAAGAGCAACAAATATAGAGAGATTTCCATAGAGAGAAGAGGAAGCTAAGAGTGGTATTTTTGAAGAGAGTCTTAGTGGCTAATTTTATTTATACGACTATATTTTGATAGAAAAGTTTAAGATGCCTATTCTTGTGAATAGTGATTCCTTGATCGTGTTGAGGTATATGATTATATCCTAGTATAGGTAATTGATTTGCAAAACTTGAGAGATGACCTTTATCTAAGGGGGAGATGTTGATGTGATAGATCGAAGCAGACCTTGACTTTTCGATGGTGATAGGTTGATTAGGATGAGGCATCAATTTTTCCATCTCATATAATCTTTACACTTTATTTTAGATAATACTCTATTCCTGTCTAGTGTATGACTGCCATGCCCATGGCCTAGTCCCACCTACCACTTGTTAATTGTTATTCATGTTGAGTTGTGAGGATGAAAAGCGATGAATTCATTCATTAACTTTGATCTTATCCCATGGATCTAAGTGTTTCCACCCCTATGTTGAATAAGATGCAACCTAAGTTTTACATTACGTATAGTTTTGTGAACTTAGAATGAGTTTTGATAGACGAGAGAGATTGTACTTTACTATGAACATTCTCAAATAAGATTTCTCGACCGAATCGTGTTAATGATCATCATTCCAAGTTCTTTGAGAGATCTTGTCTTCCCATGTCTTGCTAGAAATATCTATGAGAATGGTAGTGATAGTTGATGAGAGAGAATGAGGAGTGAATGTATCCTTATTGTGACATTTGTGTTGTTCTTGTGTCATGTAGGGGTAGATAGAGGTAGGAGGAGAGAGATGAGGCTTTATTACGTGTAACAGATGGTAAGAGTATATTGATGTGTCTTTGAGTGGGAGCTCATTGAATGGTGGAGGTAGAAGTGCTAAGTAGGCTTGAAAATTCTAAGATAGAGTTGGAAGTAGTTAGAGTGATAGGCTTGAATGCACGATTGTTATTATGCGAGTATTGATGACAAACTATCGAAGACTTCATGATAGCGGAGCAGCGAAGAGGACTAATGATCTTTTAATGAAAGCCCCTGTGGAAGTATAGAGGTAAGTATTGAGGATTTTCTTTGTATGAATATGATCATCTTACTTTTAGCACCTTGAGGCATAAAAATAGTCTTGAATGGAATAAGAAGATGTGGATAGGCAGAGAGTTGAATACGAGCTATAAGCTTAAGTTGATAGAATGGAGTGTCATGAAAAGGAGCACAATTGAGATGAGGTACTAAGCTTGAGGATTATACATAAAGTCTACTGTATCTACGGTCCTATTCTCGATTAGAGTTGACAGTTTCCTTCCTTAGTTTGAAGGACTGATTGTCAAAGTGTATAAATGATTCAAATTGATTGAGTTTAGACGTTCCATTCATGCTTGATGGTGAAAATGTCTAAGAGAATATCTATACTCTTGATCTAAATAGAGTTTTCTATTCTGAGTGACTTGTGACTGTCCCTTGGTTGATGAGTATTGAGAGGAGTCTTGATCGTTATTCGTGCCTGTTGATGAGAATGTTGGAGGAAATTTACTTACCCTAACTAAGTTGATTGTCTTTTCTTGAGTTGATTGCCTATTCTCGAGTCTTAATAGAGATTGTTGATATTGATGAAGAGTCGAAAGATTGATTGATAAATGTGAATGTTGAGATGAGTTTTTAGTCTATTCATGCCTTGATATATACCTTTACTCATCATTCGAGGATGAATGATCCCAAGGGGGAGATGAAGTAATGCTCGATAAAATTACCAAAATACCCCTAGAATAGAGACGTGCACGTAATGCGTCTTCCCATGCTCTATTTGTGAATTCAAGACTGGATATGCAATCAACATGGAAAACTGAATGGAAAAATAGACTCATTCGAATTTTGGAGCCATCGGATCAAAAAATAATTTTTCGATCCAAACCGAAAAAATAGTGGTTGTGCGCACCCAAGGCACGACATACCTAGGATGCAAACATTCCTTGTGTTTTTCTTATAAGTTTAGTAGTGAATTGAGAAATTCGTCCGGAGAATTTTTGGATGAAAATACACTGATCCGCGCCCGCAACACATCGCAGACCTGTGTAAACTCCAAGGAGAATTTTCTTTTATTTTATGAGGGGTACTTCTGACCTTTCCCAACCCCTCCTAAGTTCAATAAATGAATATAAGAGAACTTTTACATCAAGACACGTCCAACGAATTTCTACCAACTAAGTTTTAGTATTGATAGAAGGGTCAACTTCAAATGACCATATCTCCTAAAGTGTAATGTATTAGGTGACCCATAATATATCAAATCAAAGATATTTAAATTATCTTTCCAACGCATCAAATTTCACCTTAATTAGAGTTTGGAGTAGAAAGTTATGACCATTTTACTGAAGACCTGCAAAGCTGTCCAAAGATCTGCGACAGCTCTGCGTTGCGGACCAACGCGGACCCTTTCTGGACAATCTAAATGATGTTTTTCCTTGTAAATTTTAGGTTACTTTTATTCTAAAACCTTTGAGGGTCTAATTAAAGTCCAAAACATACAAAATGTCAGTTTTCATAATTGAAAACCCACACTCAAGAATCGTCAAGAAAGTCATCAAGTCAGGATTAACTTTCAAGATTCATCCTCAAGGTAAGTTATTCTTCAAAAATTTCAATATACCCAGTCCAAGTTTATTCATCTATTCAAGAATCTCTAATAGAATCTAAATCATAACCTAGGATTTAAAGAAAATAAATTCAAGAATTTCAAGAAAGGATTTCTTGATTCTTCTTTTTCAAGAATTAGGGTTCTTCGTCAAGAGATCTAAAGATTCTAAGTAAAAAATTCAAGAATCAAAGAGAAGCCCTTCAAACAATGTCTTTTCAAGTTCTTTCACTCTAAAAGAACTACCGAGACCGAGGATTTTCTCCAAGAAAGGTAGTATTCATCAAATTTCGATGGTAATATCAACTTTCCAGGTATGTAAGGCTAAACAAGAAGCATGAGATCATTCTCTCATGTGCTCCGTAGATGGTCAGAGAAGAGTTGAAAGTCTAATGAGTCTACATACACAATTCATTATTGTTTCTTGAAGATTTTCTTGAAATTTATATTAATAACACATATTTTTGTACATTGATGATCATCATAAACTTATCTCTCTTGAATTGGATATTTTTCATGATATATTGCATAACTCTACGTGATAATTTTGAAAACATACATGAATGAATATAGGTATTGAGTCTAAAGTCTTGACTGAGAATGTTGATAGAGATTGTGATTGTGAATGTGAGAATGATGATAGACTGATAGCATTTGATGGTCCATGAGTCTTTTCAAATGAACTCTGATGATCTGCTTATTCAATTGTTCCCTAATGATGGTTCTAAGACTTGAGCTATAGATTGAGAGACAAATTGATAGTATGATTGGAGTCTCTATGAGACCGATTGAATGATGAAAAACTCTATGATGTTGATTGATATAGTTTGATTGGTTTGATTGGATGGATTATTTTATGAGCATTGATTCATAGGAGGAGTATCGAGCACTGAAAGAGATCCAAATCATACTCATCAAACTATGCATCTAAACGTATGTGAGGATTAGGACCATCACATCACATTATGTTGAGGTTCCCACTAATTAGAAGTCCCTGAAATCAATAGAGGACTTATAGATTGCTGTCTCCATTTGGACTTGTCCATTATGGTTTCGATTCATTCTCTACGTGGCAAGTACAGAATGGCTGTGACAACATCATTGTGATTGTACAGTGTGATTGTTGCATAATCACTGCTCATAAGTGATTGTTGTTGGATAAGAGAAACTCCCAGAAAGTTCCCAAACTAAGTACTCTAAGTCGAGAAGAGATGAGTTGAGATGACTCCCTCTGATATAAGTCTGAGTTGATTGAAGAGGTTTGATGGGTGAGATGGGTCATTTATCTACTCTTTGTTCTTGCTTTAGATGGACACCTGACATGTTGGTTGTTATTACTTTGAGTTGATTGTTGTTTCTATAATATTCTACCTGTTTCGATTTGATTCAACTAATTTACATACCGTACATTCTATGTACTAACGCCACTCGACGCAACATCATTTTATGATGTAGATACAAAGAGTGTAGATCATCAGCAGGCGCATCATTGAAGGTCTTGGATGTTCCGTTGATGGTGAGCCTCCCCTCCTTCGGAGGATTCATTATCTTTACTTCATCTTGCTTATAGAGTTAGACTTGATTACCCTTAATTTTATTTGAGGTAGCCACAAGTCTGTTATTGGCACTACTTGATAGTGATTGAGGCTTCATAAACTAGAGTTGAAGGATGATGTAAGACTTGTTGAGCTAGTTTCTTTCTACTAGCCTTTCCAATCATAATGTTATTTTGAGACTAGATGTGATGTGCCCATTACTTCCCTTAGTCTTCCGCTAATTATCTTGAGTTTGTTGATTGAATGAATGTGATAAGGCCAAGTGGTTCGCTTGGGGAGTAGCAATAGTCTCTGAGTGCCGATTACGTCTAGTGTATCCTCCCAAGGCATAACAATATTCCTAACAGATGTGTAGCAACAAAGCTCTCAAAGTATGCACTGGTCACACGGTCTAGTCACCATGTATGAATGTTTTAGAATAGGAATGAGAATTGACCAACTACGGTTGTGTAGGAGATGAAAGAATTATATTAAATTTGGGTCACCCATGTGGGTTAACCAAATTAATTTAAATAATAAATAAATATATATTTGTTATATGTTTAACTTATTTTTAAATATTAAAAGAGAAGTGACACAACTATTTAGAATGTTTCTGTCACGACCCAAGTCTAGGGCCTAGACGTGACATGGCGAATAGGAACCCAAAGGAGACCCCAAACAATCCTCTTAGAATATCATTTACACATCTTTGGTTGCGGAAGTAAAATAAGCAATAACAATAGATATAAAACAAGGGGATCAGGATTAAGGGAAGTCTTTGATTATCATAAAAACACAAAAGAGTTGAGCTCATAGCATAAGTTCATCAATTATCCAACAACACCTCTAACATGGAATGGAGTGGGGGCCAAGACACTTTCTGGGCTCAGCCTCATAGTATCAAGTGTTCAACATAAAGAAATAGCAAATGGAAAGAGTAACAAAGATAGCGTTGAGGACTCACCAAAGCTTGTCTCCGAAGCACCGAACTAGCCACGTGGAGGATGATCAAAAGGTACTCCGGTCCCCACATGGTAGTATCATGTAGGCATAGGGTATGCGTTAGTACGTTTGAATGTACTAAGTATGTGGGATGCAAGCAACAAGTGTTATATGCCATAATAACAAGATGCTTGATCATAATCAAGGGACATAAACTCAATATGGAAGATATACTCGAACTTTACCCAAGCATGCATGATATGGGCCAAATAGCCACCCACTCACCTTACGGTATAAACTTTTTGAAGAGTATTAGCAATGCCCCTACCTTACGACATAGTCTTTTCGATAGGTAGTATAAGATGTTCCCTACTTTACGATATAATATTTTAGGTAGGATCCATAGGTTATTCTACCTTATGGCATGACCTTTTCAGTAGGTCTTATAAGATGTCCATGCCTTATGGTATAATCTTTTCGGTAGGAGTCATGAGTTATTCTACCTTATTGCATGGACTTTTTGGTAAGTGTTATAAGGTTTTACACCTTATATTATAATCTTTTCGGTAGAATCATGAGTTATTCTACCTTAAAACATGACCTTTTTGATAGGTCTTATAAGATGTCCATACCTTAGGATATAATCATTTCGGTAGGAGTCAAGAAAATAGCTCATCAACCATCATATTCAAGTATCAAGATAGGATTTCACATTTTCCCAAGAACATAACAACACATAGGAGCCTATACTTGCAATGCCATAGGTACTTTACACGAATTTAATGCATACACGCAAGCCCTTAATCACCATAAAGTCACTTGACTTGTGAACCATGCATTAGACCATCAATAACTTGAGAATTCTTGACTTGATATTTTTATCAAATACTTGATGGGTTCATAATGCTAGTTCCATATCATGAAATTCAAGAGTGAAATAATATCAGAAAGCTAAATGTAAATCAATCCACCAATATATAGTAAAATCGTCATGTAATATACCTTGAAATCCATCAGCAAATCTCATAATAGACCAGAGTTTCATAGCTCAAAACATGCATAGTCTCAATAGAAAAAACCAATTCATAACATAAGCTTGAAGTAGATAGACATGCATAATTAATCAATATTTCATAAAACCCCAACATAATTTATAATCAAAATCCATAATAAGACATACCCATAGATGATACAACTTGAAAACATGCGATTTTCATAAAAGGAAGATTGGGCTCAATGGGTGAAAGTACCCAATGGATTAAACCCAAATACCTCAAACTTGGGTTTTCTCAAGTTGAGCTTGAAGATAACTTGAGGCTTGAATAGATTCCTTGAGTTCCAAAGTTAGGCTTGAAATCCTTGGAATTTGAATGAGATATTTGGGTAAGTCTTGGAGAGGGTTTCGAGAGGGTCGTTATTGGCATAGAGTTGAAAAATGGCTAAGTATAGGTGTTTTCACGCATAAGTGGGCATGAGACTATGACCCCATTTCCCTTGGGCCAAAATGAAAAGCCATGGAAAAATTTACACTGGTTCGCATCCTTGGAACAATGCTGACCCATCGTGGAGGCCCAGTTTGTACTGTTTCGCGCCCCTGGCGCGTCGCGTGCAGGGCGCGAACAGACATTGAATAAGAAAAATTAGCGAAAATTATTTTTCACTATGGGTCCTCTAAAATTGGGTTTATACCCATTTCCCACTCAATTTTGCCCCCTGATCGAGAATATGAAGTCAGATTTTTAATATCAAGCATGGATTTTGAGATATATGGAAATTACGATTATGGGCATTTTCGAAGCATATTTTTGGGGCGTTTCAATATCTCCACCTTGGCAACATTCATCCCTGAATGTCAATGAAACATGTATAAGAGAAGTAATCATGAAGATTTCAGCCCGACATGAATGCAACAATTACATTTAAACATCATTTTTAAGAATCTTAATCTGAATGTCAAAATTACCATAAACTTATCAACATAAACATGAATGAATGCAAAATGACATAAGGGATAAAAATTAAGACTTGAAATTATAAAAGGGACTTAGCTTGCTATCTTAAGCTTGAGTAAAATGAAAGAGGTAGGGATATCGCCTCTTTATGTCCGCTCTAGCTTCCCAAGTGATGCTTTCGACTTGTCGATTCCTCTTAAGAACCTTGACAGGTGCAAGATCTTTGTTCCTCAACTATTCCACATGTCCATCCAATATCTCTACCACGGCCTCCTCATAGGTCAACTCATCCTCCACAACACCCACAACCTCAAAGAGTTCTATAGTACTTGGATCACCAACACATCTCCTCAACATAGATACATCAAAGACCGGATGAACCATATCCATTTCCCTAGGAAATTCCAATCCATAAGAAACTTTATCTATTCTCCTCAACACTCTATAAGGACCCACAAACCTTAGGCTCAATTTCCTTTCTAGCGGAACCGGATCACACCCTTCATAGGTGGGGCTTTCAAGTAACCTAATCATCAATATCAAGCACATATAGCTTACCTTGAAACCTAAGGACCCCATCTCCCCATTGGGCAAAAACCTCCACTTTACTAACCTTCACAAAGCCTTCAATTATAGCAATATGGGGTCAAGGTATTGTTTTGACTTGACTTCTTCAATCAAAGAGGATCCGGCACCATCCTTAACCCTTACACCACCATTTTTCACTTTATCCAAACTCATTCCCAACCTAGCCAACCGATGTACTTCTCTAACCACCTCTTTGTTCCCCAAAAAATTCAAACTTCTCATACCTAGCAAACAACCTCCCATTCTTCAAAATTGCAACACCACCCTCAAATATTCACAATCTCTTCTTCACTCCGGAAATAAATCAATACATCATTACTAAAAGCCACCACAAACATACCGAGGAAGGGTTAAAGATCCTATTCAAGAGATCCATAAACATAGCCAGGGTATTAATCAAGCAAAAGACATTACAACAAATTCAAAATATTGAAAAGGACATCAAGAAACTCATTGACTACCGGAACTGACTCAATAGGAAAGATTTTAGACTCAACATTCCTAACCCTTACAAAATGGTAAATACAACCCTTAGAGATCAATTTGGGCCCCAAGACAAGAAACGAATCTACCCTTAAACTACCACTTTACATCTTTCTACTCAAGTACAGACTCATTAAGAAATTGGAATATAACTTTACGGGCTCTACAATCAATGGAAGCATGATATGCATGTAACCAATCCACTCCGAGAATAATTTCAAAATCCACCATGAGAAGTTCAACAAAAATCACTAGAAAAGACTTCATGCAATAAGGATATGGGACAACCCCTATAGACATTTTCTAGCAATAATAGATTCACGAATGGGGATAGACACCTAGAAGGATCACATAGCAATTCGGGAAACACATGAAGCTTATTAGTAAAAAAAAGGAATAATGAAAGAAATAGTAGCACCCGGGACTATCAAAGCATGCACATCAAAATAAAGAACCTTCAACATACTGGCAACAACATCGGGCACCTCATCCCCTCTTTGCTTCCCTTGAAGAGCATAAAACAGATTATGTCGTGGAGCACCTCGTTGTTGGCTTTCTAGAGCCCTTTGATTGACATGGCCACCTTGCCCCTTGAGGTCAGCCACATTGCCCCTTATTTTGAGCATGTAGACAATCTGGAATTTTGTGGCCCATCTCACTACACACAAACCATGCACCCGTGTTCATCAAACATATGCCACCATGTTTCGTCGCATATTTTGGGCATCTAGGACAAGTCACCCCATCATCACCTCCTTGGAGCCTTGGGTTAGGCACCCCATCCTTAGCAATCCTCTTTTCTGGAGCACTAGAGTATCCTTGGCCTTGAAACTGGAGACTTTGTTGAAACTAGCCATCCTCAAACTGAGCCCTCGTGGACTCCCCACTTCTCTTCTTCCTAAGCTTCTCTCCTTTAAGTTGTTAGGAATAGGTCATGATTTGAGACAAATCCATATCACTTACAAGCATCATGGTACGACACTCTTCATTTACCAAGTCGGAAACCCCCGACACAAACTTGTTCATCCTTGATCTAGGTTTGGAAACCAATTATGGGGCATACTTGGAGAGCTTGTTGAACTTGAGGGAATACTCCCTCACACTCATGTAACCTTGCTTAAAATTCATGAACCCTATCATTTTAGCCTCTCTCAACTCAATTGGGAAGAACTAGCTGAGGAAAGCGGCCTTGTGCTCCTCCCAAGGAGTAGTGTCATGATTTCCCCTCTCTATCTTCCATTGCACAAACTAAATTTGAGCTACACCTTTTAGTGGTAGGCTGCTAGTTCCATCTTCTCCTCCAAATTGACCCCCATGATGGATAGAACCTTGTACACCTTATATACAAACTCTTGGGGATCGTTATTCATCTTGGATCCATGGAACTCAGGTGGGTTCGTTCTAGTGAAATCCCTCACCCTAGAAGTCAGAGTGGGAGCATGAGGGGCTTAGACCCCTTGGTGAATTTGGTTAGTCATTGCATGTGCCAACATAGTATGGCATTTTGGAACTTGACTTGAGTGGCCCCTTACCCTAAAGGGGCTAGGTGAGCCAAACCCTCCTTGGGTGTACAGGCCCTCCTCAGTCTTCCTCTTTGAAGCAGTATGTTCTTGAAGAGCAAAGAGCATTCGTTATGAGAAAAAGGCTTATCTTACATCTAAGGCACGATATAGACCATGAAAAAGTGAAACATTTCCTAAAACGTCTCACAGCCTCCCACTCATAATTGTGGCGCGCTTCACAACCATGAATAAGACTCTAATCGAGCGGTGTGTTGGATTCCAAGGACCATTAACAACTCTATGCTCTGATATTAAGTTTTTTACAACCCAAGACTAGGGCCTAGACGTGACACGATAAATGGGAACCCAAAGGGACCCCAAACAAGCCTCTTAGCATATCATTCACACATCCTTGGTTGCGGAAGCAAAATAATCAATGACAATAGATATAAAACAAGGGGATTAGGACAAAGGGAAGTCTTCGATTATCATAAAAGCATAAAAGAGTCGAGCTCATAGCATGAGTTCATCAATTTTCCAACAACACCTCTAATATAGAATGGAGCGGGGGCCAACACACTTTCTGGGTTCACTCTCATAGTATCAAGTGTTCAACATAAAGAAATGGAAAATGGCAAGAGTAACATAGATAGCGTCCTCAGACTTGAGGACTCACAAAACCTTGCCTCCAAAGCACCGAACTAGCCACGTGGAAGATGATCAAAAGGTGCTCCGATCCCTCTATGTTAATATCATGTAGGCATAGAGTATGTGTTAGTAGTTCAAATATACTATGTATGCGGGATGCAATGCAACAAGGGTTATTGTATCGACCCCAAAAGGTGCCCAAAAATGTGCCTAGGAATGCCCAAAATCTTAATTTCCATATATCTCAAAATCCATTTGTTATTTAGAAAATCCAACTTCGTATTCTTGTTTAGGGGGTCAAAATTAGGGGAAGAGGGCCCAACCTCGATTTTAGAGCAACCAAATCGAATTATGAATTTTCCAAGAAAGCTGAAAACAGTGTGTAAAGCGCGCCGCTTCCGTGACGTGCTAGTGTATATTTCTGAGTCTATTTTTTGTGCTCGGTCCAAGACTTAAAAGTCTTGGACGTAAATGTTCCTATACGTATTTTTACCTATATTTAGCCTTATTTCACCCTCATATCATCCTAATCATTCCCCAATACTCACTTAAACCCTTAGTCTTATATTTCTCTCAAGATTCAAGTCTCAAACCCTCATCCCAAGCTAAGGTTCTCCTTCAAGCTTCAAGTCTCCATCTCCAATTTCTTTCAAGGGTTCTCAAAGCTAAGGTATGTGGGTTTCTTTAATGAATTCCTTTCGCCCATGATACCCAAGCCTCCTTTTACATAAATTACATGATTTAAAGTTGATTTACAAATGGGTCTTCCATATTATGAAATTCACTGCACACGATGTTAAAGCTATGTAAAGTTGTGACTGTTTTGTTATGTTTTGAGCTATAAATCTCGGATCTATTGTAAGATTTGATGAGGGGTTTTTACATATATGTTTTAAGGGTGTTGCAAGGTATTGATTGATGATTTTATAATAGATTTTCTTGCATAATTTTATCTCTAAATTGCATGGTTTTATACTACCATTTCACACCCTATATCTGTTTGATAAAATGTCCGGATATGGTTTCTTGAGGAGTTGAAGGTCCAAAGCATGAGATATGACATGAATGCCTATTTGATGATGGAATGAGCTTAGGTATATAATATACTCTATAAAGTGTTCCATTAGACCATACATTGATCCAGGGGGACAAGATCCTGGGTAACCATATTGGGGTTTATACTCATCAACAATGTGAGGGGTTTATACTTTGTCACCATATTGGTAAGGTGTGTTACCATCAACCATGTGAGGGGTTTATACCATCAACCACCAAGGAGTTTATATCTTGAATAGCTAGCTTGGTCTCTTCTACACATATGATATCCTATATGAGCATGAGTTATTTAAGCATGTTTTACTTAAGCGTTGATCATACATGTCATATTGTATATTATGTCTATTACTTAATATTATGCATTTTGGTTATGATACCTATCGCTTGTTGCATTGCATCCTACATACATAGTACATTTAAACGTAATAACGCATACTCTTGCCTATATGATATCACCATGTAGGGATCGAAGCCTAAGTTGATCATCCTTCTCCTCCACATGGCTAGTTCGGTGCTACTCAAGTTAGTTGGTGGGTCCTCCACTTCGAGGACTTTAGTATATGTTTCTCTTATTATGTATTGAACACTCTTCTTTACTTTCTATTTAGACTATGAGGGTGAGCCCGGTTGCTTTGTCTTGGCTCCCGCTCTTATCTATGTAGTAGAGGTGTTGTTGGATATGTTATGTATCTATGGTATGAGCCTTGACTTTTGTCCCTTGATTACGATGTCGTGTAACCTTTCTCCTTAGTTCTATTGCCCCTATTTCTACACTTTTATGTCATTTAAATGCTTTCACGACCAATGATGTGTAATGATAAGTTAAGAGGCTTGTTTGGGGACTCCTTCGGGCTCTCCATTTGCCATGTCACGTGTAGGACCTATTTTGGGTCATGACAGTTATATGCCCTTAATAATAAGATGCTTAATCATAATCAAGGGACATAAACTCAATATGGAAGATATACTCAAACTTTACCCAAATATGCATGAGATAGGCCAAATAACTACCCACTCACATTACAGTATAACCTTTTTGGAGAGTATTACCAATACCCCTACCTTACGATATAGTCTGTTGGATAGGTAGTATAAGATGTCCCTCACTTTACGATATAATTTTTTAGGTAGGAGCGATGAGTTATTCTACCTTACGAAATGGCCTTTTCGATAGGTCTTATAAGATGTCCATACCTTACGATATAATCTTTTCGATAGGAGTCATGAGTTATTCTACCTTACGACATGGCCTTTTTGGTAGGTGTTATAAGGTGTCCTTACCTTACAATATAATCTTTTCGGTAGGAGTCATGAGTTATTCCACCTTACAGTATAGCCTTTTCGGTAAGTCTTATAAGATGTCCATACTTTATGATATAATCTTTTCGGTAGGAGTCACGAAAATAGCTCATCAACCATCACATTCAAGTATCAATAAAGGACTTCACATTTTCCCAAGAACATAACAACACATGGGAGCTCAACAATTCACTTGCAATGCCATAGGTACTTTACATGAATTCAATGCATACATGCAAGCCCTTAATCTCCATAAAGTCACTTGACTTATAAACCATGCATTAAACCGTCAATTACTTGAGAATCCTTGACTTTACATTTTATCAAACACTTGGTGGGTTCTTAAATGCTAGTTCGAAATCATGCAATTCAAGAGAATAATATGAGAAAACTCAATGTAAATCAACCCACCAACATATAATAAAATCCTCATGTACTATACCTTGAAATCCATCAGCAAATCTAATAATAGACCATAGTTTCATAGCTCAAAAGATGCATAGTCTCAATAGACAAAATCAATTCATAATATAAGCTTGAAGTAGATATAAATTCATAGTCAATCAACATTTCATAAAACCCCAACATAATTTATAATCAAAATCCATAATAAGAGATACCCGTAGATGATACAACTTGAAAACATACAATTTTCATAAAAAGGAAGATTAGGCTCTATGGGTGAAAGGACCCAATGGATGAAACCTACATACCTCAAACTTGGGTTTTCTTGAGTTGAGCTTGAAGAGAACATGGGATTAAAGAGAATCCTTGTGTTCCATAGGCTTGAAATCCTTAGAGTTTGAATGAGATATTTGGTTAAGTCTTAGAGAGGGTTTTGAGAGGGTCTTTAGTGATATAGAGTTGAAAAATGACTAAGTAAAGTTTTTTTCATGCATAAGTGGGCATGGGGCTATGACCCTAATGCCCTTGGACTTAAATGAAAAGCCAAGGAAAAACTTACATTGGTCTGCATCCTTGGAGCGATACGGACCCATTGCACAAGCCCACCACACCCCTAGCGCATCATGTGCAGGGCGCGGACATACAGACTGGATAAGTAAAATTAGTGAAAATTATTTTTCACTATGGGTCCTCTAAAATCGGGGTTAGACCCATTTGTCACTCAATTTTCCCTTATGGTCAAGAATACGAAGTCGAGTTTCGATATCATGCATGAATTTTGAGATATATGAAAATTACGATTATGTGCATTTTCAAAGCGCATTTTTCAGGCGTTTTAGTTTCTGAATAGTTGCATCCTGTTATTATTATAAAAGGACTTCTCTTTCAAATCAGAAGAAGTACATTAAAAGAAAAAAAGTTATTGGCTTTCTATTCTTCCTCCTCCTCCAGTTCTAAAAAGTTCCATTGAAGATTCTAGTGAAGAGTTCTTCTCCAAAAGGTAAAGATTTCTGTAACAAGTACATGATTACAGACTGTGAATATTTTGGTGTAGTTCATGTTTCATAAACATATGATTATACTATTAGACTAGTGAAACTAATTCAATGATCTTGCAAACTAAATGTTTGATGAGAGTCTTAAGCCCCAATGGGGAATTCACAACTAAGTCGGCCTACAAACTACTCACGACTTAATAAAATATGGAGTCACCAACACATTCAATATTCTTGGATTTGGAAGTTGCAGTGCCCTGACAAACTAAAATTCCTTCTATGGTTATGTAAACATGAAAGGCTCCTAAAAAATACCATTTGCATTCAATAAGAATAGACATAATCCCACTATGCCACCATTGCAATGCACCCGAGACATGTCGACATATCTTCCTAGAGTGCCTAACAGTACAAGCACATTGGAAACAACTAGGACTCCTGTAAATATTAACCAAATAATAAACTCCAGAGTAAACAATTGGTTAGATCATCTGACAAGCCTAAAATTCACTATTAAACACAATCTACATTGCAATAAAGCCTTTCCCTTCTTCATATGGAACATCAGGTTAGTGAGGAATGAAAATATATTCAATAATACATAGTGAAATACCTTCAACCACACACCCTACAACCACATAATAGAATACATGGCTTTATCAGGGCAAAGAGGTAAAGCCAGGAAATAACACATTGCATATGGTAAATGGAATCCTCCACCAAGGGCTTTAAGATAAACACAGACGAATCATATGTTGGTAGCACGTAAGGGGATGAATAGGGGTATTTAGGAGGGATAATGGGTGTTAGGGTATGTAAGGAACACAATGGAAACTGTCAAGACCCAATCCTAGAGACTACACGTGACATGACGAATGGAGAACCTGAGGGGACCCCAAACAAGCCTCTTTACATATCATTACATATCCTTGATCGCAGAAGCATTAAACAAAATTAATAAGAGTAGAGATGTGGGAAAATGACATAAAGGGAAACTTTCATAACATAAGACATCATTAAATCAAGAGAGTCAAGGCTCATAATATGATGACATAACTTGTCCAACAACACCTCTACTACATAGATAAGAGTTAAGAGCGGGGGCAAACACAAGAAACCAATATCACCCTCATAGTTAATACATACATGAGAAAAGATAGTCTTATAACATAGCATGAGATCATAAATATCGTCCCTAGAATGGAGGACTCACCAAATAGCTTGAGAGAAATCGTACTAGCCATGTGGAGGAAGATGCTCAAGTGGGGCTCTGGTTCCTACATGGTGACATCATGTATGCCTAGAGTATGCATTAGTACATTTAAATCTACTAAGTATGTAGGATGCAATACAACAAGAGATAGATAACATGGTCAAAATGCATAACGATAAGCAATAGATAGCATAATAACAATATGACATGCATGATCAATGCTTAAGTAAATCATGCTTACATAGAACACAATACATGTACAAGAAGAGATCATCATTATCGAGTTCATAGTCTATTGAGGTACCAACCCCTCAATTGGATGGTGGATCGTCTCACCCTACCACCCATGGTGATTGAGGTACAAACCCCTCAACCCGATTATCAAGGTACAAATCCCTTGATTAGTTGGTGGATCATCACACCCTACCACCCATGGTGATTGAGGTACCAACCCCTCAATCCGGTTATCAAGGTACAAATCCCTCGACATGGTTATTAAGGTACAAACCCCTCGACATGGCTACCTAGGCTCACAACCCCCCGAGTAGGGCATGATCAATTTCTAACACAATATAGGAGAATATCATATATAAACATTCCTTTCATCATAATAAAGTCATTCATATCATAAGACATTCATTAGACCTTCAATTCCTCAAGAAATCATAACCAGATATTTTATCAAACACTTGGTAGGTATGCAATGCTAGTGTAAAATCATGCAATTAAAGAGCTAAATCATGCAAGAAATCTTGAAGTAAATCATCCCTCCAATACTTGGTAACACCATCATATAATATACATCAAAATCCTTCATTAAATCTCAAGATAGATCTAAGATTCATAGCTCAAAACATGCATAAACAATCATACTTTTACAAAACCCCAATATAGTTCATAGTCAAATTTATACTAGAAAATCCATATGTAAAATCAACTTAGAAACATGTATTTTAGGTAAAAAGGAAGCTTGAGTACCATGGGTGAAAGGACCCGATGGTTCAAACCCACATACCTTAGCTTTGGAGAATTTCTTGATGAAGATTTGAATGGAGACTTGAAACTTGGATGAATTCCTTAAGATCTAAAGAGATTTGGACACTTGAATTTTGAGAGAAATATTAGTCCAAAGGTTTGAGAGAGTATTGAGGAATGTCTTGGATGATATAAAGGTAACATATGACTAGTATAGGTATTTTTACGCATGGGAAGACTTAGGCACAAGGCTCAAAATCCTTGGATTGAGATAAAAAATCACTAGCAACAAAATACACAAGTCCGCATCTGATCCGCGATGCAGACCTATCGTGGAGGCAAATTTTACACTACTCCACAATGGTTGTGCATCGCGGTACCATCACAGATCGCCACTATTTTGCGCAAACTTAGGAAAATCAAATTTCGCTACGGTTGCTCTAAAATTGGGGTTTGACCCATTTCCCACTCCATTTGCCCCATGATAAAGAATATGAAGTTGAATTTTTGATATCATGCACGGATTTTTATATATATGACAATTATGATTTTTGGCACTTCCAAGACACATTGTCAGGTACTTTTTGGGGTCGTTTCAATATCTCTCCATTGGAGAACATTCGTCCTTGAATGTCAAAGGACTTGTCAATTTAAACATGAATGTATGCAATGACATGAGGGCTGAAACTAAGACTTAAGAGCATAATAAAGGACTTAGAATTAGTATCTTAGGCTTGAGTCGAATGGAAGAGATAGGAATATCGCTTTTGTATGTCTGCTTCTGTCATACCCAAAGTCCCATTAAGGTGGACTGACACTCATTACTAACAAGGCTCAAGAAAACTAACATATGACCATGCACTCGCTATGAACATTATAAAGGGATTCTATATTTAGCATGCATTCAAGAGGGTAGACAATAATAACAAGCCAAAAGGAAATGCATATCACTAGGTCGTTGGAGCCAAAATGTCTAAAGTACGAGACATGAACACACTTTATTTTATATTGTCTACAAAGCCTCTAGATAAGGAAAAGTATTTGATAAGAGTCGGGATAGGCCCCGCCTCAACTAACTATACAATAAAAAAAATATAAGTTGTAGACACACACAAGCGCCAAAGCAACTTGGAGCTCGATAACAACAACTGGATATCCTGTACTCCTACTGGGAAGATCTACTAGTGTCTGTACCTGCAACATGAAATGCAGGACCCCGTAAGGGATGTCGATACGAGATAATATACTGAATATGTAAGGCAGGAAGTACTGTATATGAAGTAACAACTCAAGTGAAATGATGCACTGGTGTAAGGATAAGAGACCACCGTTAGTAACATTGTGGAATCATGTATTTTATGTTCTTTTTATTACTTTACCTTTCTTTACTATATAATCTATGCACAACATAATACAAGTGACTAGCTGATCAGTGGTAAATCAATATAGGTATCGACCCATGCTAGGCTTTCCTTTCACCCCTTGGATACCCTCCGTAATGGGATCGACCCCTGCTAGGTGATTCTTCCACCCTAGGGCTACCACCCATCAATAAGCAACTTACGTTATCTTTCAATTACTTTTGAGATGATTCTTTTGGTGGTCATAATATTGGAGACATAGGAACATAGATATAGCATGCGACGTATAAAGAACTATACAAGACAATACCACAATGAAAAGAGTAGGTTACATAAATAATGAAATGCATAGGACATGAAACAACTCGTGAACTTTATTTAGCAAAATGGAACTCATGTATCTTGGTACCCAAGTATGTATGTAGATTTGAAGATAACTATATATGGGAGCATATGAACATGTGAAAGAGTGAAGACACGGTTGTTAGTCATGTAGGAGTTAGTAAGTGCCATTATGTGCCAAGGAAGGATCTAGGCTTCATGTCAAATAATACGAAATTAAGTAGTCCTACATACCTTGTCGTATGACCTTGCTATTACCTCGAAATAACCTTCCTTTGCTCCAAATATTCTACAATATAGTAGGTGATAAAACTAGTATTAGCAGCCAATAGATACATCTTGGCAGTCCAATCTTATAAAAAAATAACACATGGGCAGCAAGCATGCAACTATTTACCCAAGTGTATTCTTTTAACCTTTTCTGCCTCTAATTATACTTTCTAATACACATTCTCATATACATATCATGTGGAGTCTGTTTTAGTGCCATAACAGTCTCACAACAGTCCACAAAGCACAATACATAACAATTCTACACAACATACAAATAGGCAGCATAACACTACATCCCTTCGCTACATTTCGACATCGACAATTCCAAACTTGTTCCAACTTTAACCAAACTGCCCCCACCATATTTAACATAAAATAGTCCAAAAATATTACTCAAAATAGGTGGAGGACGTGAGACCATAGTCCTCAATCAATCAACCTTTACCTTCAAGATTGAGATCTTCTTTAAGAACCCTAGTATGGTTTCTTGTGGCTGCTTTGTGTGAGTTAAAAGAGAGAAAAAAGAACTTAGCAAAAATCAGATTTTTTGTCCAAGTTTTAAATGACTTAAGGAGCTGCTTTTTATCCCTTTTAAAGGAACTCTTTGGCTGACTTCCTTTTCCATTTTAAGCCTTATATTATCAAGTGAATAATGTACCATCTCGTCCCTTTTACTTGGGCTTTATTGGGATCCAATTTGATGGGCCTTGGCTGCCCATTTTTCTCTTTTCCTTAACTTAGTTTGGGCCTAAATAGTCAAATGGGTTGTGATGTACTTGGGCCCTTTTATTATTCATCTTGGGCTATAAGTATTGTCCATTTATGATGCTAAAACACGGGCTAAAGTTATACCCTTAACATAGACTTTATTCATTATTGGACTTGGACAGATTTGGCGTCATGCGTCATCTCTGTCTAGCTAGCATATTTAAGCTAAGCATGTAGGTGACTCACCTTCTAGCTTCCTAAGTCCTACAAGAACCTCACCTCTTCCACTTTGCTTAAGGCCGGGATCTCCTCAATTTGACTCAAAACTTATATACACTCGACCCTCTTAAGCGTTAGACGTACATATCGCCCTTTAATTTGAGATTCAAGCACTTTAAAAAATTAGCGTTAATTTGACCAAGCCATATCATGTTTCATTTTCATAGAACTAGTACATGTAAGATGTGGGATGTTACAACTTCGGCCTCCCAAGTAGCACTTTCAACTTGGTGATTCCTCCAAAGGACCTTAACGAAAGCCATATCCTTGTTCGTCAACCTCTTCACTTGTATATCCAAATTTTGAACCAGAACCTCTTCATAAGTCAAGTTGTCCTCAACAAAACTCATGACATCAAGAGGAAAAATAACATTATGGTCTCCCATATATTTCCTCAATACGGATACATGAAAGATCAGATGAACCAAATCCATCTCACTAGGCAACTCCAATTTATAAGCTACCTTGCCAATCCTCTTTATTACCCTTTGAGGACCCATATATCTTGGACTCAACTTACGCTTCTTACCAAAACGAACCACACCCTTCATGGGTGACACCTTCAAATAGACCCAATCACTAACATTGAATTCAAGATCCCTTCTCCTTACATCAGCATATGACTTTTGGCGACTTTGGGCCGTCTTCAACCTCTCTCTAATCATCCTAACCTTCTCAAGAGCCTCTATAACCAGATTTGGACCCAACAATGCCACCGCTCCAACCTCAAACCACCCAACCAGTAACCTACAACGTCTATCACAGAGAGCCTCAAAAGGAGCCATACTGATGCTAGAATGATAGCTAGTGTTATAGGTAAACTCAATCAATAGAAGATGATCATCCCAACTAGATTTAAGATCCAATACACAAGCCCTAAGCATATCCTCAAGTGTCTGCATAGTTCTTTCGACTTGGCCATCCATTTGAGGGTGAAAGGTCGTACTAAGTTTAACTCTTGTACTAAGACCCCTTTGAAAGGACCTCCAAAACTATGAAGTAAATTGAGCACTACGATCTGACATGATGGACAAAGAAACCCCATGCAACCTCACCAAGTCATGAATGTACAACCTAGCACAATCTTCGGCCTCATATATGGTCTTAACCAGTAGAAAATGAGCCGATTTTATTATCCTATCAACCACAACCCAAATGGAATCAAAACCCTTTCTAGTATTTAGTAACCTAACCACAAAATCCATATTAATCTCTTCCTACTTATAAGTAGGAATCTTTATGTATTGTGCTAGGCCACCTGACCTTTGGTGCTCGACTTTGACTTGTTGGCAGCTATAACAACCGGAAACAAATTTGGCAATGTCCCTCTTTATATCTCCCCACCAATACACCTCTCTCAAATCTCTATACATCTTGGTAAAATCGAGGTGAATAGAATAGGAAGAACCATGAGCCTCATCAAGAGTCTTTTCTCTCAAGCCATTAACAAAAGGCACACACAACTTACCTTGGTATCTAAGGGCACCATCTCCCCATTAGGAGGAAACCTCCACCTTACCATCTTTTACCAATGCCTTCAACTCCAACAAAGCAGGGTCAAGATCTTGCTTAGCTTTCACCTCCTCAACCAATGAAGATTTTGAACCATCAACAACACCACCACCACCATTATCAACCTCTTCCAACCTAATCCCTAATCTAGCCAACTGATGGACCTCCCTAGCCACCCTTTTGCCACAATCATCAACATGTATTAGGCTACCATAGATACCCTACTCAATGCATTAGCCACCATATTAGCCTTATCGGGATGATAATGCACACTCATATCATAGTCCTTAAGAAGCATAGGCCATGACAGCTAATTCAAGATCATAGGTAGGATAATAATCTTTTCATGCACTTTGAGTTGTCTAGAAGCATAGGCTATCACCTTCCTATTTTGCATTAAACCACAACCCAAACCAACACTAGAAGCATCACAATACACAACAAACCCTTCTAGCCCTTCCGGTACTGACAACATAGAAGCGGACACAAGCTTGACTTTCAGTGTTTGGAAACTCTTTTCACACTCATTGGTCCACAAAAATTTAGCCTTCATTTAAGTCAACTTGGTCATATGAGAAGCAATAGAAGAGAACCCATTCACAAACCTCCGATAGTAACCCGCTAAGACCAAGAAGCTCCTAATATCCAACAGGGTCAATGGTGTAGGCCTATTTCTAATCACAACTGTCTTTTTAGGATCCACCTTAATACCACCCCTACACCATATGACCTAGAAAGGCAACCTCTTTTAACTATAATTCACATTTTTCATACTTGGCATACAACTTTTCTTCCCTCAATCTTTGTAGCACCACCCTCAAATGACCCACATGCTCCTCCTTACTATGTCAATAGATCAAAATATCATCAATGAAGACCACAACAAACGAATCAAGATAGGGTTTTAAGACCCTCTTCATAAGATCCATAAAGATGGCCTATGCATTGGTCAACACAAAGGACATCACAACAAACTCGTAATGCCCATACCTAGTCCAGAAGGCCATCTTAGGAATATCACACTTCCTCTCCTTCACTTGATAGTACTCAGACCAAAGATCAATCTTAGAGAAGTGACTAGCCTCTTGCAATTTTTTAAACAAATTATCAATCCTTGGAAGAGGATACTTATTCTTTATGGTGGCCCTATTGAGTTGCCGGTAGTCAATACACATTCTAAGGGACCCATATTTCTTCTTCACAAACAATACCAGTGCACCCCAAGGTGATTGAATAGGCCTAATAAAACCCTTCTCCAACAAATCCCTCAATTGCTCCTTCAACTCCTTTAACTCTGACGGGGCAATAAGGTAAGGGGTAATAGAAATGGGTTGAGTATCGGGAAGGAGGTCTATACCAAAATCTATTTCCCTTTGGGGAGGAACACCATGAAGGTTATTTGGAAAGACATCAAGGAACTCATTTACAATTGAAACTGACTCTATAGAATGGACCTGGACTCCATATCCCCAACCCTCACAAGATGATAAAGACACCCTTAGAGATCAACTTATGAGCTTTAATACAAGAGATGAATCTAGCCTTAACCACCACATCTGTCATGACCTAAGCCTAGGGCCTAGACGTGACACGGCGTAAAGGGAACCCGAAGGGACCCCAAACAATCCTCTTAGCTCATCATTGAACATCCTTGGTCACAGAAGCAATAAAATAGCAACAAGAGTAGAAATAGGTATAATTGGGGCTAAGGGACATCATTCATATCATAACAACAAAAGCCAAGAGAGAGTCAAGCTTACAATATTACACATGACATGTCCAATAACACCTCTACTACATAGATAAAAGTAAGGGCCAAGACAAGCAACCAGGCTCACCCTCATAGTCAACACTTACATAAAAGAAAAATAGTTTTAGAACATAGCATGACATCAGAAGCAACGCCCCCGAAATGGAGGACACACCGACAAGCTTGAGAGAAGTCGTACTAGCAGCATGGAGGTGGATGATCAAGTAGGGCATCAGTTCCTGCATGGTGACATCATGTTGGAATAAAGTATGCCTTAGTACATTTGAATGTACTAAGTATGTAGGATGCAATGCAACAAGAGATAGGCACATAGTCAAAATGCATAAGCATAAGCAATGAATAACATAATTGCAATATGACATGTATGAATAATGCTTCAAGTAAACCATTCTTACAATCCAAATAAACTTGTATAGATCATAATAGGTAAGTGTGGGAAGAGACCTCAACTAACATAAAATAAGACCAAAAGAGCTACAACTTAGAATCCCGATAATTTCCCATCACCGGTAAAGAGGTAGTCCACTTGTCAAGGTAAACCATACTCCACCTTATATGTTCCCGCCCTATTTCGAATGAAGTAACCCTCCTTATGAGGTCCTAGCCCATTTCAAAAAGGATTTATGACCTTATCTCACCTTATGGGGTCCCGCCCCATTTCAGAATTGAATTTAAGAGAACATGTACTAAATGGATCCAATAGTATTGCAAGGATATAACATAATCCTATGATGGCATATAGTTCAAGGAAAGAGAACAAACCCTCCATCCATCAATGCTAGGCCTAATCCCATGGAATATATAAGGTAATCATAGTTTTAATAATTAGCAAGAAGCATAGTAACATGACATGAGTAGCTTTAAAACATCCTTGACCTCTAATGGTGAACCCAACTTCAAACATAAGAATAGTTCATCATCAAACATTACCCTTGAATCAACATCAACATTAAAGGGCTCACAAGAGGTAAAATTATTAAGAAAGGGCTTAAACTCGGCTTTACAACATCATTAACATTTCCATGAGTTAAACATATCTTTAGAAAGCTTATAATCATCATAGAGTCACATCATAAATCAACCAACAGATCATCAAAACTTAAAGAATCCTTAAAAAGGAATTTTACCAAACACTTGGTGAGTGTGTAATGTAAGTATAAAACCATGTAATTCAAGAGTGGAATCATGCTAGAAAATTCAGTGTCAAACTATCAATGGATACTTGGTAACACCCTCAAGCAATATACATCAAAATTCTTCATCAAATCTCACAATAGATCTTGGTTTCATAGCACAAAACATGATAAAACAATAACAATTTCATAAGCCCCAATATAGTATGTAGTGAAATTCAAAATAGATGAGACCCAAGAGTAAATCAACTTTAAATCATGCAATTTTAGGTAAAATAGAGCTTAGGTATCATGGGTGAAATAGACCATGAAAGAAACCCATATACCTTGACCTTTGGAGAATCCTTGAAGAAGATTGGAGATGGAGACTTGAAGCTTGAATGAGAACCTTGAAATCCGGATGAGTTTTGAGATTTGAATTTAGGAAGTATTTGGGAATGTCTTGGATGATATGAGGGTGAAATAAGGCTAAGTATAGGTATTTTCATATATGGAAGGACTTAGGACCAAGACCCAAAAGTCTTGGACTGAACTTGAAAACTGGCACCAAAATAACACAGTGGCATGTCGCACCAATGATGCGCACCACTCATTGGAATTTGATATTTGAAAAAATGAAATTGCGATTCTTTGCTCTGAAATCGGGGTTAGACCCATTTCCTACTTAATTTGTCTCCCTGAACAAGAATATGAAGTCATATTTTTGAAATAATGCATGAATTTTGAGATATATGGAAATTATGATTATGCGCACTTCCGAGTACATTTTCGGGCACTTTTGGGGTCGTTTGAACATTATAACTCTCCAATTCAAGAATGGATTTATTTGGGAATTGGAATTTTACCCTACGGGTTCTACAATTGATAGAGGTAAAGTATGCATGCAACCAATCCATCCCAAGTATGACATCAAAATCGACAATTTCCAACTCAAGAAGATCACTAGGCAATATCTTATGCAAAATGCAAATGGGACAATTTCTATACACTTTTCTAGCAACAATAGAAGCACCAATGAAAGTAGAATCTCATAAGACTCGCACAAAAATTCAAGTTCAATATGAAAATTTTTGGCAAAAAAGGGGGTAACAAAAGAAAGAGTGGCACCTGGATCAATCAATGCATACACATCAAAATCAAAGACTTTTAATATATCGATGACGACATCAGGAACCTCCTCAACCCCTTGCCTCCCTTGGAGTGCATAGAACCAATTGTTCCTTGAGGAACCACCTTGTTGGCCACCTCTCCCCAAAGGAACCACATTTGCACCTTGTTGACGAACCTCCTTGCCCTTGTTATGGCTATGAGGAAGTCAATCTTCTTGTGACCACTTCCCCACATCCATAACATGAATTAGTGTCTTTCAGACATGGGCCCCCTTTATTCCTACCACATCTTGCACACATATTGTTAGGAACCACACCACCAACACCTTGGGACCTTGGGAAGTCATTGGCAAACCCCCTATTAGAAGCATGAGAAGACCTTTGCCCTTGATGGAACCGACCATACTTTCGACTTTGGAACTTTCCCTTAAAATGGGCTCTCTTGGCCTCATTACTCCTCCTCTTCCTCAACTTCTCCTTCTCCATTTTTTTGGCATAGGTCATCAAATAGGACAAATCCACGTCATTAATCAACATAGCGGACCGACATCCTTCACTCACCAAATCAGATACACCCATCACGAACTTGTTCATTCTAGATCTTGGGTCCACAATCAAGTGGGGATCATATGTAGAGAGTTGATTGAACTTGAGGGAATACTCTCTCATACTCATAGTCCCTTGTCTCAAATTTATAAACTCCACCATCTTAGCCTCCCTAAGCTTAAAAGGGAAGAACCGATTAAGAAAAGCTGCCTTGAACTCCTCCTACAGCACCACATTATTGATATCCTTCTCCTCCTTCCATTGATTAAACCGTATTTTTGCTACCCCTTTGAGTTGGTAGGCCACCAACTCTACTTTTTATTCCGATCTAACACCGATGATACCCAATACCTTGTAGACCTCATCAATGAACTCTTAAGGGAACTCATCTACCTTAGACCCATAGAATTTCGGTAGGTTCATCCTTATGAAGTCTCTCACCCTAGCTCCCGAGGTAGGAGCATGAGGGGCTTGGGCCCCTTGATTGACTTGGTTAACCACAACTTGTGCTAGCAAAGTGAGAACATCGCGGAGCTTACCATGAGCCAGTTATTCCTCGAGAATGCAGACCCTCATTCCTCTTGTGTAAGGAAAGATCTAGAATAGCAAAGAACAATCGTTAGGGGGGCGGGGGAAATTTACTTCAACTCTATAGCACGACTTAGAATATGAAGAAGGGAAACATTTCCTAAAATGCTTCATAGCCCCTTGGTCATAGTTATGGTGCACAACACAACTATGAACAAGACTCTAATCGACGCGGTGTGTTGAATGTCGAGGGCCATTAACAACCTAGTGCTCTAATACTAAGTTTTTCACGATCCAAGCCTAGGGCCTACACATGACATGGCAAATGGGGAACCCGAGAGGATCCCAAACAAGCCAATTTACATATCATTACACATCCTTGGTCGCGGAAGTATTAGAAAACATTAATAAGAGTAGAGATAAGGGAAAAGGGGATAAAGGGAAACTTTTATAGCATAAAACATTAATAAACAAGAAAGTCAAGGCTCAAAACACAATGACATAACTTGTCCAACAACACCTCTACTACATAGATAAGAGCGGGGGCCAAGATAAGCCACCAGGCTCACCCTCATAGTCAATACATACATAAAAGAAAGATAGTCTTAGAACATAGCATGAGATCATAAACATCGTCCCTGGAATAGAGGACTCACCAAATAGCTTGAGAGAAATAGTACTAGCCATGTGGAGGAAGATTCTCATGTGGGGCTTCACTTCCTACATGGTGAATTATGAGGCATAGATTGTGCGTTAGTACGCTTGAATGTACTAGTATGTGTGACACCCCCATGAAAAGACCAAAATAACTCTAGAATTGACCTTACGTGTAATGTGTCTTCCCATGCTCCGATTGCAAATCTGAGACCAGATTTGCAATCAGTGCAAAAACTTGAGTCAGAAAATGGTCTTGACTTGACTTTACCGCGAAATAACTCGAATTAATTTTTTCCAAAAATTTTCAAAACAGTGAGATTTCGCGCCCCTTCCACGACATGCTAGGACGAGGAGCCAAACTTCAGTTTTTTTCGTAATTTGATGAAATCTGGCAATTTGCGAAAAATAGTCTAATTACACTAGTGTGCGACGCGCACTAGGCTATCTTCGCACTGGTTTTCATCTTTTAATGGAGAGGGTTAGTTTTGACCTTTCTCATACCACATAATCCTAAGTTAGACATTTTTAAGTTGTATTAAGGTCCAAAAACACATTTTTTTACTCTTTCATTCTCTCTAAACAAGAAAGCCCTCTCAAGAACTCACGCTCAAGAAAATTTAAGAATGATAGTAGGGCTTAGGAATCCTTTCTAGTTCCTCAAGAAGTCATTCCCAGGTATGTAAGGCCACTCTAAAAACTATTTTATGGATACTTTGTAAATCATATGTTAGTTTTCTTCCAAGAATTGTCAAGTACAAGTTGAGATTAGAAATTCATGCAATTTCTGTAAAGTTTGGTAAATTTTCAATTTTACGTATGGATTCTTGATAAAGTATGATAATTCTTAATTCTTTGCTTTATAGATATAGTATTGAAACCAAGGGTTACAGTTAAGAAGAATTTCCTGTAAATTTCAAATAGGTTTCATGAACACCCATAAAGCCTAAAGTTTGAGATAAATTAAATAATCATTTTTTTGAACTATCTCTGCTTGTTAGCTGAGTAACCTATATGTTTAAGAAGATTTTGAGAAGATATTAGTTTTTAGTCAAGTTAAAGAATTCAGTTGAGAAAGTTAAGTAGCAAGTTAGGCTAAGTTCCAGAGAAAGCAGGTTTTAAGAATTCTAAGTCTTTAAGTATGAGCTATATAAAAGTGTTTTGGGAGTGGTATTGAGTACCGATATAAGTGAGAGTAGAATTAATTACTTGAACTCATAAACTATATAGCTAGAATAGGATAGGATTGTACCAAGGTAGAATCCTCATTAGCCACTGAGATGGCCCAGTTTGGGATAGATCCACTCCTTTAGTTCTTCATCCCCTACCCCGGCAAAGTATGGGATGGCTTTGCCAGCATAGGCAAGACGCTGTATCACCACGAATCTCATAGTGGTGGTTGTCGATTAGAGAAACTCCCCAAGATAAAAGATATATTTTGCTCACTAGTTTTCAGCATGTTAATTTCAGCACACTGAGTATTTATTATCATTATTACTTCCTTATGAGATATGTTCATGTCTTTTAAGAAATATTATGTTATTATAAGTTAATGTTTTGGCCATCTTATATACCGTACATTCTTTGTACTGAGGTCCGTAGGACCTGCATCATTTTATGATACAGAAGCAGGTGACAAAGCTCCTCAACAGTCGCTTCGTTGAGGACTTGATAACTTCCAGAAAGTGGTGAGGCCTCCTTTCAGTCCGAGGATCTTTGGTTTACGCTATTTATTTTGGTTCTGGATACTTGGGGCCGGTCCTTGTAGCCCCTTTCAGACAGTTGTAGTAGAGGTTCCATAGACTATATCTCAGTGTTCTAGTTCCAGCTATTCAGTTATTGCTTATGCACTTATACATTCAGTTATACAGATAATTCATGAGAAGGTTGTCATTTTAATATCTTTTCCACCATATTTAAGTCTTCTACTAAGTAAGTATCTAGACCAAGTGGTACGCTTGGGACAAGAAATAGTTTTCGAGTGTCGGCCACATCTAAGGTATAGGCTCGGGAGTGCCAAACTTGGTATCAAAGCACAGAGTTCAAGAGTCCTAGGGAGTCTGTGAAACCTTATCTAGTAGAGTTTGTATTATGGGTATGAAGCGCACCAGATCTATAATAGGGAGGCTATGGGACATTAGGATGTGTCACCCTTAATTGTCATTCTTTGTCTCATGCTTCAGAGTATATCTTTGTGAAGTTCCTTCTAACTCATGCATTCACGCCGTGTTTTTCAGATCATGCCTCCTCATAGAGCTAATGGATCAGTAAAGGGCAAAGGGTGCCCAGCCAGGAGAAATTCAAACTAGTCTGGCTGCATTCCTAAGGAGCCTAGAGGTCTAGTTGTGCCTATGGAGCAGCCACAGTAGGTAGACATCACTAATGCTGAGCTTCGCCAGGCCATTCAGACTTTGTCTCAAGCAGTCACTACTCAAGAAGGTCACCAGGGAGATGGCAGAAATGATGTGTCGGATACCGCTAGAGTTAGGGAGTTCCTGAGGATGAATCACAATAATTCACGGGGTCCAATATGAAGGAGAATACTAAGAACTTCATTGTGGAGCTCTAGAAGGTGTTTCAGGTGATGCGTATAAGTGATGCTGAGCGGGTTGAGTTGGCTGCCTATCAGCTCAAGGGAGTAGCTAGACTCTTGTTCGATCAATGGAAAGGGAGCAAGGCAAATGGGGCACCAGCTATTAGTTGGGCTGTGTTTGATGAGGCCTTTTTGGGATAGTACTTTCCCAAGGAGATAGGCAAGCTAAGGTAAGGGAGTTTTTGAATCTGAAGTAGGAAAATATGAGTGTATGGGAGTACAGCCTTAAGTTTACTCAGTTTTCCCATTATGCTCCAGCTATGGTGTTAGATATGCATAGTAGGATGGATCTCTTTGTATCCGGGCTCTCTCGAATGACTAAGAAAGAGGGTAGGAATGCGATGCTGATTGGGGATATGGATATAGACCATTTGATGACATATGTTCAGCATGTAGAGGAGGAGTAGATGTAAGATAGGGAGGATTTCAGGAGTAAGAGGGCCAAGACATCAGGCCAGGAGACAGGCAAAAGAGGGACTAGAGGTGGAAGTCACCCATCTTTTCAGCCTAAGACAGCCGGACCAGGACCTTCACCCACTAGTGCACCTGCACCGAGGGTCAGGAATGAGCAGGGATCACAGAACCATAGGTTTTAGGGCAGCCAGTCACAAGGTAGCATAGCTCAAGGAGCAAACCGTTATCTTACTTGTGGTAAGTCTCATCTCGGAGAGTGCCTTATTGGCACAAATGGATGTTTCGAATGTGGCCAGGTGGGGCATTTCTTGAAGGATTTCCCTATGGGGAAACAGACTATGAGAGATACCAGATCACAAACAGTTTCTTCAGTACTGCAATGTAAGCCACCTCACAGGGGCACTACAACAAGAACAAGTGGGGGCACAAACCACTTGTATGCCATCACCAGACAAGAGCAGGAGAACTCACCAAATGTGGTTACAAGTTTGCTCAAAATATTTACTTATGATGTCTATGCATTATAAGACCTAAGAGACACATTGTCTTTTGTAACCCCATATGTAGCTGTGAAGTTTGGGATCAACCCGGAATGCCTTCTCGAGCCTTTATGTGTTTCCACCCTACTGGAGAGTCTATTTTAGCCCAAAGAATTTATAGGGGTTATCCAGTCTCAGTTTATCATAAGACTATTGTATCTGATTTGGTGGATATAGACATGGTAGAGTTTGATGTCTTCCTAGGCATGGATTGGCTTCATGCTAGGTATGCCTCCATAGATTGCAAAACCAGAGTAGTCAATTTTTAGTTTCCCGACGAACCAATATTAGAGTGGAGGGGTAGCTCAGTTTTTCCTAAGGGTCAGTTTGTCTCATATCTCAAAGCTAGAAAGTTAATTTCCAAAAGGTGTATATACCACTTAGTCAGAGTTAAGGATTCTCATGTCGAGACACCATCTCTTCAGTCTGTCCCAGTTGTGAATGAGTTCCCAGAAGTCTTTCTAGAGGATCTCCCATGAGTCCCTCCTGACAAGGAGATAGACTTTTGGATAGATACTCTTCTACATACCCAGCCCATATTTATTCCTTCATATCGTATGACTCCTTCAGAGCTAAAAGAGTTAAAGTTGCAGTTGAAAAATCTCTCAGATAAAGGTTTCATTAGACTAGGTATCTCACCTTGGGGTGCTCCAGTTCACTTCGTGCATAATAAAGATGGTTCTCTTCGAATGTGCATAGATTATTGTTAGTTGAATAAGGTCACCATCAAGAATAAGTATCCTCTTCGCAGAATAGATGACTTATTCGACCAACTTCAGGGTGTTACCTATATTCCAAGATAGACCTCAGATCTGGCTATCATCAGCTTAAGGTTAGAGAGAGAGACATTCCTAAGACAGCTTTCAGAACCTGCTATGGTCAAATGAGTTTTTGCTCATGTTCTTCAGGCTGACAAATGCAGCAACAGCTTTCATGGACCTTATGAACAGGGTGTTGAGGTCATGCCTAGATATGTTCGTCATTGTGTTCATAGATGATATCCAGATCTACTCCCGTATCAAGGAGGAGCATGCAGACCATCTTAGAATTATCCTTCAGGCCATTAAAGATCAACAGCTACACACTAAAGTTTCTAAGTATGAGTTATGGTTGGCATCTGTGGCGTTTCTGGGGGCACATTGTGTCTGGTGAGGGTATTTAGGTTAATTCCCAAAAGATTGAGGCAGTAAAGAATTGGCCAAGACCCACAACTCCTACAGAGATAAGGAGTTTCTTGGGATTGGGGGGGGTACTACAGACGGTTTGTAGAGGGGATCTCTTCTATCTCAGCTCCCTTGACTAAGCTGAATCAGAAGAAGACTAAGTTTGAATTGTCAGAAGGTTGAGTTTCCAAGAGTTGAAAACTAGTCTGACCACAACCCCGTTCGTGGTATTTTATGATGCTTCTAGAGTTGGATTGGTCTGCGTAATAATGCAAAGAGGCAAGGTGATAGCATATGCCTCTAGACAACTTAAGATTCATGAAAAGAACTACCCAACTCATGATCTTAAGCTTGTTGTGGTGGTGTTTGATCAGAAATTCTAGAGACACTAACTATATAGTGGACACATGGATATATGCATGGACCACAAGAGCTTGCAGTATGTATTTAGCCAGAAGGAGCTGAATTTGAGATAGAAGGGAGATGGTTGGAGCTACTGAAAGACTACTATGAGTATCCTCTATCATCCAAGTAAAGCTAATATAGTTGTTGATGCTCATAGCAGGGTGACCATGGGGAGCACAGCTCATGTTGAGGATAAAAAAAAAGAGTTAGCTAAGGAGGTTCACAGACTAGCCCATTTAGGGGTGCAAATTGAAGATTCTGACGAAGGTGCGGCCATTGTCAGAAATGGGTCAAAGTCATCCTTAGTGGTAGACGTGAAAGAAAAGCAAGATAGGGATCCCATCCTTCTCCAATTGAAAGAAGATGTTCAGAAGCAGAATGTATTAGTATTCTAAAAAAGGGGAGATGGTGTCCTGAGATACCAAGGCAGGTTGTATGTGCCAAATGTTGATGACCATAGAGATAGGATCTTGGCTGAGGCTCATAATGCCATATACTCTATCCACCCTGGTACAACAAAGATGTATAGAGATTTGTGAGAAGTCTATTGGTGGGATGGTATGAAGAAGGACATTGCAAAGTTTGTGTCAAGATGCCCAAATTGCCAGCAAGTTAAGGTTGAGCACCAAAGGCCTTGTGATGTAGCCCAGAACATAGAGATTCTAGAATGGAAGTGGGAGATGATTAACATGGACTTCATAACAGGCTTACCTCAATCCTGTAGATAATATGATTCGATATGGGTTATAGTAGATAGAATGACCAAGTCAGCTCACTTTCTACCTATCAAGATGACTGATACAGCTGAGGATTATGCCAGACTCTATCTTAAGGAGATTGTTAGGTTGCATGGGGTCCCTATATCTACTATTTCAGAAAAAGGAGCTCAGTTTACAACATAGTTTTGGAATTCCTTTCAGAAGGGGCTTGGTACTAAGGTGAATCTTAGCACAACTTTCCATTCATAGACAGATGGCCAAGCAGATCGGACTATCTAGACCTTGGAAGATATGTTGAGGGTGTGTGTGATAGACTTTAAAGTTAATTGGGATGATCATTTACCCTTGATTAAATTCTCTTATAATAATAGCTTTCAGTCCAGCATACAGATGTCACCATATGAGGCTCTTTCTGGGAGGAGGGAGGAGGTGTAGATCACCCATAGGGTGCTTTGATGTTGGTGAGGCAGGATTAATAGGAGATGATCTAGTCAACCAGGCGATGGAAAAAGTGAAGGTCATCTAAGAAAGGCTAAAGACAGTCCAGAGTCGGCAAAAGTCATACACTAATGTTAGAAGGAGAGATCTGGAATTTGAAGTAGGTGATTGGGTGTACCTGAAGGTATCACCAATGAAGGGAGTTATGAAGTTCGGGAAGAAAGGGAAGCTCAGCCCACAATATATTGGTCCTTACCAGATTCTGAGAAGAGTGGGCAGCGTTGTTTATGAGTTAGAGTTACCAGCGAAGTTGAGTGTTATGCACCCAGTGTTTCACATTTCAATACTTAAGAAGTGCTTGTGAGATTCCTCTCTAGTTGTCCCAGTTAAAAGTGTAGGGATTAAAGATAACTTGTCATATGAAGGGATCCCAGTACAGATATTAGACCAACAAGTTCGTAATTTAAGGACCAAAGAGATAGCTTTGGTGAAAGTGTAGTGGAGAAACCAATTCGTGGAAGAAGCCACATGGGAAGAAGAAGAAGACATGAAGGCTAAGTATCCACACTTGTTCGTTGGCCTAAATGAGGCTCTTGAAGGTAAACTTACATACTTAAGAGTTATGTTAGTTAAAGTGTGGCAATCTTGTTGTCTTGAACTAAATTCTTTATACCGATATCATTAGAGGACGAATAATCCCAAAGCAAAGATATTGTGACACCCTCTTGAAAACACCAAAAATACCCCTAGAATTGACCTTGCGCATAATGTTTCTTCCTATGCTTTGATTGCAAATCCGAGACCGAATTTACAATCAGTGCAAAAAATTGAGTCGGAAAATAGTCTTGACTTGACTTTAACACAGAAAAACTCGAATTATTTTTTTCCAAAAATTTTTAAAACAGTGAGGTTTCTGCGCCCCTTCGACGATGCGCTAATGATGCAAAACCACACTTTGGTTTTTTTCTAAAATTCGACGAAATCTGGCAATTTGTAAAAACAGTCCAATAACACTAGTGTGCGATGCGCACTAGTGTATTTTCACACTAGTTTTTGTCTTTTAATGGGGAGGGACAGTTTCAACCTTTCCCACACTCCATAATCCTAAGTTAGACGTTTTTAAGTCATATTAAGGCCCAAAAACGCATTTTTTACTCTTTCATTCTCTCAAAACAAGAAAACCCTCTCAAGAACTCACGCTCAAGAAAATTCAAGAACGATAGTAGGGCTTAGGAATCCTTTCCAATTCTTCAAGAAGTCATTCTCAGGTATGTAAGGCCATTCTAAAAACTATTTTATGGATACGTTATAAATTGTATGTTAGTTTTCTTCCATGAATTGTCAAGTACAAGTTGAAATTAGAAATTGATGCAATTTCTGTGAAGTTTGGTAAATTTTCAATTTTACATATGGATTCTTGATAAAGTATGATAATTCTTGATTCTTTACTTTATATATAGTATTGAAACCAAGGACAGTTAAGAAGGATTTTCTGTAAATTTCATGTGGGTTTCATGAACACCCATATAGCCTAAAGTTTGACATAAATTAAATAATCATTTTCTTGAACTGTCTCTGCTTGTTACCTGAGTAACCTATACGTTTAAGAAGATATTAGTTTTTAGTCAAGTTAAAAAATTCAGTTGAGAAAGTTAAGTAGTAAGCTGGGCTAAGTTCCCGAGAAAGAATATTTTAAGAATTCCATGTCTTTAAGTATGAGTTATATAAAAGTGTTTTTGGAGTAGTATTGAGCACCGATAGAGGTGAGAGTAGAATTAATTACTTGAACTCATAAACTATGTAGCCAACATAGGATAGGATTGTACCAGGGTACATTCCCCATTAGCTACTGAGATGGCCCAGTTTGGGGTGGATCCACTCCCCTAGTTCATCGTCCCCTATCCCGGCAAAGTACGGGACGGCTCTGGCAGCGTGGGCAAGATGCTATATCACCACGATGCTCATAATAGTGGTTGGAGAAACTCCCCAAGTTAAAAGATAAATTTTGCTTTCCAATTTTCAACATTCTAATTTCAGGACACTAAGTATTTATTATCATTTGTTACTTCTTTACGAGATATGTTCCTGTCTTTTAAGAAATATTATATTATTCTGAGTTACTGTTTTGACCATCTTACATACCGTACATTCCACGTACTAATATCCTTAGGACTTGCATCATTTTATTATGCAGACGCAGGTGACAGAGCTCCTCAGCAGTCGCAGGTGACAGAGATCCTTAGCAGCCGCTTCGTTGAGGACTTGATAGCTTCCAGACAGTGGTGAGGCCTTCTTTCAGTATAAGGCTCTTTGGTTTATGCTATTTAATTCAGTCTTTATTTCAGTTCTAGCTACTTGGGGCCTATCCCAGTAGCCTCTTTCAGACAATTGTAATAGAAGTTATATAGACTATGTCTCAGTATTCTAGTTCCAGCTATTCTGTTATTGCTTATGCACTTATACATTCAGTTATATAGATAATTCATGAGTAGCTTGTTATTTTAATATCTTTTCCACCATTGTTAAGTCTTCCTTTGAGTGGCCAGACCAAGTGGTTCACTTCGAATCAGAAATGGTTTTCGAGTACCGGCCACATCTAGGGTATAGGCTCGGGGCATGACAATATGTAGGATGCAATGCAACAAGAGATAGACAACATGGTCAGAATGCATAATGATAAGCAATAGATAGCATAATAACAATATTGCATGTATGATCAACGCTTAAGTAATTCATGCTTACATAGAACATAATACATGTGCAAGAAGAGACCATCATTATTAAGTTCATAGTCTATTGAGGTACCAACCCCTTAATTGGTTGGTGAGGATCGTTTGACCCTACCACCCATGGTGATTGAGGTACAAACCCCTTAACCCAATTATCAAGGTACAAACCGCTTGATTGGTTGGTGCATCGTCACACCCTACCAACCATGATGATTGAGGTACCAACCCCTCAATCTTATTATCAAGGTACAAACCCCTTGACATGGTTATCAAGGTACAAACCACTCGACATGGATACCTGGGCTCACAACCCCCTGAGTAGGGCATAGTCAATTTCCAACACAATATAGGAGAATATCATATACATACATTCCTTTCATCATAATAAAGTCATTCATCTCATAAGACATGCATTGGACCTTCAATTCCTCACGAAATCATAACTGGACATTTTATCAAACACTTGGTGGATGTGTAATGCTAGTGTAAGCCCATGCAATCCAAGAGTGAAATCATGTAAGAAATCTTGAATTAAATCATCCCACCAAAACTTGGTAACACCATCATACAATATACATCAAAATCCTTCATCAAATATCAAGATAGATATAAGATTCATAGCTCAAAACATGCATAAACTGTCATACATTTATAAAAGCCCCAACATAGTTCATAGTCAAATTCATAATAGAAAACTCATATGTATAATCTGATAGAAGGGGAATATTTTTCTTGACCATAAACAATATGTAAAGTCCGAATATATACAAAGCTAAGCCTTCAATTAGACGTGAGACTAGCCTAATTCTAAGGAACTAAATATAAACAAGATATCTACCTTTCAAATATACATTCCAAAAATATACACAAAATATTTACCTTCCAAATATACATTATAAAAATATCTACAAGATATATTTAACACACCCCTTCAGTCGAAGCGGGAGGGTTACGGACATTGAGACTGTCCCTAAAATCGTCAAATAAAACTCGTGGAAGGCCCATAGTAAAAATGTCTACTATTTGATGTCGAGAAGGCACATGAAGCACTCGAACTTCACCTCGAGCAACTTTCTCCCAAACAAAATGAATACCCATCTCAATATGTTTTGTCCGTTGATGCTGAACTGGATTTTCAGATAAATAAATAGCACTTACATTGTCGCAATAAACAAGAGTAGCCTTTTTAATCTGACAATGCAACTCTAATAGAAGGTTCCGAAGCCAACAGGATTTGGATACAACATTTGCCACCCCACGATACTCTGCCTCTGTACTAGACTTTGACAATGTTGATAGTCATTTCGACGACCAAGATACCAAATTATCACCCAAAAATACACAATAACCAGAGGTAGAATGACGAGTGTCAGGGCACCCACCCCAATCTGCATCTGTGAATGACACCAGAGTAGAAAAAGAAGATGGATATAAATGAAGACTATAATCCAATGTACCTTTAACATACCAAATAACCAGTTCTAGAGCAGACATATGATCTACTCTGAGATCATGCATATGTAAGAAAACCTACTGAACAGCATAAGAGATATCCGGCCTAGTAAACATAAGGTACTGAAGAGCCCCTGCAAGACTTCTATAAAGAGTGGGATCATCAAATGTAGTATTAGATGTAGCACTAACCTTTGACTTCGTATCAACCTGAGTAGCTGATGATTTATACGAAGACATTTCTGCTCACTCAATTATCTTTTCGGCATATTTTCGTTGAGATAAAAACATACCATTATTGTTTCGGGTCACAACAATACCCAGAAAATAATTCAGAGGACCAAGATCCTTCATAGCAAACTCAGAGCTTAGGAGATCCATA
>JAABOM020000001.1:16421692-16444416 GCA_011800125.2 Solanum clarkiae
CCCATATTTCTTTTTCTTCTTCCTTCTTTTTCCTTCACCCTCACTCCCCTTATCTTTTTCTCTACAGACCTAACAGACCCGACAAACTTTTCCCCAACGTTCAATCCGACAACCCCAACGTCTATTCCCCCTGTCTATGGCCCTCAATGCGCAATTAATGGATAGAAGTGGAAGGCATGATGATTACCAAAGATTTGAATTCAAAATTTCAATCCGAAAAGGTCCCAATCAGATCTTTATCTCATCCTCAATTTCTGGATTTCACCCTAATTTTGGACTATATAAATCTCTCTTACTCCACTGTTTAAGGAAGCAACCTTTATTCTGAAGAATACTAGAATTCGTATTTTCGATACTTAAGCTAATCTCCAGCGAGCGCATACAACTTCGAAGCCAAAAGTTGCTGATTTCGGAACCAAGAAAGCATATACTAGTTCTGTTAGTGGTAGTGGAAATTCTCCTCCGTGTTTGTCTCGTCCCAGTTCCTGCTCTAACAAAGTAATAAGGTTAACCTCGTTCTTCTTCATCCTGTTTGGATCCTATATAGGCATTGAATGCCGGATGAAATCTTAGTGTTGCATAGAAATCTTATTGTTTGTCTTTGTATTATCTTGACTGAAATCGCTATGTTGTTTATTTGTATATTCTGTTCAACCTGTGATAAGATTTTGGCTTAGATTTCTAACTGGCCATTCGAGTTATATTGAGGTGGCGTATGCATCCATGATTTTTTGGCTAAGTTCAGTCTCATCTTTATCCTATACCCCTATTTCAGCGTTGTTACCTTCAAGTGATGCAATATCTTGGTTGCATGTTCATCGCTTTGATTTAGTCCTCCCTAGTTGTATGCGTTTCTAGTGAACTATCTATCGATTTTAGTATCAAGTTTAGTCATCGTTTTTCTTCCTTCATTGATCTAAACATGCCATCATATGTTGTTTCAAGGGGATTTTAATATCCTGTTCCAAATTTGTGTTTCTGTTTGCCCTTTAGATGGATGTCAGTTGCAATAACTATAAACTTATTGGACATAAATACGGTACTTTGATTTTGTTGAATGTATTGCGTGGTCTATTCATGTACTTTTTCCATGAAACCATGTCAAACATGAACATAAGAGAAGTTTAGTATAGTTTCGACTAATAATATGGTCTCAATACGTTTAATGGCATACTACCTTCTGCATATGGTATTCAATTTCTGGCCTCTGTTAATTCCTGTGATGTTTGGTTATGTGGCATCTACTGGGTCATCCTCTTTTCCTGCTTTCTTTAAAATTCAAACTTTAAGTCACAAGATTGTTGTATGAGTTCCTAAATCTGAAGTTTATTTGAACTCTTATCTGTCTATTTGTTTCATCTCTCAGACTTGCTCTTGAAACATGTTAGTCTGGGATTATTGACCATATCCAAGCTACTATTTTTTGAGTGTTCTAAGAATTATCATGTTTGGTCGAATATATCCATATTTTTTTTTCCTGGAATTTTATTTCTCATTATATCAAATTGAGAAACCAAGTTTTTTAGTTGAATAGACACTGCTATATCTATGTCGCATAAGGAGGCTTCTCTTTGTCTTGAGCCAAAAATTTGAATTGTGTCTTTAAGTCCTCAATTTGTTCGTGTGACTGTTGGCATAAGACTCAAAATTATTTGGAAGTTCTATCATGTAATTTGGTCTAAATATGAACGCTATATGTTGTCTAAGCTCCACTTGCTAATTTTATTCATGCATCGTCGCCCCTGTTCACATAAACATAGATTTTTTCTTTAGTATTCTTATTGTTTAGATTCATACTTGCTTGATTCCATATGAATGTTACTGTTCTATATATCTACATGACCTATGGTAGATATCAAGTCAATTATAGTTATTTGGCTGCAAGTCTTTTTTTTTATTCTCTTATTGCCATAGCCTTAAGTTAGATAAGTTTCATTCCATATCTAGTGGCTAAAGAAAATTTCTAGTTAGTAATTTGGTTGAAGTTTTCTCACTGTTTCCATCTCCAATTTCATGCATATGCTGAAATTTTTTTTATATATTATTTACCATTTACTTTGTTCAAATCATATGGTTCATGAGGCATTTGGAATTATTCCTTTGATCTTCATCTCCTCTGGCGTAGAATTTTTAATTCTTGATACTTATGCTACCTGTCAGTCCATATTCATGAGTATAATATGCTGGTTATCTTGTGCTCAAAACATATGCAATTTAACTATTTTAGTTAGTAAAAAAAAAATCAGTCATCACAAAGTATGTATCTTGTCCGACATTCGCGTATCTCATATTCGAGATGATATATTTATTGTATAATTTTACTTGACTTTATGTTTACTTTATTCAACATCATGAAAAGTTGAATTACCTTACTAATCCTTCTTTTCTCTTTATTTGCATGAACACCTGGGGAGCTGGAGTTTTTATTTTTTTGGAACTCATTTTGGCCTAATATGTGGCCCAACAACTATTAGGATCGTCACCACGCTTGGAGTCTTGTAAATTAGGAGTCAACGTTTCTTGGCTTTCTCCGTCACTGTTTGATTACATTTCCTCCATATGAATCGATTAATATTTTCTTTACGTAAATGTTGATACCTTAGCTAACTTTCTTTTGTTGTTTGAATATCGTGTTGTGAATTAGTATTATTTGCTAACGAATTTAGCATTGATATTTATATACCCTGACAAATTTTAGAACCATTCAAAAGTTCTCTTTTTGAAATAAGTCAAAATTTTTAAAAATGATAACTAGAGTACTATGCTATTTTCCTAACTATTTGAGATTTAAGATTTTTGTTCACAAGTTCAACAATACAAGGTATGTATATATATACGCTATACACATGGTATATATTTTATCTTAATTTTTTTTATACCGGGTATATCAATTTATACAAATCATATTAACATTCTTATTTTATTATCCATCGTAAATTCATTAATGATATTTATTTATAGATAAAGATATAAAATTTTACGTCCAATCATATTTTTACCACAATATAGATATAGTTATTGACATTTTATCAGTACACATAAACAAAATAATTCGCTCCATATGTTTTGAAAACACATATACATATATTTTATTTTATACACATACAAAGATCACACACTTTGCGTAATTTTACTTTATTTTGGATACTTATTTTATTTCAAAAATCTCATTTCATTTAATTTTTATTCAAATTACATGTTTTGTTATATATCTACACAACATTATCCTACTTCATCTTTCATATTGATTTTGTAAATAAAGTGATAAGTTTTTTTTTCATACCAAATATTTTCAGGAATTGTTTAGTGATAAATTTTATACGTTTATTCAATCTATATAATTTTAAACAAACATCTATATTTTTCTAAACTTTCTTATATCTATAGTTTATCCATTTGTTACTTAATTTTCAATCTTATTGTATAGTAAATATGTTATTATTTAAAGTCTTTTTAGAAATATTATAGACATACATATGACCTATCTTGTATTTTTGTTCTTTTCATAATTAATGAGATTTTCTTATCACTAAATTCAAAATAAATAAAATGAATAATTATCACGAGCTATTTTTCCTAAGCTAGGTTTAAGGACTATCTTCGGATAGGCACTGAGGGATGTAACACCTTCCTCTCGAGTAACCAAAATCCTTACCTAGAATTTTTACTGGTTTTGCAAATCAAAACAGAGTCTATATCTACATTTTTTTAAAATTGATTTCCTAATATTTTCCTTAAACTTAGGTGGTGACTCTAAAAACATATTTTTTCAAAAATTCGAGAGCACAGCCACATGGTGTTGCGAGCTATTTTGATCGGTTCAAAAATGGGGCACGACAAATATATGTCACAACTTTTCAATAGTTCAATCTCAACAATGTACAAAATTTCAGTCATTCAATACATATCACAAAACTTCAATAGTCATTCAATATTTCACACTTAGTACATAAATCCACTTTCAAGTAAGGACTAATATGATATAAAATGAAATTCTATGAAACATCAGTTATGCAATGCAAATGTCAAGTAATCATGGTGCATGCATGTCTTGTGATACGCATTCGGTGATATAATTAGGTTGAAACCCATGGGGCCACACATGTACTATGTATTCGCCAGAATCATTTTTCATCAGCATTTACATTCATATCTTAGCCGGAACCATTTTTCTTCAGTTTTTCTTTTTTTTTTTTTTTTGTTTTGTTTTTCCTAGCCGAAACCATTTCCTTTTGGCTTCTCATTTTCTTTTTTTTTCCTAACTAAGACCATTTTTCTTCAGCTTTTCATCATCAATAGGACATGAAACACATATATTTATCATCATAATACAAGTATCACTTTCATAGTGATGAGTGTATATGAAATGTCCACATAGATAATTTATTCATAATCAAGTACTTAAACTCATTATTAAATAGCCGGAACCATTTTTCTGCAGCTTTTCATCATCGATGGAACAACAAGCCATTCATATCATCATGACGTAATAATCACTTTCATTAGTATATAAAAAAGTCAAGATATCCATGTTGCATCATTTATTCAAAAATCGTCAATCATTTTCATTGTTCTTTCAACATTTGAGTCATCATCAATACACTACATAATAATCACATCATAATGTAGTTTAGTCTTTCAAGTACTTCTTTCCCTCCTCACTTAAGACAATTTATCATCTAGGTCCTTATTTCACAAGCATTCGTTCCACAATTTACAACAATATCTTAACATAAGCATTTAGCTCAACATTTTACATAAATTAATTCAATATACAAATCCATGTAACACGATTCAAGTTCAACAATAGAACATCTTGAACACTTTTGCATTATCAACAATGGCATCACAAGCCCCATTTCACAATATCAACTCACAATTCTAAGTTAACAACAATATACATCAATTCATGAATTAAGTCATACATGTCATCATTTTCACATTCCCATTACCCAAATCATATTCACTAGAATGATCCACTAATCCCCAAGTTTTACATAGAAAGGAAATACTAAGTTCAATAAGCTCAACAAGGGTCAGAATCCACTTGCCTCAATATAGTCAATCAATCAATCAATGCCAATGCTTTCCCCTTTTGATTTGAATCCGAATCACCACAGTCTACTTAAAAATGAATTCACAATTACAATATGACACTAACAACATCAAAATCAAGTAATTCGGTGAAAAAGGCAAAATCATCCAAAATTTCACCATCCAAAATCAATGCCAAAATCTGAAAATGTTTAGATGAAAATGTTCCTCTCATGATTAGAAAATCATCACTGAAAACTAATTCGAAAATTGAAATCAGTTCATAATCATCAACTCCATAAAAAAATCAAAGTTCATGAAACCCCCAATTCATCAATTGAATCTTCCAAATTTGATGTTGAAATCAAGAATTAACTAATGAAAATTGAAGAAAATAGCTGAAAAGGACTTATGCAATAGATTCTCCATGAAAATTCATTTACAAATTATCAAAAACCAATCTCAAAATGTTGGAAATAAACTGCGAACGCGGTCATGACCTCTGCGAATGCGGAGAACAACTGGTCAACTCTTCATGAATACAAACATCAACTTAACTTAATACTCTATGAATGCAAAGCCTTCTTCCGTGAATGCACAGGTCAAGGGGTCGATACTTTGCAAATGTGAAGGTCATCAGACATGTAGTTCGCGAACAAGGATAAAGGGACGCAAATGTGAAGTAATAGGCCTCAAATACCAAATATCAGCAAAATACACAACACAAAAATTTTTAAATTAGACCCTCTAAATTCATTCAGAACCCAATACACACAATCAAGATATGCATCATACCAAGATTGACGTTCCGGACTCAATGAAATTATCGAAATTTAAATCTGAGGTCTCCTCGATCCGAAATTTGATAAGACGCAACTAAACTAGGTTAGGTCACTGGAAATGCCAAAATGATATTAAAACATCAAAAAGTTATGAAGAAATTCATACTAGCACTAAAATCACCTTCCGATACTACTGGAACCATCAGAAATCCAATTCGAGCACCGAAACTCAAAATATTGACTAAGGTGTAACTTGAGTCAAACTTTACCTACATTTTCAACTTCAGACCTAAAATTCACATAATAACTCCAAATCTGATTTCGACAACTCTTTTAGACCAATTTTGATATTTCGAAACTAATGAAATCGACGAAACTCCATTTTGACACTCGAATCTTTGAATGACTCAAATTTCAAAATTAAGCAATTTGAACCTAAAAAGAATCCGAACGTTGGCAAAAATCTCAACTTTATCCATAATTTTTGAAAATCAACTTTTAGAATCAATCAAACGTGACTCAAAGCTGCTAACAAGAGGGGAAAAAAGTACTTTTATTGAAAAAGCCCAAAATGGCCTTTACGGTCATTACAATAATCTTGCAGATCCTCTTACTAAGGTATTAACAAGAGAAAATGTCTAGAGCACATTGCGCTTAATGAGATTGAGGCTTATAAATTCTTGAGTCATATATGAGAAAATTCAACATGAGGACTAGAGATGATATAACTAGGATCAATGGAAAAACTTACTCATATGATAACTTGTTATGAAAAATGCACTATTTTTTATTCGCTCCCTATGATGTGAGTGCATTATTTCCTGCAGTGAATTGTGGAGGTTGAATTTAAAACTCTTAATGAAAATTTGTAGTACGTACGGATGGAGTGTTAATTTTACAGGAGTACTCTCGACAGAATTCACCTATGTGAGTATGGAAGTAGGTTATTTCCTATGAGAATTGAGCTCATTCTCAAATACACTCATGAAATCGGAATAGCACAAGGCCGTAAATATTGGCTTATTAAGTTCATGTCAACACCTTTATTATTATGTGTGAGCAGTGACATTATATTTTTCTTAAGTGATCATAGTTCAATTTTGAAACCACTACGATTTTGGAATAAAAGTTATTGTTTCACTTAGTAGAGGTTCAATGCAGAACATATCTTCGTTATATATAGTAGTCTTCTTTCAGCTGATAGACTCTCTTGTATAATATTAAAATGAGTGAAGAATTGTTGATTTTTAGGACATTTTAACATTATTATTGTATTAATGTTGCTCATCCTTAATTGTCACACCAGCATGTTGAGGTGTCGTTATGGATTTTTACTCCTTTTACATTTGTTACTTAGCATTATTCATTTGACATTTATTATTGATTTTAATTCCTTCGTGAATTTTGATCAGTTTTTGTCCGTTGAGTTGTGAGCAGTAGCAATTGCACTTGCACATTGGGGGCATATGTTGCCCTCATCATTATGTTCCTCATTACTCTTTCTTTAATTGTTATATATATATATATATATATATATACTGTAATTTTCCCAACACGTTCCAATGTTGCTACCTTGTTGAATGCGTGAAGTAATTAATTGCATTAAATATGCAAAAAAACTTGTCCTATTAGGAGGTGAACACTAAAAAGTTTGAAATATAGGTAAGAAGCATTCATAGGGTTTGCAACTAGCAACGGGCAGGAGCATTAATTTTCATTTGCTCCCAACTTTCCACTGCACAAAATGTCCAGCAAATCCCCCATTTTCCCCATTCTTGAACCTCAACACTTCAGTGACTATGGCTTCGACCCTCAAATCCATTATTTTCAGGTATGTATCTATTATATTGGGGCAGACCTAGCAAGTGCCAGGCTACGTTTATATCTGACTATGTTGAATCCCCTTTTATGTACTTGTGAATGCGAATACAAGCTCTAAATTGATAGGCACTGTTTTAAACAGATTTTGGAAGAAGCAAGAAAACAGAGAATCAGAGAAACTACGAGGTCCTCCATAGATACACTTCATTTCAAGCTACAAAAACCCATCTCAAAAGACGAATCCTCAAAGAAGATCAAAAAGAACAGTAGCCGTAAAAGGTGGTGGAGAAATGCTCTGCTTTTCTTCAGGAGGACCAAATCCAACAAGGACAAAATCTCCGGCGCCGACGGTGACCGGCGACCTAATTTCCGAGGATCGATGTATATTACTGAGAGTAGAAGTGGATCGAACACGCCTTACCGTGCAACCAGCCCGCCGTCCTCCGGACCTACGACTGCTAATCGGAAAGATTTGGAGATCCCCTACATTAACCTCAGGGAATATAACATGGAGCAGCATAGGTCAGCTATGCCAATATATTTGGTCACGTGAACAGAGCGGTATTTATTTAATTTGAAGTGTTACTGCTAATTACTCTCATGTACACCTGATGACCCCTTTAATCTTTAAGTAATCCAGTGATTATTTTATGCAAAACTGCTTTATTGATGCCACGTAACTGCTTTTTTCTTCTGAAAATTGTCAGCAGACAGCATGAACGTCAAATTTGCCGTTATCACTCTACTAAACTTTACACTAATTTTTTCTTCATTGTTATATTATTTATATATTCTCTTATTTTATAAAATAATTTTTATTTTTTGTAGTCGTTTAATATAAAAATTATTTTATAAATATATAAATGCTAGTATATATTATAATAATGAATAATACAAATAAAAGTATAATTTTTGTAATGGACAAAGGCTAATACAAAATAAATGTGAAATATTACATCTTATTAAGTTATTTTTATAAATTATTATGTTTTGTTGTATACTTTAAAACTTTTTTGTCTTTTAGATTTCAATTTTGATGTATGTCAATTACTAGTTTGTTGAAGGTTAACTTTCGATAATTCTAAAGTACATCATATTACTTGTCTAATAATTTATATTTTTGCATATTTAATTTTTGTGAAGGTTAAATGTAATTATATCCAATCGAAATTTATAGTAGATTTAACATAAATTGAATTTTTTAAAAATCATGTATAGAAAAATAATTTATAAAAAAAATCTAAAATCAATATTTAGTAAAACTATTACATTAAAAATAATAAAATATTTAATTAAAACATATAATTTATGTAATGTTTAATTACAAGTATTGTATAATAAAATAAAATTAAAATATTCAAAACAAAATACTAGAAATACTTAATATCAAATAAATTATAATTAATATTTGATTCAATTACATACTTTAATATTAAATAAAAAAAGATACCAAATAAAATACTAGAAATACACAAAATAATTTTCTTAATGCACTCAATGAAGCGATTTTAAAATAAATATTGTGTTTACATTATCAAGAAAGAGGGAGCAAACAAAAACCATCTTATTTGTCAATAAAATTTTAGTCAAATGTAATCGGGTTTTGGGGTGGGGGGACGGTGATGGACCATAAAGGTATTTGAATGCATGACCAATTTATTGGGGGAAGCCTTGATGTTGTCATGATTCATGATACAACTATTCTTTGTGACCGTTTGCTTGTGGGCTCTAATCGCTTACATCATTATCTTATTTCTATTTTTTTTTTTAGCAAACAAGTGGAGTAATGCCTTCTTCATTTGATGTCAACAATTACTAACCCTGTTTGGATGGTTGTTACCCATTATATTGTATTGTATTATATTATTTTATTAATTGAGGTACAATATTTATTTTGATTGTTACTTAAATTTCATTATATTGTATGTTTAATTTCATTGTTAGGTAATGACGAAAGGATCCATTTTATGTAAAGACCAATTTAGTGTGATTGCATCGTCACTTTAATATCTTCTTCTTATTTTATATTTTATTTATTTATTCAATAATTCTATTTTATTATTTACCCTATCTTTTCATGGAATCCACCATATCCCCTTCGATTTCTTATAGGTTTATCATTCAAATCATGAATGTAAGACATTATGTAACGACGAAGAACGATACAATCTATCCAAACATTGTAGTCATTGAAACAATATAGTACAATACAATACAACAGAATACAAATACATTATGAAACAATACATAACAACCATCCAAACAAAGTGTAAGGGAATTACCAAAAAAAAAAAAAAGAAATTACTAAGGGCTCTTGCTCGGGAATAAGTTATCCTCGAATTATACGGGCCAAACCTAAAATTTTAATAGAAATCTAAAATTTCTCAATATAAAGGATCAAATTACTAAACATAGTTTAATTCTCAAATATGTTGTTCATATATACATGTGAATGTCATACTAATAAATATTGGAATGAGATAATTATGTTATATTAATTTATTATTTACAAAATAGACAAAAATAGATATAGTAATAAATATACTTTTTATGGTGTGAACAATTTCTTCTACATCATTTTTAATCAATTATCCATTACATTTCAATTGAAAATGAAATGTCAATATCACAATAATTTTAAAAAATCAAAACTCAAAATGATGTAAAACTTATAAAAGTATTTTAGTATAACAACCAATTGAAAAAAAATAACAATCCATGGAAAACTAATTTTTGTCCTCCCTTGCCTCTCCGATGAACTTTTTTATTTTTAATAGTTATAGGCTCAAACACTTTCCATCGATCTCAGTTCTGATTTTTTTATTCACAAATTATATCAATTATGGTCTAACAAAAAGCTCTCACCTTTCTCAATAATAATGTATAATTATAATAAAAAATCTCTTTCGTCTCTCCTACGATCAGATCATATGTCCTTTTTGTCACCATTTCAACTAAACTTAATGTTAAGTAGATCATTCATTAATTAAACTTTCTTGATTACAACTGCAAGTAGGAAGTTCACACACAACATTACATTCTCATAACAAATCAAAAGACTTGAAAGAAAGACATAAAAAATCAAACATTATCAACAAACACTTGATCTTCAACTCACATAACAAATCAAAAGACTTAAAAGAAAGACATAAAAACCAAACATTATTAATAGAGTACTTTCATCGAACACTTAATCTTCAACTTTTTTTTTTTTGTAACCAGAGATATCTATAGCTTTCACCTCAGGCTTCTTCTGTTTGTGTTTGAGAACAGTCACAATAAGCACTCCATCTTCACATTCTCCGGCATCCTGAACCTCCTTAGGAACTTACCACTGCTCCTCTCCATAATATCAAGTCTCTTCTCATAAACATTAAATCAATCAAAAGAACCATATAGTAACCTTGGCAAATTAACTAACTTATTCTACATTATTTTGTTAGAAAAGACCCTAGAAGCAATCCCATCAAAGCAAAAAATAAATCAATTCAGATACTACATAATTCATTACAGGAAGAAGAAAAACAAAAACTTGATTCCCCTCTGTATTTATGGTTAAAAAAGAGAGAAAAAATCTATATTTATGAGCAAATTGAAGGAAAAAAAATTTCCTGCGGAGAACTTCTTGAAGAAAGGGGGCGACAATGAAATAGGGTTGCATCACCTCTGTTAAGTTTCTATGTGAATGCAACTGGGTAAGCTTTTTTACTGTCATGGAAGGATCAATTCTACAGGAAAATGCTTAGCTGATAGAGATACTTCTTTCTCCTCTTTGGATACCGAGTCAGATAATATGCTAAGTCATAGTTAGTTTACCTGCGAATTGTGTTTGTCATCTAAGATTTACCACCTGCAAAAAAGACAAATACTTCACTTAATAGCTAGACACTCGTGTTATAATAAGGGGAAGATGTATGTATAGAAGTGGGGAAGCCACGACACCCAGACGTCTCACAAGTTGTTGTATAGTGTCAATGATGAAGAATTAAGTTTTACTGTCCACCTCTGTTTTATGTACTTATAAAAAACAAATTAGCAAGGTAGCTTGAACACTGCTTGTAGTTAATCGGTAGCTTTATTTATATTAGTATAACCTATATGAAGGTATCTCAATACCACATGCTTAGAATAACTGACATTTGCTACTCTCATTTATATTACTCATGTATCTGAGAATATTTTAAAGATACTATATCTGCAATCTGAATATCACAAAGCCAAAGATATCAAATGGAAAAATAGTAATGAAGCCTCTCCATTAACAATGACAAACAACACCCAAGAATGTGCGGCCTAGTGATTAGTAAAATGGTTAAGAGCCATGAGGTCTCAAGTACAAATCTCAACGGAGACAAACAACAATAGGTGATTCTTCCTATTTGTCCTAACCTTGGTGGACAGAGTAATTTGGTTCCTGTTGTTGGTGGGAGGAGAGAAGTATCTCGTGAAATTAGTCGAGGCCATACGGAACACCATGATCATAAAAAATGAAAAACATTCCCCTTCACATGTAACTATAAAGGCAACCAATATACTTGTTTTACCAAAAGGATATCAGCCTATCACCCTTATCACAGAAAGAGGTACCATTTCCACCACTCAAACCATAAAGTAGTGAAAAAGAAGCATTTGGTTCTACAAATACTCCTTTGACGGTTTCTTTTTATCCATTCATTTCTCAAGTTGAACTAGTCAAGTAAAAAACAAGAATCTCCAATTTCAGTTACTTGGGATAATCGTCTTTATGAATGATTTACTTCCAAAATGAATAGCTTTCCATTAAAACTTCGAGATATAAACGTTTCAACCGTATGTCACTCCTAGACAAAAGTTCAGTTGCTATATGTGAAAGCAAAGAAATGTTCATAACTCAAACTCAATGAACAAAAAAACACCTACGATATAGGCTACTTGAAGGGCAATATTCTACATTTTCCAAGAAAAAGAATACAAGGACATCAGAAACCCCCATCTTAATATTTTTAAAAAGGCATAAACGATAAGGGGGCGAGCGTAGCATGAAGAAATGTAGAATTTATGAATATCCCAATTAGTAAGAGATTTAATGAGTATATTGTTATTATAAGAACACTTATTAATAATAAGATGATCAGTACTTTGCGTTGAGCAAACATATATAGAAATTGCTTAGAAAGATGGAATAGAAATTACCTGTATAAGTCCCTTGACACGCCAAACATTGTGCTTTAAGACTACAATTTGTGAATCATCTGGATGCAAAGATTGCATCTCCTGTCTTACAGATTCGATGCTCACATGGTGTTCCGCAGAGAGCTGAATCGCAAGAACCTCACCATATGTTGAAAGATGACTAATACGTAAAGAAGCTACTTTAGAGGTTATGTGAAGTAACATAGCTAGGCCAATGTACAATCACACTGAGCTATGCTCGTCCTAGCTTTGATGTTTCTATACAGTAGAGTAGAAATATAATATTGAATAACAATAATGTTATAATCCTAAGGTAATAAATCTCAAAATGAGTTATTCTACAATTTTACTTTAATCAAACATAAAATAAATTCATTCTAAAATTAATTTCAAAATAAATTATTCGTCCCTCGTACCAAATGAGCACTAAAAATATAATTTTAATTACTATTTATAATATCAACCACAATAACATTCTAATAAGCCAACTACCATGTGCTTTCTCAGGGACAAAAAGGAAAAAAAAATATCAATATTTTTTAAAAAGAAAAATCAATTGTTACTATCAATCACAAATTCAAGAGCCTCAAACACTGTGACAAAAGAATACAATCATAAAAAAAAATTGTCATCATAACGATCTGACCTGTCATTATCCATAGGTCAAATGGGAAGAAAATTAGTTTGGAAAACTTTCAAGTAGTAAGTTGAAAATGTTGAGCATAGGCCAATCTTGGATGAAATTTGAGTCATGTGAGGTTTAGATAAATTCAATAATGAATTGAGGATTGAATTATAAGTTTGATTATTTGAGTTGATAGAAAAGATAATAAGGAGCATGTATGACGCTAAAATACTGAATTAGGGTGAGTAAAACTCTCAAAAAATTGATTTAGGTGCAAAGGGTAAATTATTAAACATCGTGACTTGAGAGTGTATTATAAAAAGCGGGTCGAGGACTTGAGTTACGAAGTCTTTATTTTCGTTCAATCCGACACAACGGGATTATTTCCATTATGGCGGTGCCGTCATGGTTGGATAAGTGTCCCACCACGGCAGGGCAATCACAGGTTTTAAGTTGGAAAAGTCCCAAATTCATTCTTATTTTTTCCACTTCATCCTTAAGAGACCAGAAACGACCTAAGGCTTATTCTCTTTGGTTTTCTACATGTTTCATTAATGGTGGGTAAAGGCTCTAGTTGGGGGGGAGATGATTATGAAAGGGTTGGATCTTGATATAATTCAGATAATTTAGGCCACTAGTTTTTTATTATTGTATTTTGCTTTATGGTTTATAGACCAAAAATGAGTTATGACTTTGAAAAAGGAAAAAGCTCCGGCTTTGCAGGGTGAAAGGCTTGAATTAGAGATAAGTGATGGTATAATATTTCATTTTGTGTGATATATGCTTGTAAACTGCTTCATGGTACTTCTTGCATGTATGAAAGGCCCAAAAAATGTGCTTGAAAATTTCCATAATCGTAATTTCTATATATCTCAAAATTCGTGCATGATATCAAAAATCTGACTTCATATTCTCGATCAAGGAGCAAAATTGAGTGAGAAATGTGTATAATCCAAATTTTAGAGGACTCGTAGTGAAAAATAAATTTTGCTAATTTTTAAATTCCAATGTGCATACGCTACCAGGCCGCGACGAGGACTTGGCGCGGATTAGTGTTATTTTGTCCTTTGCGATGGGTCCGCATCGCGGCCCAGATGTGGACCAGTACAGATTTTTTCTTATTTTTCTTATGCTCCCAAGGGCATTGGGATCATAGCCCCATGCCCACTTATGTGTGAAAATACCCATACTTAGCTATTTTTCAACTCTATATCACTCAAAAGCCTCACAAAAACCTCTCAAAGACTTAACCAAATATCTCATTAAAATTTCAAGGATTTCAAGCTTAACTTTGGAACTCAAGGATTCACTTGGAGCTCTAAGTTTCCTTCGAGCTCAACTCAAGAAAACCCAAGTTTAAGGTATGTGGGTTTCATCCATTGGATCCTTTCACCCATGGAGCCCAATCTCCCTTTTTATGGAAATTGCATGTTTTTAAGTTATTTTACCTATGAGTATATCTTATTATGAATTATGAGCATGAATTATGATGGGGATTTATGAAATAATGATTGATTATGCATGACTATCTATTTCAAGTTTATACCATAATTTGATTATATCCATTGAGACTATGCATGTTTTGAGTTATGAAACTATGATCTATTATGAGATTTGATGATGGATTTCAAGGTACCCTTCATGGGGGTTCTACTATATGTTGGTGGGTTGATTTGTATCAAGTTTTCTCATCTTATTTCACTCTCGAATTGTATGATTTTGAACTAGTATCATGAACCCACCAAGTGTTTGATAAAATGTCAAGTTAAGAATTCTCAAGTTACATGATCTATTTCATGATTTACAAGTCAAGTGACTATACAATGATTAAGTACTTTCAAGTATGTGTTGAATTCAAGAAAAGTATCTATTATTTTACGAGTATCAAGTTAAGCCCTATTTCAAGATTTTTACCTCTTGTGAGCCATTCATGTTAAGGCAAGGGTTCATGTATGATTATGATTTACTCTCATGTTTCAAGTTAGGCTCACCATTAGAGGTCAAACATGTTTATGAGCTACTCAAGTCATGTTCTTACAAGCTATTCATGTTATGATTAGAGTATGATTATTTCAAGTATTCAGTGGGATTAGACTTTGCACCGATGGATTGGATATCAGGTGGACTATCTTCGAAGGTCCATACTCTTTTCCTCAAACTATATGCCAATATAGGATTATACTTTACCCTTGTTATATTAGTGGATCCATTTAGTGCACTTTATCATGAAATTCACCCCAAAATAGGATGGTTCCCACAATGGGGACTTACTTCTCTGAGATGAGACGGGCCTCCATAAGGTGAAGTATGTTTTACCTTGGCAAGAAGACCACCTCTTTACAGATGAGGGGTAATCATCAGGATTCCAAGTAGTAGCTCGCTTGGTCTTACTTTTGTTGGTTAGGGTCTTTTTCCACACATGTATTATGTTCTATGCAAGTTAAATGATTTACAAACATGTTTTACTTCAAACATTAATCATGCATGCCATATTGAGATTATACTTATCTATTGTTTATTATTATGCATTTTGACTATATTGGCTTATGTCTTGTTGCATTGCATCCTACATACTTAGTACATTTAAACTTACTAACGCATACTCTATGTTTACATGATATTACCATGTAGGGACCGGAGCACCATTTGATCATCCTCCATGTGGCTCATAAGATCCTTTGAAGCAAACTTTGGTGAATCCTCAAGTTCGAGGACACTATCTTTATTACTCTTGCTATTTTGAGATTTCTTTATGTTGAACATTTGTTAATATGAGAGTGAGCCCCAAAAGTGTTGGTCCCCGCTCCATTCCATGTTAGGGTGTTGTTGGGTATTATGATGTACTTGTGCTTGAGTTTGACTCTTTAATGCATTAATGATCATCAAAGACTTCCCTTAGTCCCGCTTCTCTTTTATTTTATATCTCTTGTTATTGTTTACTTTACTTTCACGACCAAGGATGCGTAATTGATATACTAAGAGGCTTGTTTGGGTCCCTTCTGATTCCCATTCACCGTATCACATCTAATCCCTAGGCTTGGGTCGTGAAAAACTTGGTATCAGAGCACTAGGTAGTTAATGGTCCTCTAAATCCAACACACCGCGTTGATTAGAGTCTTATTCATGGTTGTGAAATGTGCCACAACTATGAGTAAGAGGCTATGAGGCATTTTGTGAAATGTTTCCCTTCTTCATGATCTATATCGTGGTTTGGAAGTTAAGATAAGGCTTTTTGCCCTAACAAATGCTTTTTGCTTTTCTAGATCATACTGATTCCAAGAGGGAGACTAAGGAGAGCCCGTACATCCGAGGAGCAACCGGCCACTGTTGCTCCTCAAGGTGGAGAGGTAGGCCAAGATGAGTTCTGAGATGCTATTGTAATATTGTCTCATGCTATGACCAACCAAATCAACCAAGGGGCTCAAGCTCCTCATGCTTCCACTTCGGCTTCTTGGGTGAGGGATTTCACAAAAATGAACCCACCGGAGTTCCATGGGTCCAAGATGGATGAGGATCCCCAAGAGTTCATAGATGAGGTGTAAAAGGTGCTATCTATCATAAGGGTCAATTTGGAGGAAAAGGCGGAATTGGTAGCCTACCAACTCAAAGGGGTGGCTTAAATTTGGTTTACACAATGGAAGTTGGAGAAGGGGAATGATGACGCTATCCCTTGGGAAGAGTTCAAAGATGCATTCCTCAATCGGTTCTTTCCTATCAAGCTAAGGAAGGCTAAGATGATGGATTTTATGAACCTTATGCAAGGTTCCATGAGTGTAAGGGAGTATTCCCTCAAGTTCAACCAACTCTCCAAGTATGCTCCATAATTGGTTGCCGAACATAGATCAAGGATGAACAAATTTGTATCGGGAGTGTCCGACTTGGTTAATGAAGAGTCTCCTACTACCATGCTAGTGAGTGATATGGATTTTTCCCGCCTCATGACATATGCCGAGCAACTAGAGAGGAGGAAAGCTTAGAAAAAGAAGAAGTGATGAGTCCAAGAGGGCTCATTTTGAAGGTTGTTTCTAAGGTTCTAAGAGTGGTCGGTTTCTTCAAGGCCACAAGTTCCAAAGCCAAGGGTCGTCCAATGCTCCTAACAAGAGGTTTGCCAATGATAGGGTGACCAAGCCAAAATTCCAAGGTGGTAATGGAGGAATGACGAATCCTAGATGTCCAAGGTGTGAAAGGAATCATAATGGTCCATGTTTTAGAAATTCTAATGCTTGCTTTGGTTATGATGAGATGGGTCACAAGATTATTGATTGTCCTCATGTGTAAAACAAAGGTTGAGATGGTCATCCACAAGGTCAAGGTACAAATGCGGGTCAAAAGGGAAGAGAAGGCCAACAAAGGAATGCTCTAAGGCTAGATTCTATGCTCTTCAAGGGAGACAAGGGGTGGATGAGGTGTCCGATATCATCATCGGTATGTTAAAGGTTTTTTATTTTGATGTGCATCCATTGGTAGACCCGAGTGCCCCTCTTTCTTTTATTACTCTTTTTGTTGCCAAAAAAGCTTCATGTAAGTCCTGAATTGTTGTGTCAACCTTATGAAGAATCTACCCCCGTTGGTGAGTCCATTTTTCCTAAAAGAGTCTACTGAAATTGTCCCTTGTTCATTTTGCATAAAATCTTGCCTTTTAATTTTGTTAAATTAGATATGGTGGATTTTGATGTCCTTTTTGGAATGAATGGTTGCATGCATATTATGTTTCTATTGATTGTACCCGTAGGGTTAAATTCCAATTCCCTAATAAGCTTGTCCTTGAGTGGGAAAGTCGTGATGTGGTGATCAAGGGTAGATCCATTTCTTGTCATAAAGCCCAAAAGTTGATTTTTACGGGTTGTCAGTATCATCTTGTGAGGGTTAGGGATATTGAATCCATAATTCTTCCTATTGAGTCGGTTCTGGTGGTTAGTGAGTTTCTTGATGTCTTTCTCGATGAGTAACCTGGTGTTTTTCCTAGAAGGAAAATAGATTTTAGTATAGTCCTTCTTCCTGATATTCAAACCATTTCTATTCCTCCTTACCATATGGCTCCGATGGAGTTGAAGGAGCAGTTGAGGGATTTGTTGGAAAAGGATTTCATAAGGCCTAGTAAGCCACCTTGGGGTGCACCGGTATTGTTTGTGAACAAAAAAGTTGGTTATCTTAGAATACGCATTGATTACCAGCAACTTAATAGAGTCACCATAATGAACTAATACCCTCTACCAAAGGTTGATGATCTTTTTGATCAACTTCAAGGGGCTAGTCACTTTTCTAAGATTGATCTTCGGTCCGGGTATCACCAAGTGAAAGTGAAGGAGTGTGATATTCCCAAGACGGCTTTCCGGACTAGGTATGAGCATTTTAAGTTTGTGGTTATGTCCTTTAGGTTGACTAATGCACCGACTATATTTATGGATCTCATGAATAGGGTCTTTAAACCCTACCTTAACTTATATGTGGTGGTTTTTATTAATGATATCTTGATTTATTCCCATAGTAAGGAGAAGCAAGTGAATCATTTGAGGGTAGTGTTGCAAATCTTGAGGGAGGAGAGGTTGCATGCTAAATATGAAAAATGTGAGTTTTGGTTGAAAGAGGTTGCATTTCTTAGGCATATGGTGTCATATGATGGCATTAAGGTGGATCTTAAGAAGACGGAGGTGATTAGAAATTGGCCTAGGCCTTTGAATTTTAGGAGTTTCTTGGGTTTGGCGGGTTATTACCGGATGTCTGTAAATTGGTTCTTTTCTATTGCTTCCCCTATGACAAAGTTGACTCCAAAAAAGGAGAAATTTGTGTGGACCTATGAATGTGAAAAGAGTTTTCAAACCTTAAAAGATAGCTTGTCTCCGCTCCTATCTTAGCTCTACTGGAAGGGTTGGAAGGATTTGTTGTATATTGTGATGCATCAAAAATTGTTTGGGGTATGTTTTGATGCAAAATGGCAAGGTGGAAGTATATGCCTCTAAACAACATAAGGTGCATGAGAAGAATTATCCCACCTATGTTCTTGAATTGGCGGCCATGGTATTTGCTTTGAAAATTTGGCGTCACTACTTGTATGGGGTTCATGTTGATGTATTTACCAACTGCAAGAGTCTTCAATATGTATTCACCTAAAAAGAACTTAACTTGAGAAAAATAAGGTGGTTAGAGCTCCTTAAATATTATGATATGAGTGTGCATTATCACCCCAACTAAGCTAATGTTGTCGCCGATGCTCTAAGTAGAGTGTCCATGGGTAGTCTAGATTATGTTGATGATAGTGGCAAGGAGATGGCTAGAGAGGTTAACTGGTTGGCTAGATTGGATGAAGTTGATAATGGTGGTGTAGTGGTGGTTGATGGTTCTAAATCTTCCTTGATTGAGGAGGTAAAGGCAAAACAAGATCTTGACCCCGCCTTGCTAGAGTTAACGGCCTTGATAAGAGATGGTAAAGTGGAGATTTTCTCCCAAGGGGGAGATGGTATCCTTAGGTACCAAGGTAAATTGTGTGTGCCAAATGTGTATGAATTGAAAGAATTGATCTTGAAAGAGTTAGTGATTTATTGATAATTTGGTTATTGGTTTAGCAATTTTTGTATTGTTTTGTTTTTTTCTATTATCAGGTTGTTAGTTTTTTATGGTTTTAAGTTTTCCTTAAGGAGTTCACCAATAATCCCATAGTAAATTACATAATTATATTTATATTATTTTGTATACTTAGTTTTTAACTTATAGTTTAGTTTTATACTTTATTCTGGCGATCCCGAACTTTTGATTATTCTATAATGTGTCAATGTTTATTTTTGAGTAAGATGCAATATGTCAATTCACGTGCACTGTTTATTTGGTTTGTGACCTTTTTTCGCATCCTATTTTACTTACCTCGGTTCTACAAAGATGTATAGAGACTTGAGGGAGGTGTATTGGTGGAGTGGTATGAAGAGGGACATTGCTAAGTTCATATTCGGTTGTCACAATTGCCAATAAGTAAAGGACGAACATCAAAGGGTATGGTCCAATTTGGAAAAAGGGGAAAATTGAGCCAAAGGTTCGCGGGTCCTTATAAAGTTTTAAGGAGAGAAGGTAAGGTTGCATATGAGTTAGAGTTGCCTATGGAGATGAATATAGTTCATCCGGTTTTTCATATGTCCATTTTGAGAAAGTGTGTGGGTGACCCAAGTGCTATGGTGCCCTTGGATGTTGTGGGTGTTGTAGAAGATAATTTGACCTATGAGGAGGTCCGATGGAAATTTTGGATAGACAAGTAAAGAGGTTGAGAAACAAAGATGTAGCTTTCGTTAAGGTCCTTTGGAGGAATCAACAAGTTGAAAGTGCCACATGGGAAGCTAAGGGGAACATAAGAAAGTGATATACATATCTCTTCCATTCTACTCAAGCTGAAGGTACTAATTTAAGTCCCCTATATGATTTCATATCCTAAGTTTTAGCCCTCATGTTATTTTGTATGTATTTATGTTTATATTGACAAGTTTATAGTAATTTTTGATATTTATGTTGAAATTTTTGAAAATGATGCTTAAATATATTTATCGCATTCATGTCGGGCTGAAATCTTCATGATCACTTCTCTCATGCATGTTTCTTTGACATTCGGGGATGAATATTTTCAAGGGGGAGGTATTGAAACGCCCTAAAAATGTGCTTCGGAAATGCCCATAAGCGTAATTTTCATATATCTTAGAATCCGTGCGTGATACCAAAAATTCGACTTCATATTCTGGATCAATGAGCAAAATTGAGTGGGAAATAGGTATAACCTGGATTTTAGAGGACCTATAGTGAAAATAAATTTCGCTAATTTTAAAATTCCAGTATGCATTCGCGACTAGGCCGCAAGGCAGCCTGGGCGCGGATCAGTGTTATTTTGTTCTTTGTGATGGGTCTGCGTTGCAGACCAGATGCGGACCAATATAGATTTTTCCTTGGTTTTTCTTACGCGCCCAAGACATTGGGTCATAGCCGCATGCCCACTTATGCGTGAAAATACCTATACTTAGCCATTTTTCAACTGTATATCACTCAAAACTCTCACAAAAACCTCTCAAAGACTTAACCAAATATCTTATTCAAATTTCAAGGATTTCAAGCTTAACTTTGGAACTCAAGGATTCACTTCAAGCTCTAAGTTTCCTTCAAGCTCAACTCAAGAAAATCCAAGTTTGAGGTATGTAGGTTTCATCCATTGGGTCCTTTCACCCATGGAGCCCAATCTCTCTTTTCATGGAAATTGCATGTTTTCAAGTTGTATTATCTGTTAGTATCTCTTATTATAAATTATAAGCATGAATTATGTTGGGATTTTATGAAATATTGATTGATTATGCATGACTATCTATTTTAAGCTCATACCATGATTCGAGTATATCCATTGAGACTATGTATAATTTGAGCTATGAAATTATGATTTATTATAAGATTTGATGATGAATTTCAAGGCACCCTACTTGGGGCTTTTACTACATGTTGGTGGGTTGATTTGCATTTAGTTTTCTCATCTTATTTTACTCTTGAACTGCATGATTTTGAACTAGTGTCATGAACCCACCAAGTGTTTGATAAAATGTCAAGTCAAGAATTCTCAAGTTATTGATGATCTATTTCATGATTTACAAGTCAAGTGACTATATGTTAATTAAGGGCTTTCAAGTATGTATTGAATTCATGAAAAGTATCTATGATATTACAATTATCAAGTTAAGCCCTATTTCAAGATTTTTACCTCTTGTGAGCCATTCATGTTAAGGCAAGGGTTCATGTATAATTCTGATCTACTCTCATGTTTCAAGTTAGGCTCACCGTTAGAGGTCAAGCATGTTTATGAGCTACTTAATTCATGTTCTTACAATCTATTCATGTTATGATTAAAGTATGATTATTTCAAGTATTCAATGGGATTAGACTTAGCACCGATGGATTGAATGTCAGCGTGGACTATCTTTAAGGGTCCATACTCCTTTCCTCAAACTATTGTTACGCCGAAAAATAACCGACTTTTTAAAAAAAAATAAAAAATTCAGTTTAAAACTCAATTATTTTGAGAAAAACTAATTTTTTAAATTTTAAAGGAAAAAAAAATAGAGTCGCCACCTAATTTTGTGGATAATTAGGAAACCATTAAAATATTTTGAAAGACTAACAGAGAAATCTTTTAAAATTCCAAAGAAACAGGTTCGGGTTCATATTTCCACTTTGAGAAGGTTTTAGGCACTCGAAATAGCTGCTAAATGCAGTTATCCAGCGATTATGACAATTTGACTAACTCTTTGACCATTTGACTTTGAAAAGTTAACTAT
>JAABOM020000001.1:16444516-16455979 GCA_011800125.2 Solanum clarkiae
ATAGAATGCAACATATATCCACTTAGGAGCAACATAACATCATTTAACTTGACAGCAGCTATACTTCACTACCAAACAAATAGAGAAAACAGCAAAAGCCTTTAACGTTTTAGTAATTCCTTAACAACAACGCCACCAGAGTTTTACACAGCTAGTAGGAAACCAACACAACAAATATTTCACCAATATCAGTTCATCAATACAGATACAACTTACAGTCAGCAAACAAACAAGATGCAAACAAGACGACTTCAAGATCCCTGTTCAAACACAGTATACGAAACTCGAATCAAAAAGTAAGATTGGAATATTACCTTTGTTGGGGCAGCGAACTGGAATGACGAGCTTGATCGAAGACGGGCTTACCATTACGAGTCAATCCATCTATATCGGCTTAAGGCCAAGAATCCTCAATTTCGGGACTCTTAAAATTACCCAGTGGCTGGAAACAGGTTTTGAAGAAAAATGAACTATAATTTAATGTTGTAAGGCAGAATAGCTATGGAAATCGACTGATTTTCTCTAGGGTTTTCAAGATGACTGACGGTTGCCCCTTAAAACTAAGAAGAAGAGGGATTATATAGGTAGAAATTAGGGTAAAATAGGGGAAAATCGAATAGGATTCGAATTTGAATTTAGGTGCGTCGATTGCTCCTTGATTTACGGACTTTGGGAGAAAAACGAGGACGCGTGTGCAGGCGAGGAGAAGAACGTTGGAGAGATTTGTCGGATTTTGGGATTTGAGGGGAGCGTTGGTTTGAAATTAGAAGAAGAAATGGAGATGGGGAAAGGGTATCTCGGTTTTCTGGCTTGACTTGTTCTTTTAGAGCAAAAGAAGAAGAAGAACAGGAAAAGAAGCATGAGAGAGTAAAGGAGAAAAGGAAAAGAAGGATTGGGAACGCGTGGTCCCCACGCACAAGATTTTTTTTGATAAATTGTTTAAAAATCGTTAAAAATAAAAATAAAGCTCGATGACTAATTTGACACCATGGAGGGTGAAAATTGGGTGTCAACAATCATACATATTTGGCCAAACACATATGTAATCCCTTAAACTTGGCCCTAAATTTCATTTTGACACTCCAACTCAACCTTGTTCCATTTTAACCCTTTAACTCCAATTTTCGTACACCATTTTGATACTTTTGTCCAAAGAATCAACAACAAGGGGAGTGTGTGCTCCATATACCATGACATGACATAAAAACTAATTAAAAATAAATAAAACCACCCCTCTAACTTGCCCTCATTTTCTATTGACACTCTATCTTACCTTTGTTTCATTTTACCCTTTAATTCTAATTTTTCTGTACCATTTAGTTTTATAATTTCTTTATTTTTATTTCTACGCTTTATTTTGACTTTTTCAATTTATAATCGACGTTTATCCATTATTTTTAAAAATTTCTTTTAAAAAATTAATGGATAAATTTTTCTAAAAAATATTTTTTCAGTTTCCCTATATGTTTTCTTGAAAAATAACTAAAAAAATTATGTCAATTTTCTTTCTTAAACAATCAATTGAATTAAATAACAACATATATTTTTTCATATTCAAGCTATTTAGATTTAACTCAAATACTAGCTTTCTAATTTTTCATTCAACTCAATACGGGTAAAAAGAACTTATCTTCAATACAAGTAAAAAAAACTCTTGTTCATTGCTAATAACGCTATTAAAGAAACGTCAAACTTGATAGACTTCATTGGATTGTTATTGATTTTTTTAAGAAAGAAAATTGACGCACTTTTGACGGTTATTATTCACGCAAAAATACAAAAAAATTCTCAAAAAGAAATTATTTTTAAAACCAAATCAATATTCATCCATCAATTTTTTATTTTTATTTTTTTTTTTTTTTGCAAAAACTAACACATAAACGTCGATTTTTAAAGTGCAAAATTCAGTTGAAGAGCATTTATAAAAATTTAAAAATTTATAAAATTAATATTTTTTAATTTAAATGATACGTAAAAAAATAGAGTTGAATGCTTAAAATGGAACCAAGTTAAAGTGTCAATCTGTTTAGAGGTGTTGCAAATGAAGAAGAGGTGCTGGTGTGTTTCATCTTCAACATTACAGAGAACACATACTCTTTCACTGTTGAGTCCCTACTTCTCAAGCCTGTCCCTGGTATATAATCTTTCATGTAAGGCCGCGTAGAGGACAAACACCCACCTAGGGGTTCCTTTGTTATTACATATCAGCCTTTTCCAAGGAGCTCTATTAAAGGATCCTCTGAAGAGTTGGTACACTTATTTGATTGAGTAAGAATCTGCATCCATGATCATTTCCCTTGGTATGTTGGCTGCTGCCATCCATGCATCAGCTTGTAAGATCTTCCTAACTGCCCATGAAGCTTCTTTGACTTGGACTTCCCATAGCATTCTCCCTTTCAGATAATATATATGTACTCATTGTATCCACAACTTATCATTCTTCTTGGCTGAGTTCCACAGTTGCTTTAGGATGGGTGTCTTGTTCCAGCATTGGACCTCAGAAATATTGAGTCCTCCAACTACTTTAGATTTGCATAGTATGTCCCAAGCAATAGGATTCTTCCCTTTGTGTTGATGCTCTCCAGTCCATAGAAACCTCCTGCATAGTGTTTTCACTTGTTTTAGGATCTTTTTAGGGATCAAGAATATTTGGGACCAGAAGTTTTGTATAGCCAGAAGTATACTTTGGACCAATTGAAGCCTTCATGCATAAGATTAGATACTTCACTGTCTATATTTTTTCTATCAATCATCTTATACAGCATAGGAAAATATTGGTGTACTGTTAGTCTTTTAGAGAAAGTGGTACTCCCAGGTACTTGAATGGTAAAGATCCTTTCTTAAAACCTGTTAATTGAAGTATTTGTTGTTGTACATGTTCATGAACTCCTCTAAAATATATATTACTTTTACTCTGATTTGCTACCAGGCCAGAGGATATTATAATTAAGTAAACGCTATTCTATTTCTCAACTATTACAATAATCTTCATATTAAATAAAGTACACAGTTACTATTATATTTTCTTCTCTCTTTTTTTTTTTTAAACAATAAATGATATGTTGATATTTTTTTAAAAAAATTGGGATCCTAAGAAATTTGAGATCCCTACCAATTGTTTTCGTAACTTTATAGTCGAGATGGCCCTAGATTTGTGTACTTGCCTGCTTCAAACAGTCCTCGAAGCCCTTCTCATTAAGGTGCAAAATAAAATCATTTTATAATCTACAAGACCAAACACCAAGAGAATTAATCAAATAATGTTTGTTCAGTATTAAATAGGAATAACTATATTTACAATATTATGAGTATCAACTTGCCTACTTGAATATTTTTGAATGTGAATGTATAATTCACAAAAGTAATTATTTAGAAAAAAAATTGTTTAAATTCGTATTTTTACTTTAACTCCAATTGTATTTGATAAATGAATAATGTATTAATTGAAATGTGCATCTTTAATCCTGTATTTTTAATTTATCATAAAATTCATTGAATTATTACCTGTTAAATAGTCGGATAATCTTGCAGGTCAGATTTGAATCATTATCTCATATTTAAGAAAAGATTGGTTATGAAAATAATCTAGATATATTTATTTAAAAAAATTTAAATTGCATATTTTTATTTATTTAGAGTTAAATATATCTAATTAAATATTATAAGGATCAAAATTATTATTTATTACTTCATTCGTCCTATTTTATGTGTCATATTTTCTTTTATTAAAATTAAAAGTAATTTGAATTTAAAATTTTATTTTATTCTTAATAAAATGATTTTTAAATATAAATAATTTTAAATTATAAATTTTAAAAATTAATATTTTTATGCCGAATTAATTAATGCCATATGAAATGAGAAGGAAGGAAGAAAAAGTTAGAAAAATTATTCCATGAATAGATGTTCCCTGTAAGAGAAGTAAGGAATCGTACAGATGGACAAAGTATAAAAAGGAAATTGTAGATTCAAAAGTCTTCCCCTTTTCTTTTAAATGGATCAATTTAATCTGGGAGGACTAAAATAAAATTAGTAGAAAACGAAAAGAAAGAAACCAAGACTATTATATACTTCCAAAGTTCAAGTAACTGAACTTGAAGTTCACTTTTCATTCTCTTCTATTTTCTACCACTCAAAATTATGATTAAGAAAAGAAACACTAGTGGTGTAATCTCATTTCTTATATTCTTTTTGCGATTTATGTGATTCAAAAGAATTCGTGTTTATGCTTGTGTTTGTATTTCTCAAGTAATAGTTTGAGGTGTAAGTTTTTGATAAAGATAAATATAATTTTTCAAGCACAAGAAGTGTTCCATGATATCACAATATCACTTAATATAATTTTAAGTTTTTAAGTATTTTATACTTCGATTTTGTTCTTATTTTATTTTTTATTAGTTTACACCAAAAAATAACTTAAAAACACCGAATAAAATCGAATTGAACATGAAAAAGTCGAATAGAACTAAATTAGTTTGATTCGATATATAGCACATATTTTTCTTAAAATCAAAAATTTGAATAATCGAATTGAAATTTGTTAAAATCAATGTCTACAAGGAGGACTAAGAGTGTTTATGTAAAAGAACAGGGATTAATTTAATTGTATGCCTAAAAATAAAGGATGATTTTGCCAATTTTCTTAATTGTAAATGGATTAACATGTTTATTAGCTGTAAAGTTGCAGGAGTCGATAGCGTGCATTGCATGGCGGCAGCTTTATTTTTCCAGCTTTATCCTAAAGTACGTTTCTGACACATGAAAGAATATTTATGTAATACAAATATACAAGAAAGATGAAAACAAGCTCATAATACTTTTTCTTAATTATTATGTTTAAATATATATAAGAATGATGAGAAACATTAGTTAGGTGGCTTTTCAATTTAATATGAGTGTCCAACCAAGAGAGCAGTGACATCCCCTTTGCTATTCATTGCCTACTCACCACACCTCCCCTAAACATTAATGCGCCATTCATCTTTCTTCTTAAATCATCTCTTTTTCTTGTTTTCTTTTGCCTTTTTTAGTTAACATCTTATAGTAATTTTTTTTTCCTTTTCTTTTTTGATCGGTATCATTTCACTCTAATTAAAACTAATTTAACTTTAAAATTTATTTTTACTCTTAATGAAATGATTCTAAGTCACACAAATATCTAAGAATGATTTATGATTATAAATTTCAAAATTCTTCCTTTTCTTCTTAAATACCATGTCAAATCAAAAGGCGGTGCCACATAAAATGAGACGAAGAGAGTATTTTGTGTTATTTAAATCAACGCTAAAATGGGCATTCTAAAGTAAGGCAGATGACACCATGTACGTGTCATATTTTTAATTTGAAATCACGAAAGTTTTCTTTATTTTTTAAAATTGAAAATCTTTTTTTCTCTGTTAAATCAAAATTAGACAAATAAATTAAAATAAAAGGAGTATCAATATAATATAATATTATAATTTTATGAAGGAGAGTAATGCTATCCACATTCATTAAAGTTCGTAATTTTAAGTAATTTCTACTTCAAAACTATCCATATATATTAAAATTAAATATTTTAAATAAAATAATAAAATAACTATAATTATAATAATTGATAATTCATAATATATATCACATGACAAATATGATGTTTCTTATATGATAGGAGAAAAATGAAATTAAAAAAAAAAGCATAAAAAGAACAAAGCAAAAAAAAAGAAAAAGAAATTAAGTTAATTAGGAAAAAAATAAATTAATAACAAAAAAAAGTGAGGTGCACGACCAAATCAAGCTAATCATATGAGATCATATATTAAGTTATTTTGAATTATTTTAATAAAGAAGGCATAAATTGTCCTTAAACTATGAAATTTGATACAATATTGTCCTCCATATCCACCTTATGAGTGTTAATTGCTGGAAATAAGAGTTTTAGCTAAAAGGTTGACCATAAGGATATTTTTTGAGCCTAAAGGTTGATGTCAAGGGTATTTGGGAGCTAAAAGGTGAATGGAGGGAGGGTAATTTTATACGAATTCAACTAGCTATAGTTGAGAGGTATTTTAGGCTCTTCGCTGCTCTTTATTTTATATTTAAATTAAAAAATGTTTACATAATAAAAAAAGTTACAAAAGAGAGACATTTTTTTAAAAAAATAAATACTTTTTGAAGATGTATATTGAAGCCAAAAAATGTCACTTACTACATTGATAGGAATATAGAGTAATAAAGACTGAAGTTGTCATTAAAGATGCTTAAACTTTTTATGTGGTGATGATATTATTTAAAATGACCTATAGCCTTATGTTTGTCTCTACATGCAAAAGCATAAAGTAACTTAAACAAAAAAAAGTAGGGAAGGTTGTATAGTAGGTAAACTGACAAGGAACCTAAGTAGAATGACATATTAGTGGATCATAAATTTATTATTGTTGAATCTTGTAAAATGAGACTAAAAACTTTGAAATGGGAAAAACTGGAGATGACGGAAAACTGTTATTGCTAGGCTGGTCACGAAATGTGAAAGAATAGAAAAGCATGGGATGGTTGATATAAGATTGGACTAACCTATCTGAGCTACTTTGTTATGTAATTAATGGTGTTACATTCATTATTCTGATGTAGCTTCCATATATACCACTTGAAGAAAGAATAAAGTGGCCTTGTCTCTATCTCTCTCTTTCTTTTCGTATTTAAATAGATAATACGGAAAAAGACAAGTATTTTCAGTACACTCTACAGACCATTATAATGTTTGTAAAATTAACTAAACAAAAGGACTATATTAACTTATGGATTATTTTGTTTGAATTATTCTCCTGAAATGAGTTGTGACAAATAAAAATGAGTATTAAAAATATTATTTCTTCCCAAAAAACACCTATAAATAAGGACAGTGTATACTATTTATTTATTTATTTATTTATTTTAGTGAATGTGAGCTAAAAGGGACCGACCAAATCTTACCCTCTGTTTGGATGGTGATTTTTTATGATATGCTAGGGTATGATTACTAAGAGAATCACGCCAGTAAGAGTATAAACGTAAAATAACAAAACAATTTTATTTTAAACTTTAAAAATAAATAATTTGACTTAACTATTTTGATTTTAAAAAACACAATAAATAAAATCTGATGAAGAATGTATTAAGTTTTAGACAATATTGAAAACACTCCTAAACTTAGCATGAATTATAATTAGTTTTGTCTCGTCTTTGAACTATTGACAGCCTTAAAAACATCTCTTTACTTGACTAATTGAACTTAATATACCCCTCTCCTACCATATTCATAAATATGTTATTCACACGTATACACGTAAAAATTTCTACTGATGTGGATATCCATAGATTTATTGTATGACCTGAGAGGAATGTTTTAAAGGCTTATTTAATGACTATAACTTATTGCTAAAATTATTTATATTGGTGTAAATACACAAAAAATTATCAATGATTCAATAACAGTCTTCAGTATCAAGGAGGCGAGAATTAACTCAATTAATTTTCTTTTACATTCTTTAATTAAATATAAAATTCTTTCTTAAACATGCTCCAGCTATTTGTATTATTCATAATAAATTTTTATTATAAGAATTATGATTACGGGTTATCTTTTAGAAAAATTTGGGTCACAGTGCGGATATATTATTTTGGGTGAAAATTATGGGGGAAAAATATGATAGGATGGAGTTTTTATTTCACTCAACGAGAAAATGATAAGTAATAAATAATATTTTAAAATAAAATAAAAATGGAGTGGTTAGTTTTAAGGATATAAGGGAACTAAAAAGATGAGTGAAGGAATATTTTTAACAAAATAGGTAGATGAAGGGTATTTTCAGATTTGTTCCTATAGTTCAGAAGTATTTTTAAAACTGTCAATAGTTTAGAAACAAAACTAATAATTGTTGTCAAGTTAATTCAAGAATATTTTCAACACTTCTTTCGACTTTTTATTAGAGTCTTAATTAAAATTATTTGTTATGCAATGTAACAAATTATTTAAAAATATTAATAATTCAATAATAAAACTAATAATTTATATCAAATTGAAGAGCATTTTCAATATTTCTTCCATTATAGCTATTGAATTAACAAGTCACCCAAATTTGCCTTGTTTGTGTTTCACATGCAAAAGCATAAAAAGCGAGCTTGCATGGGCAATTAAACAATAGAATCATACGATCCACCCAATTCCCTTTAATTTTTATGGTATATTTTTAGTGGACATGAAGTTGCAGATAGAAACTAGATTTTGTGTTGTGATGCATGTGGTGAAAATTAATTAACCACAAAATTTTTAAAAAATTTATAATTTAAAACAAATTATAAGCATTTCATTTATACAATTATTTATAAATATTAACTCATTAATATTGCGGAACCTAAATTAACTCAAGATAAAAATAAGTCATTTACATGTAAATACTACGTTATGTAATTATTATTTATTTGAAAAAATCTGGATAACGAAGTTTAAGGAAAGAAGGTAAATGAGAGGGTGCTTGGACCAGTTAGTCAAATCTATTTTTAAACTTTTTTTTAACTTTTAGAAATGTTTGACAAATTTAAAATGATTTAAAATAGATTTAAGAAAAGTTAAAAATTAAAAATAGGTTCCCCTATTTTTTATTTTTTTTGGGTGTAAAAATCATTTATGTTTGACCAATAATTTACCTTTTTTATCTCTGTTTGTTTATAATTTTTATATTATTTTACTCCTACTTTTATCTTTTCTATTTTTTTCTTCCGTTTTTTTTTTTTGCTCTTTTTTTTTTCTTCTCGCTCTCTTTCTTTCATTTTCTTCCTTCTTCTCTTTTTTCTTTTCTTTCATTTTTTCTTCTTTTTCTTACTCTTTCTTCCTTTTTTTTTTCTTCTAAATTATTTTCTCATTCTTTTATTTTTTCTTTATAAATTATTTATGATAAGGAAGAAATATAGCCACTATTTATTGTAAATATAATTTTTTTAAAAAATTCAAATATTTATGTGTTTTATAAAAATTATATATGTAAAAAGTTAAAAATAACTTTTATATATAAACTAACTTATATAATCAATTTATATTGAAGTTGAATTAAAATAGATCAATTCTAATTTAATTTAATTTAATTTAATTTAGAAATAAAAAACTTAAGAGTAATAATTAGCATTATATGTAACAACTTAAGGGTAATTCAGATATTTTGATTAAAAAAAAGTGTTTACCAATACTTATACACCAAATACATTAATGAGTTTTGATTTCAGCTTTAGCATTTTTATCCAAACACTGTTTATTTTTAAAATAAGTTTCAACACTTAAAAAAAAATAGTTTTAAGTACTTTTGAAAAATCACTTTTTTTTTCCAGTCAATTCCTCTTATTCTTATTCTTATATATATAGCACGGTTAGTTGTTACTAGGCTATAGGTAGATTGAATAGAGTTTTTGTATATCTTACTCGATTACTTTTGTCTTTTTATCCCGTCATTTAGGTTTCAGAGTCACTCATAAAGAGTGAAACAAGATGTCTAAAGTTAAATAGCTTTAATAATATGACTTTTGTTTTTATAATAGACTAATTAATTAGAAATTAGTGTCAAACAAAGTGAATGTAAGGACTAATGAGTAAAATTATTTAAACTTGTGAGAATTTATGGAGTAAGATTAAATTAATGTTCACAAACTAAATATCATTTAGTGTGTAGATGGAATCACGTATGTTTTTTTTAATCTCAATCATGAAGCCCTTTTCCCCTTTTTTAGTAGAAGAGTTGAGCAGTTATAAAACTACTCCCTGTCCTTTTTCAAAAGAAATTTGAACAGTAAAGTTCCCTCCTCCTAAAGGGATAAAGTTGAACACTTGTGTCTTTATTTTAAACTAAATATATCTTTAATTACAGATCTCATAAAATTGGATTGGGTCGATTCAAAAAAAATCTTACAACTTGTAATTTTATTGCATGTCATAATACTAATTGCCTTTTAAGAGTAAAACGGAGTCTCTCTATATATCACAAGCAAACATAAATCTCCGCCTCCTTATTCTTCAAAAAAGAAAAAATTAAATGGAAGGTCATGTAGAGCACAAAACAGTGTCCGTTAATGGAATAAACATGCATTTTGCTGAAATAGGGCAAGGCCCTTTAGTCCTGTTCCTTCATGGCTTCCCAGAATTTTGGTACTCGTGGAGGCATCAAATGTCATTCATGGCTAAACATGGTTACCGCGCGGTGGCTCCAGATTTACGCGGCTACGGAGACACCACGGGAGCACCTAACGATGATCCTAGCAAGTTCACAACCCTAGATATTGTTGGTGACATAGTGGAGTTGTTGAATAACATTGCACCACAAGAGGAGAAAGTGTTTGTTGTAGGACATGATTGGGGTGCTCTTATTTCATGGGCTTTGTGTTTGTATAGGCCTGATAAAGTTAAGGCTTTTGTGTGCTTGAGTGTGGCTTTCAATCCTAGGAACCCTGCCAAGAAACCACTTGAGACTCTGCGTGCTGTTTATGGGGATGACTACTATGTTGTTAGATTCCAGGTGCCATCTTTCATTTCATCTCCATTATTGTGTATCCCATATTAAATTAATCATATATCAATACATCACTTCACCCTCAATTTAAAACAGATTTATCCGTTTCAAACATTTCCGATTCACTTAATATATTTTTACTAGCAACAGATTTCATGCAACAAAAAAATGTTGAAAGATCCTTATTAGTAGTAGTAAGTATATCAATAAAGTTGAATAAGAATTTAGCTATATGTTGAATCTACTTGTATTTTTGTTTCGATAACTAATGAGGAAAATTGGATGTTGGGTTGGAGGAAGGAAGTTACTGTAAGTCCAGTCTAAAAAGAATTTTATCTTATTAAAGTTAAAAATAATTTATTTTTATTTTTAATAAACTTATTTCACATAAATATCAAAGAACGTTTTAGACTATAAATTTTAAATTCTTTTTCTCTTAAATATCATAAAGAGATTACTAGCTAGATGGTATTATACCTAGAGTGTAGCAGAGAAAAACAGTTGTACTTGAAGCTTTTGCTTTATGAAAACGTCTACTTTTTAGATTAACAACTGATCAATTAATACACAGATAAGTATAAAAAATTTAAACTATTCATTTTTTTTAATTTCATACTTAAACTATTGAAAGCGTGAGTTTCATACCTAAACTTTCACTTATTAGTTTGAGAAACACAACTGGTATGTCTAATACACTTTTCTTTTATTGGAGAAACTATTGTCACATAACATGCCACATTAACAAAAATTAAATAAAATATTAGTGTTAGTTAAAAGTAAAATATCAAAGTACAAATATTCTTCCAAAAAAAGTATTATTTTTTAAAAAAATAAAAAATTTAAAATATTTTTCTTACCTACTCCACTGCCCATACCCCAGGTACCCCCACCCACCCCCAACAATCCCCGCCATTTTTTTTTGAATCTCTTTTATAAAATATTTTTAGAAAGTTCA
>JAABOM020000001.1:16466086-16487538 GCA_011800125.2 Solanum clarkiae
GCTGAACGTTGTTTTTACTTATATTGTGGATGTTAGTGTGTGTGTGTGTATATATATATATATATATATATATATATATATATATATATATATATATGTATGTATGTATTATCATTTTTGTTTTCATTATTATCTTTACTTTGAGGACAAAGTATCCTATTTTGGTGGGGTGTGGGATGTTATGGATTAAGGTGAAGTCTGAGTAGCCTTGAGTTCATAACTTCTCCTATTTTTGATTTGAGGTTTTCTTTCCATAATTCTTTTTCCTTGTGAATGTTTATTTTTCTGTTGAACCGACATGTTTAGGTAGTGTAGATAATGTGTAAGTTCATAGTAGTGTAAGCTGTTGGCATATACATAGTCTTTAGATGCTTTTTAAAGTTTTGATAAAAAATTGGGTATCCTAAAAATTTCTTTGAGGTTGTGATTATTGATGCATTCATGCATGTTAGGTATCTGGTAATATTTTTTCTGATAATGTGAAGCTAAGTTGAGGCTTGAAGCATGACCTGTGAGTCTATACTTGATTGTGTGTGCAATGCCATGTGTATTGTGAGCTTATTTTGCTGCATTCATGTATCTTGTATGGACTCAAAACTTGCCTTGTTACTCTAAAATTGGTTTAGTGATGAGGTTGATATGGAAAGGATCTTAGGTCTTTGTTCTTTGAGTGAACCCACTTTTAGCCTAAATGACCCACCAAATGAGTGAGTGAATTCCTTGTTCCAAATTTTTGAGCTTCTCATATACTCATTCTTTCTTGACATCTTTCTAGCTTAATATCGTTTGATGAAATACCTCGAGTTTGTCCCTTAGTCTATCCTTGGACATGTGAACCTTAATTGAGGCTAAAAGCCTAAGTTGAGGGTGGCTACAAGTTGTTGCTCTGGTTTGAGAAATAGATATTGTGTACTTTATCTCAGGCTAAAAGCCTAAGTTGAGGGTGACTCTTATTGTGGTAAAGTAATGACAATGAGGTGGTTAGTTGGGGAATAAATAAAGAAATGAAAAATCAATAAGCCCAGTGAAGAAAAAGAAAAGATAATGCCTTGAATTGAGAAAAAGTAGCAAGAATTGAGTTCAGAAATAAGGCACAGCTGAAAATAGAAAGAAAGCACTCGAGAAAAAGTTTGAAACGAGAGAATATGGGTGAATTTATTGAAAAGGGTTGGGTTATGAAAGCAAAACGTGTTGGTAAACATGGTCCAAGAATAACTTTTAGTCACTACTTGCCTAAACTGCCAAACCAAAGCCCCCTGAACCTATGTTATAAGCCTATAAGTCCTAAAGTGATCCAAATCCACTTTATCACCAAGCTAGAAGATGAGTATAAAGGAAAACCTATAGTGTTAGTCAATATGCATGAATTTCAATTGTGAGAGTGAGAATGCTTCTTCAGTCCCTGAATTCTAAATGCTTCTTGAGTGAGTAAGAGGGACTTTTAATCTGTGAGGGCATTTGCACTACTTGATTGGCATATGATTGCACCTGTGATTGTGGATGATTAATGCTCCTTAGCTTATCATAGTTGGGTTTCTAGATTCATCATCATGTTTTGTTGTGCTCAGTAACTTTGCAATCTGATTTTGAAAATGATAGTTGGGTCCCTGGATTAAAGTGAATGATAGCAACAATTCTAAGTTGAGGGTGTTGATGTGCTGTCAAAATACAACATATTTGATGCCTAAAACAAGGGATTTTGTGAGTTCTCAATGCGACTTTTTATGTTTTTTATGTGTTTTTGTGTTGTTCTTGCAGAAAAGTTAGGTTGGTATAATTTTGTAGAAAAATTACAGATTTTACTAAAGCATAGGACATACAAGCTCACCTACGAGTCATAGCCCAAGCTACGAATCGTAGGGTGTGTCATAGTAAGAAACAGAGACCAAAAAACTCAGAAATCTTCTAAGTGGAAGTCAACCCTACGAGGTCATCTTACGAGTCATAAGTTGCACTATGACTCGTATAGATGGACTCGTAGTAGGAATCAGAGAGACAAAATATTGGACCAAAAAACTGAAGCCCAAAAACCTGAGCTACGACTCATACCTGTGGGTCATACTAGTTCAGTCCAAGATGCCAAGAACCTGATACGAGACCCCAACTATGACTCGTAGGTCACCCTACGAGTCGTACCTGCAAGGCGTACCAGCTACCAGCTTTCTTTTATGTGTTCTTTTTAGGGTTTTTTTTTTATAAACACTATAAATACATTAAGTTAGGTTTTTATGAAGGAGATTCAAGATTGGAGAAGATAGGACTTGCCTTTGAATATTTTCTCAAGATTATTTTAGGGTTTTAGATTAGTTTATTATTCTCTCTTGGAAAATCCATTTTGGAGGATCACAAATCTTGCTTTATATTCATTGTTGATCAATCAAGCTTTTGAGTTTGCAACTTATGATGCCTACACTCTTCAATGTTTCTGGTAAAACTTTCATTTATGTCTTATATTTGCATTTTTTTCTTGTTTTGCCTTAGCCATGAGTAGCTAAGCACCCACAACTTGGGGTTGTGGGAATCATGGGTAGTTGACTTGAAATAATCTAGGTTTATCGCATTTCTACAATTGGGGTTTGCATGTATTGTTTATTTCCCTTCATTATGATTGTCGTTTGGTGGTAGCCAACACCAATACTATCACTAGCCCGACCAAGGTAGTAACGAATAGGAAAAGAAAACTAGATAATAAGATTTGATTGATGTGTTCTCATCTAATCAACCAAACTTGACCAAGGAGAGATTGACTGGGACAACTGGTAACGATTAGTTGGCACACCATAGTGGCCGACCAAGCGCCATGGTGAAATTCGACTTTCACCTTTACAAGAGGGCTGGAAGAACCTAAGTTACCATCCTGCATGCGAATTTCCAATTGTAGTTATGTTACCTAGGGTAATTTAGTCAATGAACCATGGTGAACACAATTCCCAAGTTGTCCCTAAAATTGAATATTTTCTCGCATCATAGTTTAGCGTTTATTTTACTTTGTTTTTGAATCACAACCCCCCCTATTTAGAGATTTTACTTATTTATGCTTAAAATGATTAGTATTGGATTATTGTAGTCAAGCCTCGTATTCCCTGTGGATTCGACCCTAACCTTCGGTTAGGTTAATTGCTGACAGCGACCGCTTTCATATTGGAGCATGAACATTATCAATCGTCGTTCAGGCACAAATACTCCTAACAAGCATCTGCATTACCAGGAACAATTAGGGCGCCCATAGAGAAACAACCAACAACAGCCCTTTGACAGAAACCTTCGCTGCCAACTATGTGATCGAGTAGGTCATTCTGCTAGAGTCTGCAGATCTCAATCCCATAACCATCTGCAATCCCAAGCAAACTTTGTTGCTCATTTTCCAACAGACCCTTGGATTGCGAATACTGCATCCACTCATCATATCGCGTCTGTTGCTCAAAGCCTTCCAACTGTACATGACTACCACAGAACCGAAGAAATCACTATGGGCAATGGTAGCACCATTCTAATATCCCATACCGGTTACGCTAACATAAGTGCATCAAATCATCATTTCAAGCTTCTTAATACCTTATGCTCCCCTCTCATAAATACTAATCTTACATTTGTTTCTCAGTTTTCTCGTGATTATCATTCCTCTATTGAATTTTTTCCTTTTCATTATCTTGTGAAGGATCTGAGTATGGGAGAATCCTTGGTTCGCAGACAGATTAAAGATGGGTTTTATGAGTGGCCACCAGTCTATACACATCATTCTCCTCAATGTAATATGGCTTTTCCAATTGACCTACGGCATCGGCGTTTAGGACATCCTAATCGTCGCGTTTTAAATACTATCTTGAATAATTTTTCCCTTTCTATTTTAGATCCTAAAGCTAGTTCTACTTGTAATTCTTTTTATTCTAATAAAATGCACAAGTTGTCTTTCTCAGATAATTCATTGCAAAGTAACAAGCCCTTGTAAATCATTTTTAGTGATTTATGGAGTCCGTCTCCAGTTTTGGCAATTGATAAAAAAAGATATTATGTTGTTATTTGTTGATCAATTTTCAAAATACATGTGGTTGTTTACTTTAAAATCAAAAAGTGAAACTTTGGAAGTTTTTCAAAATTTGCATCTATTTTTGAATCGAGATTTAACATCAAAATTCAATCTTTTTACACTGATGTGGTGACAAATTTAAAAGTTTCCAGTCCTATCTCAAAACACAAAGCATAGAACACCTAGTGTCACCCCCATATACCCACAATGAGTTGCTATAGTTGAAAGACGACATTGAGATATTATTTGAACCGCTAGAACCTTGCTGCACCAAGCGTCTTTACCATCACTCTTTTAGAGTTTTTCCTGTCAACAGGCTGTTTATTTTATAAATAGGCTAACTACGCCAATCTTCAGCATAAGAGCCCCTTTGAAGTTTTATTTCAAACTAGGCCCAAGGATGACTCCATGAAAGTATTTGGTTACAAATGTTATCCATGGCGCAAACCATATGCCCAAAACAAACTAGAGCCCCATTTGACACCGTGTGTTTATGAAGGATTTTCAAGTAAACATTATAGTCATCAATGTTTTGATCCTTTGACTTCCAAAATCTATTTATCACGTGATGTCTTATTTTTTGAAAAATTAGTTCCCATTTGAAAATATTTTTTCTCGTTTCAAAAGCACCCAATATACAGATGTCGCTTGGGAAACATGTTTAATTGAACAATAACCACAGAATAATACTCAAAGTTAAAATGATTCTCATAAACTTCCTACAAAGATTGTGCAGCAGTCTGTGGACATGCATTTACCCATCACGTCTGCCTCAACAGGTACAACCATCTCAGGTAATTCAATTTCTCCTTTATCTGATTCTTCTTCTCTTAATCCAATACCTCCGTTGTCCCCTCCCCTTACAATACAAAATTCAGTTTCAATCCATAATTTACCACAACCTACTATTTCGACCTTACCAATTCCTCCTTCTCAGCTACAATACACAATTACCACTTACCAATGCCGAAATAAGTCCATTGGTTCTTCTTCCTTATCACTTGACTTACTACTAAAGCCACACGACCTTCCCTTGTTGCCTCTACCTCACCAGCAACACCCATTTATCACATGATTACTCGGTTAAGATAAATAGCCTTAAGCCTAAACAATTATACACTATTGTTCAAACCACTTCCTCCCTACCTAGAAACTTTAAGCAAGATCAACAAATACCACACTAGCGTGAAGCTACGGAAAATGAACTTGATGCCTTTGTTCAGAACCAGACATGGGAGTTAGTACCATATGATCCTTAAAAAACGTGATGGATTGTAAATGACTTTTCCAAATTAAATATCATCCTTATGGTTCTATTGACAGGTGTAAAGCTCGCTTAGTTGCTAAAGGGTTCACCCAAAGACCTAGACTTGACTTACTATCTACTTTTATTCCTGTGGTAAAGCCTGCAACTGTTCAGCTTGTTCTTGCGATTGTGACACAACAAAGCTGGCCCATTCATCAACTTGGTATCAATAATGCCTTCTTGCAAGGTCGCCTTGATGAAGAGGTCTATATGCGCCAACCACCTAATTTTAAAACTTCTACATATCCAACACATAGTTGCAAGCTGCACAAAGCTATATATGGCCTCAAACAGGCTCCCAAGGCTTGGTACACTGAACTAAAAAAATTACTTGGTTACTTTGGGATTTGTTAAATCCTAATCTGATTCTTCACTGTTCATCCTGCATAATTTTGAATTTATTAATTATATTTCGGTATATGTTGACGACATAATTGTTATGAGTATTCAGATTCGTGGTGTTCAAAGCATTATTACTAGTCTTGCTACCCGGTTCTCATTGAAGGATCTTGGTCCAATTCATTATTTTCTTGGTATCTTATCCTGGTCGTCTTTTGTTGTGTCAACAAAGATACATTACATATCTGTTGCAGGAAGTTAATATGCACAACTGCAAGGGTGTTCTAACACCAATGGCTTCTACTATTGCTTTCCTGGAGTCTGCTTAAGATTCTCTAGTTGATGGCTCTCTTTATAGGAGGATTATTGGTAAACTACATTATCTTTCTTTTACACATCCGGACATAGCATTTGTAGTTAGTAAACTCTCACAATCCATGCACCAGCCCTCACTATAACATTGGATAGCCATGAAGTGTCTCCTTCGATATCTTCACCAGACATCTTCATTTGGCCTCTAAATAGCCAAAGAACATGATTATCATCATCTAACTTACTCAGATTCTGACTGGGCTAGAAATCTTCTCGATCGAACCTCCACTACAGGTTATGTTGTTTACGTTGGTAGCTCTCCAATATCCTGGTCCTCTAAAAAACAAAGATTTGTCTCTCGCTCTTCCACAGAGGCAGAATACCAAGTCATTGCAACTACTATATCAAAAATAAATTGGCAGACAAGTTTACTCCATGAACTCCGATTTCGTATTTCTACCACTACTCGAATATTTTGTGACAATGTCAGCACTACATACCTTTGCGCCAACCTGGTGTTCCAAAGTTGGATGAAGCATATTGCTATTGATTTTCACTTTGTTCATGAATAAGTTCAAAACAAACATATCGCAGTTCAACACCTTCACTCAGCTGATCAAGTAGCAGATATATTTACAAAACCTCTTCCACGAGCTTTTTTTGTCAGGCATTTTTCCAAGTTGGGTGTTGTTGATACCACCAACTTGCGCGGGCATAATAACAGATAATTAAGAAGTCCTTAGTACTATAGAATTCAATTGTCCTAGTTCCTAATCTTTAGGAATTTGTTTTAAGTCTATCCTTGTACTTAGCTTTTGTTAATAATGATTATCTCCTTGCATATTCTTTATATAACAGCATTGTTCAATGAAGGAATTTGGATTGGGTCACCCATATGGGTCAATTCATATCCATATTAATATTTAAATAATATATTTGTTATATTTATTTATTAATAAAAAAAAAGACACAATTATTTAAAAAGTTGTGTCCCTTTAGAATTATAAAAGAGTTTCTTTTTGAAAAGAAACCACGTATCTTTTCCCTGCAAAACAGAAAGGAAATAACATAACTTTCTGCTTTCTTCCTCTTCTTCCTTCTCCAGTTCCTACAAAGTTCAAGTGAAGATTCTTGTGTAGATTTTTTCTTCTAAAAGTGTTGGAACAACATCTGTAACAAGGTACGATTTTAGACTGTGACTATTTTGGTGTAGTTCGTCTTTGTATGTGATTACACTTTCTGACTAGTGAAACAAATTCAATGATCCTGCGAACTATGTGTTTGTTAATGATTAGATTCTACATTGGTATAAGGGCTTAGGCTTAAATTCTTAATTTACTAGTCATTGTTTTGGTTGCGTCATAATTCTGTGACAATTATGGACTGTGTCGTGTTCCTTTTATGCAAAATCAAAATTTTTATATTGTTCTCTGCTTTATGACCACAACTAAATGCTTCCCAATTCAATTGGAAATTATTTTATTTGGACTCTTCTGATCATATGTTATTCCTCAAGAAAATTGGCTATGACAATTTATTTTTCTCTGGTTATTGTCTCTGACCATGTGCTAGTATAACCATCTTGAATGTTTATTGTTTTCTTAGATAATTTCTAAGGAATGAAGAGAAAGAACTTTTTTGGTAAAAGGGAGCAAAACTTTTTATAAGAAAAAGTCCAAAATAAATGAGCATTGTGATATGAATTTCACCGTTGAGTGATACTTTTTTTCTAAAAAAAGGATTGTGACAAAGATGTCATATAAGTTTTCACTTGAAATTTTTTTGATAAAAGTTATTATTTTTTTGAAAACTTTTTCACTCTATTCTTTTTAGTTTTGGTCATAATGGGTGAAAATTCTTTATAATAAAGAACTCATATTAATGGCATTGTGATATGAATTGGCCCTTGGGAGTAGATTTCAGAATATATTTTTTGTGCAAATGTTGTTTGACAGAAAGAGGTTAACACACAAAAAGACTTGTTGTGTTATTGTTTTTTTTCTTTAAAGTCCTATAAGATCCCTTTATACAAACGGTTATATAATTGTTTCATGTCTGGTTTGTCCTAATCATTTTCTGTATATGCTACAGAAAATCATGATATTAATAAGGACACCCAGGCGAATTTTCACAAAGCAACAAAAGGATAGAGTGAAAGCTATGATTAACAATTTGGTCAATCTCCCACCAGAATCCAATGTTGAAGATGATGATCTCAGGAGATTTGTGAAACACATAGCTAGAATTAACGAGTTAATTCAAGAAATTGTGTGGGTCGAGGACTTATTAACCACAAAGAAGAAGTATATGGCCTTACGATCTGCATTGTCAGAAGATTTTCAAAAGAAATTACTTGACAAATCTTGGGATAAGCTGAATCTCAGAAGATCGAGATCTTACAAGTCATTGGTCCAACATTTTATGGATGAATATGTTGATGCGGAAGTTGAGAAGACTATGTGTCATTCTCACTGGCGGCATATAAGATATAAATTACATTTGGACTTGCGTATAAATTTGATTTTATCTATTCTTATTCGCCAAGAGATATTACAATGATCGTGTGTATTGTATTTGTATAATGATTTTTATATGTAACATGATTTATGTGAATTTATATATTAATAATTATTAAGTGTTTCTATATATGTTATAGAATTCATGTATATTTAATTTTGAATTTATGTGATTTAAGATAAGTGATTCTTAAATGATTGACTGTATTAAATTTATGACATATTAAAATTCAGATGATGATTGGGAACTTAGTGAACTTTCGAATCTGAACCTAATGTGAAATGAATATTGACATAGTTAATTATTTTAAGAATTATTATGTATATGAATATTAGGCTAAAACAATGTGCATAGTTGTCTCATTTTATTTTATTCTTGTTTAAATCAACATGTCAACTGTTGCAAAGAACATTATTGTCAAGCTTAACAAAAGTGATAAGCTTAAACGATGATAACTATAAAACCAAGTATGTCCAGGAAGAGAAAAAAAATTTAAAGCTCTAAATGTGTCTTTGACACTTTCCAAAAATGGTTATATCCTCCAACATGTGAAAGCCACAAAGAAGCCTAAGATTAGTCAACAAGGAGAGAAAAATATTTCTATTCCAGAGGAAAATGCTTCTATGGCTAAGTTTAAGTGCTATAATTGTAAGAAAAGGAACACTTTGCTTATGATTGTCCAGAGCCTAAGGTAAATGACCTTATGAATAATTTACATAGTGATGTAATTATTTCTTGTTCTGGCTTTTTACTGAATCACTTGCTATATGGATTGTAGATTCAGCAGCCGTTGAACATATAGTGACAGAAAGATATTCTTTTGTAGACTATAGATGAATCTCGCGAGGATCTAAATGGGTATACGTAGGAAACAACTCCAAAGAGAAGGTCAAAGGGATTGGTCCGAATGTTGATTAAAATAGGTTTTAATTTTTTCTTTCATGAACATGGTATGGATATGTATTTGGGTAAGACAAAATATGGAACTGGTTATTTTTATGATCGATTTTTTGTACTGGATGTTTGTCAAAGTCCCAATAATGATAATATTAGTTTTTTCTTATTTACGTCTTCTAATTGTAAGAATGATGTAAATATATCGCATGCGAGGCTCGGTCATATTGGTCAGTAAAGAATGAACCTCTTATCCAAAGAAGGTTTGCTTGGCACAATAGATAAAGTAAAATTGTCTACTTGTGAATCTTGCCTAGCCGAAAACTGCTAGAAAACCATTTGGGAAAGGCACAAGAGCTGATACTCCATTGCAATTCATTCATTATGACATTTGTGGTCCAATGAATATAAGGGCAAGACATGGTACTGTTTATTTCATCACTTTTATTGATGATTTTACTCGATTTGGTTACATATACTTGATTTCTCACAAATCAGAAGCTTTGGGTTGCTTCAATAAGTTTATGAACTTAGTTAAGAATCAATTGGACAGAAAAATAAAAGCTCTAAGAACTGATTGAGGAAGGGAGTATTTGTCTGATGAGTTCAAACAACTATGTGATGAAAAAAGAATTCAAAGGCAATTAACTACTCCTTATACTCCACAACAAAATAGTGTTGCGGAAAGACGAAACAAAACCTTGTTATAAATGGTTAGGTCGATGATGGCACAAGCAAAATTATCAATCACCTATTAGGGTGATGCTTTGCTCACTACTGCATTCGTACTTAATCGTGTCCCTTCAAAATCAGTTACAACTATGCTATATGAGTTATGGACTAAATGTAAGCCCGGCTTAAGCTTTTTAAAGCCTTGGGGTTGTGCTGCTTTTATTCATAATCCTTCTTCCCAATATGAAAAATTAGGTCCAAGGGGAAGAAAATATATCTTCATAAGATACTCTGAATAATCTAAGGGTTATGTGTTCATATAGGAACAAAATAGTGGCAATGTAACTAAAATTGAATCGCGTGATGTCACATTTATAGATAATGAATTTCCTAAGCCAGGAGAGATAGGTCATGACTTATCTCTTTATGAAACTACAGACCAGACTATTTCTGCTACTGAAGATCAAATAAATTTGAGTAGGAGTCATTTTAATGATGATGGATTAGTTCCTATTTCTACAAATATACCACATGTATCAAATCCTAATGATATTGTTGGTCCGAGTGGGAGTAACTTACCAATTGATAAATCAATTTGTCAATCTCAACCTCGACGAACAAGTCATCCACAAATTCCTCGTTGTCAATTTAAGATCAAAGGGAAAGCATTTATAGTTACTCCAGATGATGAAGAGCCAAGAAATATAAATAAGGCTTTTACATGTACTGCTAAAGAAAAATGGTTAAAAGCAATGGAGGAGGAAATAGAGTCAATGAAATCTAACCAAGTGTGGAAATTGGTTGATCTACCTATAGGCCGAAAAGCTATTGGAAACAAATGAGTTCTCAAAATCAAGTGTAAGGCAGATGGTAGTATTGAAATATTCAAAGCTCATCTAGCAGTTAAGGGGTACACACAATAGGAAGAAATTGATTATGAAGAAACCTTTTCACCTGTTGTGCGCTTTAATTCAATAAGATTAATTTTGTATAGTAATTGCATTGGTTCTTGAATTACATCAAATTGATGTGAAAACTGCATTTCTCAATGGAGAATTAGAAGAAGAAATCTACATGGTACAACCTGTAGGTTTTGCGAAAAAAGGCGAAGAAAATAAAGTATGTCGACTTCAAAGGTCGATTTATGGCCTTAAATAATCTTCTAGACAATGGTACTTACGTTTTCATGATGAGATCATATCATATGGATTTGTTATGATTCATGAAGACCATTGTGTGTATATCAAAAGATTCAAAGATAAATTTACGATCTTATCGTTGTATGTAGACGACATACCAATAGTTACAAGTGACATTGATCTTATAAAAAAAAATGAAAGAGTGGCTATCGTCTACTTTTGAGATGAAAGATATGGGTGAAGCAACATACATTCTTGGAGTTAAGATTTCAAGAGACCGTTCAAAGAGATTATTATCTTTTTCACAAGAACCTTACATTAAGAAATTTCTTGAATGCTTTAATATGCAAAATTTTAAACCATAAACACTTCAGTTTCTAAAAGTGAAACTTTGAACTGAATGATGTATCTTAAGACTCCATATAAAAAGGAACTAATGAGAAAAGTTCCTTATGCTAATGTAGTCGGAAGCCTCATGTATGCTATGATGTGTACTAGGTCGATATTTGTTATGCTGTTGGATTAGTTAACACATATCAATCCTATCCAGGTGCGCAACATTGGAAAACAGTTAAAAAATATTGAGATATCTTAAAGGTACAATCGACTATTCCTTATGTTATCAAGGAAAGGATCTGCAACTCAAAGGTTACACAAATGTTGATTAGGGAGGAGATTTAGATGAGATAAAATTCACCTCTAGATATGCATTCTTGCTTAATAATGGCGCTATATCATGGAGTATCAAAAAGCAATCATGCATAGCCTTGTCCACTATGGAAGTTGAGTGTGTTGCGCTTTCATCTGTTGTGCAAGAAGCTGTTTGGTTTAAGCATTTTCTGATTCACTTGGGTGTATATAATAATGTTGTTAAGTCTGTCGCAATCAATTGTGATAGTCAGGCTGCAATAGCCTACACGAAAGATCCAAAGTACCATGGAAAGATAAAGCATATTGACATAAAGTATAATTTTGTAAGAGACATGGTAGCACAAAAGGAAGTAAACATAAAATACATATCTACACATCAAATGATAGCAGATACCTTAATTAAACCCATAGCATATGATGCTTATGAAAGACATGTGAAGTCATTGGGTTTACGTAGATGATGATGTATTTTTATTTTTATTTACCCAGACATGTTCATGTAAATTCACATTATTGAAGTTAATGTTAATTTAATGCCTAATATTCCATTCTTGTTGGTTCATATACCTATATTATTTTTATGTAAGTGTGCATAAAATTCTAAGGATAGAAAGTATGTCGAACAGACAAAAAGATTGGCCTATTCACACAGGCAATCGCCTCTATTGTCTAAGTGACAAGTAGAGATGAGACAATATACACTAGTTATTGTCAGAAGTGATGATAATAGAGAGTTGAAAGTTTATAATCAAAAAATCGTTTGTTAGTTTGTATTTAATCATGTGTGATTGAAGTGAGTTAGTCTGTTTTAATGGAAGATACGAGTTCTAAAGAATAAATAAATGAGTAGATTTGTGAACTCAAAGTTAGACATGAGTTGTCTTTCTTATTATATGCACAATATTTATATTAATAAAGGACATACGCTCCACGGGAAAGGAATCAATACTTTGATATATGTTTCATACCATGTATGCATTAAGTGACCCATAAGGGCGATACAAGTTTAGTCTCTATTTGCTATTGTGTGAAGCCTTGAAAATTGTAAGTAATTTTCATATTGTATCCTTATGACTTAAATCAGTTTCTTGAGATTCAATTTGATGTTTGCTATCTTAGTTTGTTGCCAAGTGATCATGTTTGATTTAGTCTGGTAGAATATTTCTAGAAAAGCATATCGCGTTGAGATTGAGAGATTCATGAGATGAGGGAAGATCATTGGATATTATCTCATCAATTGTGTTCATTGACGTCCTTTATGTTTGTTTGTGAGACTAGTACATAATGGTGAGCTCAAAATTAAGGAAAAGAGATAATGAGAGATATGAATGTGATAAATGATCTAGGGTACTGCATACTATAACTTACTCTAAGTTTCATATTGAGATGCTATATATTCCTAACAGATGTGTAGCAACGAAACTCTCAAAGTATGCACCGGTCACATGGCCTAGTAGTACGTATGAATGTTACAGAATAAGAATGAGAATTGACCCACTATGTGTGAGTGGGAGATGAAAGAATTTGGATTAGGTCACCCATATGGGTCAATCCATATTCATATTAATATTTAAATAATATATTTATTATATTTATTTATTTATTACTAAAAGAAAGAGACACAACTATTGAATTTCTTTTTGAAAAGAAACCACATATCTTTTCCCTACAAAACAGAAAGAAAATAACATAACTTTCTGCTTTCTTCCTCTTCTTCCTTCTCCAATTCCTACAAAGTTCAAGTGAAGATTCTTGTGTAGATTTCTTCTTCCAAAAGTATTGGAACAACATCTGTAACAAAGTACGATTTTAGACTGTGGCTATTTTGGTGTAGTTCGTCTTTGTATGTGATTACACTTTATGACTAGTGAAATAAATTCAATGATCCTGCGAACTATGTGTTTGTTAATGATTAGATTCTACAGTCAATAATACGAATCACAATTTTTTGTCATCATCTGCTCTCGCCTCTTTAGAAGGAAGGTGTTATTTTTTGTGGAGCTAAAGGCTCAACTGTTGTCCAGGGTTATTGAGTTACACATTCTGTGAAAAGGTTGTATCCTGAAGGGGACAAGTCAACAAGAAAATTGTTGGACCGCTAAAATATTTGCTACAATGGACTTGAATTTCCTTAAAGAAAGCGAAATATCCACGCCTCAGTTTGAAAAATTTTATTCTTCATTTTTATTTTTTCAATTGTAATTTGTAAGTTTATTATAATTTCACCAATAATAATTAACAACCGCAATTCACCAAATAATTTGCTTCTTATAATTTATAACTTTCTACCACCAATAAAGGCTAAGACCACCCTACCACGCATGTGGCGCAGTTCCATATTGGAATTAGTGATATAACGGATAGGACCGTACGGTATTAATCTATTAGACCTTTGGAAATTGGACTTATTAACATAGAACAAATATAATATGAGCAAGGCTGAATATAAGACAAAATTTGGATATAGAGTGCACATTCAATCTAAAATCCATAAATTTTTAAAATAAAATCCAAAGTCCAAACCAAATATCCTTACCCCAATGGATTATAAAAGTAACTAGCTTCACTTCCTGCAACATTTGTATTGCCTAGTGCTGGCTATAATGATAATCTACTGCACCATATAGTAGTACTATGTCCAGAAGCAGCCTATGAAAAAGAAGTCGATCGTCTTAATAAACTTGAGGGAGGCTCATCCAGTTGCTTATCTTTTGCACTTAGCCCAGAAGAAGTCATTTCAAGCTGATCACTTGAACAAGTGTTGGTGGGTTTAGGACATTCTCTAATTCCAAGCTGTAGGCATGACCTGAAATATGTAGTTTAAATTTGAAAATATGTAGGACATCCTCCTGTATTCAGTTTTTGAGTGTATCATAATGTATGTTCAGTGTATCATAATCTCTATTGTATAGTCAGTGTATACTTTCTATGACTTTGATAAGCTATATAGTATAGGCATTGTATATTTCCTATGATTTTTGGCTATTTTTTATGTAAATAAAACATGGACATATTTATTGTAAATTAATTGGTTTATTGGCTACATTTGACATTATCTCTAAACATACCACACATGTAATTTGGCGAGCTGGAGATTAGACGTGAAGGATTTTGCACAGCATCCTCTGACTAGAGTGAGCTTATCAGATAAATCCTTGGTTAACTGTAGAGTACACAAAAAGAAACATATTAGAAAAGATCTTAGCTGAGTACTACCGATCGAGTAGAGTATGGTATGCAACAAAAGAATAACAGATGTATCACATTGAGGGAAAACATCAAGAGAAAATTCTGGCTTGTGGAGAACTGATCTTGATTTCGCATACTTACTGTTCCTTCTTGAGAATTCTGGATGTTGGAGAGCTCGAAATCTTGGGATGCATGCCTCTTCTTCTCATGAATGAGAACAAATGCACATTTGCAAATGAAGAATAGAAGTATCAAACCAAGAGAAAGCACCAGAATGAATTCAACAATAATTGCTGATCCAAAAGCTGCAAATCAGATGCACCTATTATTATCATTCTGATAATTAAAACCATAATAGATCTGTCAATGCTTCACTTATCCTGAATGAAATATCAGAAAAAATTAAAAACATAGCATAATTTGGTAGAAATTTAGACTAATTCTCATAGAATTAATGCAAATTAAAAAAGTTGCCATGCATCTCTTTTTTCATGAATTTCATTTTGTATGAACCAAAAACAACAAGAAGAAGATCATACCCAGTGGAATCCCAGAAGTGGGCTCTGGGGAGGGTAAAATGTACTTTGGCCTTACCACTACCTCATAGAGATACAGAGACTGTTTCTAGAAGTATGAACCAATAACAATATATGACAAATAATTTCTTTGAAAGTTGCATCGGAGTGACCTGTTACTGTGTATTTTAACATTTCAAAATCTTACCCGAGATCTGTGGGAGGTAGAAGAAACCACTATTTCCAGTTACGGCTTTACCAAAAGCAACACACTTGGAACCAAAAAACTGAAGTGTTTAACGGATGAAAATGAAGTTAATCATTAGTTAAAGGTAAGAATTTAAAAAGTGGGCAACTCTGGTAATAGGCATTAACCACAAAGTTCAGGAAAAAATGCAAAGCAGAAGCTTCATAATGACAAATGTTGCACCTTTCTGATGCATAACTTACCATGTGCAAATGATGAACTCAGAGGTCTTTCTCTCATGAGACTAACAGAAGCCTCAACAAAATGTGGCATTGACATCAAAGTGGTGCAGTCTGGGTAGCACCCATAGTTCCCCAAATCGTTCACCGTTACAATAAGAATAGCACGATGTTCATCACCCTGCAAAGCAACTCATGTAGTTATGCAGATCAGAACATGAAAAGAGAACATGGTAGATAGGAACAGATATGAAAAAGAATGAGTCCGCCAAATCTCCAACACAATGGAGAAGTGATGACAAATGCATTTGCAAATATAACTCTTAACATCTCCAGTAGATGTACAACATAAATACAAATATGCATATAAGCCCCTATTATGTTCACAAAGTCCTTAATTAGCCATAAAAGAAGTCACAGCAAAGGGAGAAAAAGGGAAAATGTGCTATAAAGGCACTAGTTTGGAGGGGAGATCATGTGGCTACATTTGAAAGTATCGTAGGAAAAAAGTGATCTCTCAGAGGGCAAGAAATGATTATCAGAATGAATCTTAATTCTCTACCACCTTGTGCTGATTACATGCTATCTGGTGAAACAGACAGCAAACATATGATCTGATTAGATTCTTTGTTCTTGATGCACTTATTGCAGACTAGGTAAATGATACTAACATATTATTAAAATAATACATCAATAATATAGGAAAGGAAGATATAAGGCACAGAACCAGCCGAAAATGATAGCAGTAGCTTAAAATCTCTAGAACACACATGATATAGCAATTGCTCCAAGACACTGTTGCAGTCTTCTAGTGTACCCCGAAACCTAATGCCTTTGGCTTTGACCATAAAATGTTCTGAGATGGTCACAAATGTCTGAAGAGGCTGCCATTGGTAGCTAGTTTTCAATTTTAATTCAGTGGTGCTAATGAGGTTAGCAGGAAGCTTTGTTGAAAGGAAGCCAGAGCTGACTTCTATGGAGAACATAACCAAGAAACGAGAGGCATTCCCTGAAAATAAACGTAAATATCAAAATCTATAAGATTGGAAGGAGGAATGCAACTATGTTTCAGATGTAAAAGTGTTATATCCCTCTCCCATATCGCAAAAGCATCAGCAATTATAAACGACAGATGTTTCTATAAGACTTGCATAATACAAGCCGTTTTCAGCAGCAGCGCACCACATTACCAGATATAAAATGTTTTGACCAGAAAAGCAGGTAGTCTTTTTTTTCTTCTAGAATGTGAAATGAAGATCTTGATGAAAAGTTCAGCTATCTATTTCGATTAAATAAATTGCAAATCTCTAGTTGAAATCCTTGATTCTTACCTATAACTCAACAGCATAAATTAGCAGGACTCTCAACCTTCATTATCCATTTATTTTACAAACTATTAACCAATCCCAAGAATGCGCTGGGAATATCTCCTATTATAGGAGTTCACATTGATTATATCCACATTGGGTTGAATGCATCATCAAACTCACGTACCAGGATAATACAGTAGATCTGGATCTCCAACAAAAACAGCAGACTTATTCCTGTCTCTGGTAAAAATGCAATCTTCACTCCCTTGATCCATAATAACAAAAGGAGGGAGATTAATTAATGGAGGATCATTGATAGGTTCCACCACTATAGGAATATCTAAACTGTTCTTGCCATTTTTGTTCATCGTAGAGACTTGAATTGTATCAGTGCCATAGAAATTCTCATTTCTGTTTCAAGAAACACACGAGACTCATTAACATAACATGTTTACTCCTACTGAAGTTATTAGCCATTCTCAGCATTTAATAGATGTCTATGTTCATGTTAGCAAGAGAGGGTGTCCAGGTGGCTTGCCACCCACCCTCACCTTTTCTAATCCCGGGGGAAAGGTGTCTAAAGTTGCTGGCCTAGTTTAATATTTAAGTATAATTCTTTTTTAAAAAAAGAACTAGCATGAATGAAATGAGAGGCAATAAGATGGCTACTAATGTTTTATGACCGGAAAAAGGAAGAGGAAGAGGTAGAATATGCAGATACAACAAAATAGTTCATAATTGTCAAAAGTTATCTGCCTTCTAGTACATAGAGTTCTTACTAGAGGATGGAGGAGAAAACAGACAGCCATGTAATCATAATATGTCAATCTAAATTAGTCTGGAATATAAGAAATTGTGTTAAGAAGAAAACTTTTGCCCAGGTTCATCAAGAGTCCATAGATTCTCAACCTGTCCTACATGCCGATAGAAGAATTCAGCTCTATCAAAATCTAGTTCATAAGTAATGAAAAACTAGCAAAACAATATTTTCTTCTGAATTGATGATCCATGAAAAGTTAATCTCAAAGTAAGACTTCCAAAATATAGTAATTCCCAAACATATACTTCTATTTTCACCTACCATGTTGCTTTGTGAATATAGCACTATTAAGAAGAAACCTTCCGTTTACTAAAATATGGTATTCTTTTCTAATTATGCTCATAATATTAATTCCTAAACTAATACGTTTATTCTCACCTACCATTCTTTTGGAATTTTACTTGTTCTTTTGATATCTTCCACTAAAAGCCTGCTTCACATTCTATACCACACATGATTTGTGCAATAAAGACCCCCTTGAAAAATCTACACATACAGAAGGATGACTTCCCATCTAGAAATGGACATACTTATAGAAGCAAAAAATAACCAGCTTACTAACTTCTGAAGAAAAACAGATTCAGCAGAAAAATAAATGGTGAAAATTTATGTGCAAATAGTCATACCCAAAATACTGCAGCGACTGTATTACAAAATTGATTTCTTCTACACATCCTGTTAAAGTTAACTCGGTAGTGTTTCCAAGCTCTTTGAACATAGAAGAAATACTCCAGGCTGGAGGCCAAAATTGCATTAACATAGGAGACAAAAAGATGATCCCAGATTGTGCACTAAATGTAATGTTGATATTTTCAGTTGAATCTGAATAGATAATCTCAAGTCCAGAGAAACCACTGCATCCAGTTAGTAGACCAGATTAGAAACCCTAAGACACCAAAGAAACACGAAATCTTAACTAGAACTTTACCCAAATCTTGGACTAATAACATCTTCAGTTGCCAGCAATTGTCTTGGAACTGAAATGAACTGTGGAGGGATGCTTAGAACAGATATATCCACACCACCAGAGGCAATGTTCCCATTCACGTCACATATCGTATACGAGAAAGAATCCCTCCCGTAGAACCCTTTGAAAGGTGTATATCTAAAGAGATTCCCATATTGAAGAATTGAACCATGACCTGGCTGTGCATAGAAATTCAATTGAGGCAACAGACAGAAAAGGAAAGGAAAATGTAAACTGTGTGTTAGGAAAAAACCTGATCAGCTGTAGATGGACTACTTGATAATATAGGTAAGAGAAAATCGTCTAAACAAATTTTTATACACCATAGTGGAGAATATGTAGTTACAGTATATAATCTTCAATCAATGTGTAATGGAAGTACACCAACCTTTGAAAATTCAAAAATTGTAATGTTATGACCAGCAAAATAGTCATTTTCTAGAGCATCAAAAGCAATTGAATCATCCTCCCAAACCCAGACTGAATCATTCTGTACTCTAGGGAAATACTCACCTGAAGGGCAGAAGAAATACTTGGGTCAGATGAAGTCAGGTAATGAAAAGCAAGAACCTAGCAATTCAATGATTATGTAATTGAATGATTAAAGTGGAAACCCTATATTATAACAAGTCATTTTATCTTACCCTCTATGAATTTCATTTATAGTTTCTAAAGAAAGAACTCACTATTATATACATGCACGCCAAAGGGGCATGGCATCAAATGCACTCCATCAAAAGAAGCACATAACTCATAGGTTCCAACATCCTTTGCCAGGTAGCTTCCACTATACATGCCATCCTTATTATCAGTAAAAGTCCAAATTGAAACAGCTGATCTGTTAGCTGAACTAATCTCCAACTTTAACTTTGACTGCTGTAAGAGGACTGGATTAGAATACGAGTCCATGAGTTGTACTGTGATTTCATTCTTTGTCAGCTTTGGTACTTTTGGACTGAATGTCACAGGTGCTGAAACCGATATATTAACTTTGCCTGCACCAAAGCAATGAAACATCAGAGAAACTTGAGAATCAGAAGATCCATGCATCATCATCCTCAATAAAGTTAGACAAATTAATGTACGATGTATACAAATGCTTGGTTGGATAGATATTGTGTTGTCACTTTTGGTTCATTTTTCAAATAATTCACAAGCTGTAACGTAGGACTATTTCTAACCAAATACAAAAGTTCTGATATGAACACCATCTCTTCAGATCAGCAAGAAAGCACTCCTTTCCTAGTTTGACTCCACAAATTAGCTATTACATGAATATCCATATAGATTAAGAGCATAAACATGTACCTTGCGCATATTCAGAGTATATACATGTACCTGCACAAATTAAGAGCATAAACATATACCTGCACTAACTGCCTTTCTGAATGGATGACCACCATTTAATGGAATATTTCCACAAAATACACGAATGTCATAGATTCCACTCCTCTCTGGTATATAATTAACATCAAAGGCACTAAATCTCATGTTTCTCGGCTGCAACCAAAAATCAATTCTCAATTCCGTCTATTCTAAAGCCTAACATAAAGAACACTATCAAAAATCCTTACATCAAGGTTCGTCTCAGCCAGAGGTGTAAAAGCAAGTTCCACATCATTATGTGCACTGCAATCAAAATTTGTACCACATGGAGTTCCTATTATAGAGAGGCAAGCAATCAAAAATATGTCAAGGTAAGAGTATCCTGTTTATCAAAAAAATGAATTCTAATTTTGATACCATTGACCATCTTCATTGGATGTATGCTTGCTTGTGCTTGATACGAATCAAATTCATCCACTACTTGTACTTTCAGGCTTTCTATCTCAACAAGTGAAGGATATAGATAAGCATCCTTCAAAAAGACAGAAAACCTTGCAGTTTCACCAGCAATAGAGTCATTTAGACCAGACCCATTAACAATACTATTCATTCCATCACAATAACCTATAAAACTTGAAATAGTAGATCAGAAGCTAAATACTGGGAAATGTGCCAACTCTGCTACATAGCTTCATATGCAGCAGGAATATGAAGATGATAAAGTATCAGAAAGTAATCATAAGGGCACAAGCTACTTATTCCATTAACAAAAGCAGCTAAAAGTTCGATCTGGTAAACCGGAAGAGATTGGGAACTTAACATTTCTGAAATATTCTTCCCGTATTTTGAGATTATTCACAAGGTTACCTGCTAATGGAACCTCCGACGTGATTTCTTTTCAGCGAGAAGCTCCTTTGAGTCTAAAATCTAATCATATGTGAACTTCTAAAATGCTAAACATGTGCACAGTCGCGCTATGTTTTTAAACATAGGGGTCAGGCTGCGTACATCCGACCCCCCCTTACCCCGCAATGGGCGGGAG
>JAABOM020000001.1:16494764-16522920 GCA_011800125.2 Solanum clarkiae
AATGATAATACATACATACATATATATATATATATATATATATATATATATATATATATATATACACACACACACTAACATCCACAATATAAGTAAAAACAACGTTCAGCATAAAAATATTTAAAAACATAAAAAAATTGACATAATAAAGACATTGTATAACAATAAAACAAAGTATCCATAAGGACAAATTAAGAACAGGAGCAAAAGAATTCAAATATCATGGTGCATCAAGCATCGGTCTCTGGCTGATCTATGGGGTCCTGGGGCACTATCTCCTCTGCAGCAATACCTGAGCTACCCTCTCCATGTGGAGTGTGCTACTCTCGATCTCTTTGAATAGCTGCCAACAATAGCGACTCCTGTACCACCACCTCGGGTATGGGCTCCTCCTCCAGTATCGGCCTCTTCTGAGTCAGCTCGGGATCATCATCATACTCAGAGGCCTCTTCCCATGGACGTAGGGATGGTCAGCTAGCCAATCAAATGCCTCATCGTATGCCGGTGCCACCTCCGGGACTGCAACAGAAGCTGCCAACATCTGTAATAACTCGGCCTTAAACTTGGCCAACTCCTCAGCCACCACACTCATGTCAGCAGGCCTGGCGCCCTCAAGTCTCCGCCGAACTTTCTCCTCGAAAGCATCTACTCGGGCATCCACTGCTCTAACTCTCTCATCTAGCATATCGCGGCTGAATGCCTTCATCCTCTCCTCTGAGTCCCGTACGATATGGTCAACCCAAGGTCTGACCCGTGCAGATAGAGCCTGAAGTCTGGACTCCGCCATGGCCACCCTACGTAATAATGCCTGAAAAGCACTAACAAAAGTAAGAGAATCAACTTGTAATGTAGTTGTTGCTGGTGATGGAGTACTGGAGGATGGTATGGACTCAATCTCCACTGCTGACATAGGCTCTGTAGTAGCTGGAGTAGTGCCGATAGCAGCTGGTGGTGCACTCTGAATTAGAGGATCTACTAGGAATGACTCTGGAATAGAAGGGGAAACTATACTCTGTAGGACCATCGGGTTCTCATCAGCCTTTATCGGGCCGGGATCCATGGTATGCAGGGCCTCTACATGTGGATCCAAGTGCAAAGAAACACGCAACCCTACCTCATTACACAGTCGATGTATTAAGATGGGAAAAGGTAATGAAGTCTGAGTACGAATTATTGACTCATGGATCTGTTTGGCCATGACTCCTGCCCAATCAATATCGTAACCAGCCAGAATGCTAGCTAGTAGCACAACCCTTTCCAGGGTGATCACATTATCTGTAAAGGTGGGTCTGATGCTCCAACAGATAATAGACCAGCTAAACTTGGCTCTAAATAAAAGGTGGGATTTCACGATCTAAGCAGTGTGGTTTGTGACCCACATAAGTTTCACACCCTCCTCGCATATCTTGCTGGCTATCCACCTGAGCAACTCTATCTTCATGTCCACATACTTCTCACTCATTGTTTTCCTCATCTTAGCAATTTTAGGATCATACTCTGCGGTGGAGTGAGGTACTACATAGTCTGGCCCGAACTGAACCCTCCTGATAGTCTCCTCTGAAATATCAACAACTTTACCCCACACTAGAACTTCTTGCAACCTTGGCTACTCTATAGGCTTTTCCCCTCGAGGAAGATCTTGGACAATAGTGGCATAATAAGCAGCATAGAATTCTCGGACTAGATATGGGGAATACTTGCCCAACTTTTGTGATATCCATGCTAGTAGGTGACGGTTAATCTCTGTCTCCGGGTCAGGTACTTTGCTCAATCTTGAATAATTGAGTCTCGATTCCTCATGAAATTGTCGAACCGGCCTTCCTGGGCCCTTTGGTTCCAACCATTTTTCATATATCTTTTGTATGCCTGGAACACACCATCTAGTATTTCTGGAATCTGTGGAAGTGAAAGTGGTAGTAGGATTGGCCAGAGGTTTAGAACTAGTCTCCTCAGGTTGTGTATAAGATGTCTCAATAAACTCTGACTCTGAAAGTGACCGGCCATCATCCGACCCATCTTCATTGCCCTCCTCTTCACACTGAGAGGGATTAGTAACTTCTATTGGTATTAGTGCAACACGGGCTCGATTCTGAGGCACATTTGCCTTGGGGTTTATCTGGACTCTATGAACTTCCACAGAGCCCTTAGATGTTTCATCATCAGAGGGGTTATCCCTCATCTGTCTTCTCTATGCTTTAGTGGCCTTTTTTCCAATCTTTGGAGCTATATAACCTAAAAAGTCAACCCACAGATGTATCATGAGCACCATAATGTTTGAAACAGATAGAAACTGTAAGGAAAAATTAACAATAGAAACCTAAACACTAAGAGAAAACTCAAACACAATGCAGCGATTCAGCTACAGATTTGCAGGTACGAGTCATATATTGGCTTTGTAGAACCAATATGCTTATAAAAATGCTTTCTGATCTCAGGTACGAGGGACAATTATGACTCGTAGGATGGCCTACAAGTCGTAGTCTAGGCTGGTATCCATCTCCAGAAACATTTTTAATAACTTAGATAAGCTTATGAGATCCTCACTACGGGTTGTAGCAGGTACTACGAGTCGTAAGAGGGTCTCGTATGAGAAATATGACGGAACCACAGGCGACTGGTGCTTGCTACGAGGGACCATAATGACTCGTAGGGGAACCTACGCATCATATAAGTGCCTCATAGCTGAAAATAGAAGACACCAGTAGTGCCTTTCATTTCTTCACGCAAAGTAGAAGCTAAGCATATAATTCAAAATACTTGGCACATAAGAGCTAAACAAAATATTTTGCATATAAGATATCCCACAATGTCATCAGAAATGTAAAAAACCATCATCCCTATTTGGCGAAATCAGTTTCACACTACGTCAACCACACAGAAAACAATATACTTTCCAAGCTCACACTTAATATCTACAAGATGTTCCATAGAGATGCAAGTAACATTTAGACCATTTTAATCACGTCAACAAGTTAAGGCACATGAAACAAACCCACACCTCCTAAATTCCAAATACGACAACAATTCATACAATGGTTGGGCAACATTAAGCATTACATTCCTTGAACTAATGGCCTTCATATTTACAATTACCCACTCAAGAATTCGAACAAGGTTTGAATCACAACAAGACTTTTCAAAGCATGAAAGCCCTAGATTTCATGGCTAGATCAAAAATCACCACATGGCATGATTATACATGGTTAAACTAAGCATACACTCATCTAAGAAATAAGTTCAACACAAAAGAGTGCTAAATTTAACCACGGGGCTTACCGATTGATCAGAGAATTTAACCAAAGCAAAGAGACTCAAAAACCATGCCAAAACCCTAGAAAATAGTGACCTCGCCAGAATCCTTGTCCGAAAATGATGTGGGTAGCCGGGATTTTGATCAGAAAAGTGATTGGGAAGTTGATTAGGGATTTTCCATCGCCTTAGGGATTGGGAAATGTATTTTTTAGGGGTTAAATTTTATTTTGACCCCTTTTAAATGAAACTAGATTGAAATTTTTTAAAACTGCAGATCAGGGCTATGAGACCCCGACGACAAGTTTTAGGTTGTCCTACGATTAGTAGGTCCTGGTCCCGTAGCAGGCCCAACACTTGTGAAAATTTAGAATTCATACCTGCGCACTACGAACCCCATTTACGACTCATAAAAGACCCTATGAATTGAAAGGTTGGCTCATAATGTATGTGCCAACATCATATGCTCACTGTTTTCCTCTACAAGGCATGATTACAAGTCGTTGAGCTCATTATGACTCGTAGGCCTTCTCGTAAAAGCTGCTACACATGATATTTTCTTCAACTCTATAGCTTTTGGTCAGTCCCTGCAGATCACACTAGAAGATATACCAATGTCTAGAACAATACAACTGAACCAATACCTCATCACATCAAAATGAACATCAAACTACTACCTACTAATTCAACAAAAGGTCCAAATTTAAATAGTCCAAAAACATAAGAGATACTTGGGTTGCCTCCCAAGAAGCGCCTTGTCTAATGTCGCGGCTCGACCATGCTATCATGGATAATCAGACTTCTCCAAGAGTTCCATTGCTGCTCCTTATATTCCTCCTTTGCCTATCCTGTAATGCCTCTAGTTTCTCAGCAAGCTGCTCCATCCTATCTCCGAGCCTTTACATTGACAAGGTTTGTTATTCCACTTTGTAGTTTCTTTTGAGAACATCAAACTTTATCTCCCGAACAATGTCATCTTGCTCATTGACCTTGATCAGAACTTGTTCAAGCATATGCTCAATTCTTTTCAACTTATTAGTGATGCAATGTTGGTGTGATAACCTCGGCCAATTTTACATATTATCACTTTTTGGTTTACCTGGGGCTCTCTTCAATGCACTAGTGGATGGTCCGACCTATCTTTGCAAGGGTTGGTCGACTTGGGCAACTTTAGATAGCTTGTCCATATGCTCAGTTATCTCATTAAATGGTCGTCTTAGGAACTCCCAACAGTCCCCTCTAAACAAAGCGTCAGCATGCCTTTGTTGATCGGAGGTTAGTGCTCGGTAGAAACTAGCTGTCAATTCGTCATCAGTCAGACCATGGTTTTGATTCGTTGCCAAGCACTTCTTGTATCTTTCCCAAGCTACTACCAAAGGTTCTCCTGGCACCCTTTTGAAATTGCAGATATTGTTCTATAGCTTTTGCTTGTTAGACTCTTTATAGAAGTTCACGAGGAAGACTCTCTGTACCTTCCCCAGTTAGAATAAACATTGGGTGGGAGAATTGACCACCATTCCGCAGCTTCACTCCGGAGAGTCATGGGAAAAGCCTGAAGAGCCATGGCCTCCCAAGTAGGATGTCTTGTCCCAAAAACCGCCCTCAATATTTGAGTAAAATTTTGTAGGTGAATTTGGGGGTCTTCGGACTCTTGCCCATAGAATAGGGCTCTCCTTGGCAAGGTTTCCAACAAGTTGTTTGCAATGTAGAACTTTTGTTCAGTCATAGTACCATCCAACCTGCACTTAAAATCAACTAACAAAAGAAAAAACAAAAGTAGAATACATGACACTTTAGAAATTCATACTAGATCTGGCTAATAGCGAATTCAAGTCAAAACCTAGTCGTATTCCCCGGAAATGATGTCATAATTTTTGATGATGTTCACGCTCCAATAAAAAAGTGGTCCCTGTCAGCAATTAAAATCCACAGGGAATACAGCACTTGACTACAAGAATCTGCTACTAATCATTTCAAGCATAAATAAATAAAATCTCTAAATGAGCGGGGTTTTGTGATTCAAAAACAAAGTAAAACAAACACTAAACTATGATGAGAGAAAACACTCGATTTTAGGGATAACTTGGTTATTATGTTCACCATGGTTCATTGACTAAATTACCTTAGGTAACACAACTACAATTGAAAATTCGCATGTATGATGGTAACTTAGGTTCTTCCAGCCCACTTATGAAGGTAAAGGTCGAATTTCACCATGGCGCTTAGTCGGCCACCGTGGCGTGCTAACTAACTGTCACCAATTATCCCAGTCAACCTCCCCTTGGTCAAATTTTGTTGATTAGACGAGAACACATCAATCAAATCCTATTATCTACTTCCGTTTTCCTATTCGTCACTAGCTTAGTTGGGCTAGTGATAGTAGGCGAGGTTTGGTGTTGGCCACCACCAAACGACAATCATAATGAAGGAAAATAGACAATACATGCAAACCCCAATTGTAGAAACGTGATAAAGCTAAGTTATTTCAAGTCAAATACCCATGATTCCCATAAGCTCAAGTTGTGGGTGCTTAGCTACTCATGGCTAAGGCAATAAAAGTAAAAATGCAAATAAAATACATAACTGAAAGTTTTACCAAAAATACTGAAGAATGTAGGCACCACAAGTTGCAAACCCAAAAGCTTGATTGATAAAAAATGAATACAAAGCAAGATTTGCAATCCTCCAAAATGGGTTTTTCAAGAGAGTATAATAATAAACTAATCTAAAATCCTAAAATATTCTTGAGAGAATATTCAAAGGTAAGTCCTATCTTCTCCAATCTCGAATCTCCTTCATACAAACGTAACTTAATGTATTTATAGTGTTTACAAATAAACTCTAAAAATAATACAGAAAAGACAGCTGGCAGCTGGTACACCTTGAAGGTATGACTCGTGGGTGACCTAAGAGTCATAGTCAGGGTCTCGTATCAGGTTATTGGCATCTTGGACTGAACTGGTATGACCCACAAGTACGAGTTGTTGCTTGAGCTACGACTCGTATGTTTCTCTCGTAGTCTTGGCCTTCAGTTTTTTGGTCTAATATTTTGGCTCTTTGATTCTTGCTACGAGTCCACCTATACGAGTTATAGTGCAACTTATGACTCGTAGGATGGCCTTGTAGGGTTGATTTCCACTTAGCAGATTTCTAAGTTTTTGGTCTCTGTTTTTCACTACGACACACCTTATGACTCGTAGCGTGTGCTGCGACTCGTAGGTGAGCTCGTATATACTTACTTTAGCAAAATCTGTAATTTTACTTCAAAATCATGCCGACCTAACTTTTCTGCAAGAACAAAAGAAAAACACATAAGAAGTCGCATTGAGAACTCACAAAATCCCTTGTTTTAGACATCAAATGTGATATATTTTGATAGCACATCAATGATTAGGAGAGTAATTATTATTACCCTGACGAAGAGGTGTTGAGTTTATCTTTTCTGCTACAGCAGTAGTAATCTGTGTTGATAGCGACTTCTTGTCATCCTCATAATTTAAGAAAAGCTCATGATCCAGAAGTTTTTCATAAAGCTCTTCATAGGAAATTGTTGAATCTCTAGCACGAATGGCAGCAGACAGTTCTCAAAATTTAGATCCGAGTCCACTGAGAATTTTAACAATAAGTTCTGGATTTGATATAGGCGCGCCAGTAGTTGCAAGTTCATCACAAAGTGAACAAACTAGATGAAGATAATCTACGATCGGACGAGACTCTTTAGTAAAGCGAGCCAATCGGTCTCGCAAGCTGAAAATCCTTGTCTGAGATTGGTTTGCATAGGCAGTATGCAAAGCATCCCAGGCAGCTTTGGCAGGGATCGCAACAGCAACAGTGGGGGCAAGTATAGGATCAACGGAGGCCAAGATAGCATTTTGAATTAACTGATCCTAGCGATACCATGGGAAAAATGTAGGGTTATCAACATCATGATTGTTTTGTGATATGGTGCTTGTGGGGGAAGGGATGGAGCCATCGAGATGCCCATACAGATTGTGACTACGTATAAGCATTAAAACTTGAGCTTTCGACAGGGAGAAATTGTGACTGCCACTAATTTTATAGATAGTTGGGTCATAGGATTGAATTGGACAATAATAATGGAGTTATGGACTCCATCAGCATTAGTCACAGAAATATTAGAGGCCATTTGGATGATTAGCAAAGAGAAAAAAAAGAGAGAGAAAAAAGGATCAACTCGTTGGAGTTTAGGAGGGTTCTGATATCATAAAGAGGCGAGAGCAGATGATGGCAAAAGGTTGTAATTCGTATTATTGACCATACATTGCTATATAAAGAATGTACAAGAAGATAATCCCTATTAACAAAACCTAAGTATAAGGAAAGAGTTACACCAAATTCCTAAAGATTAGGAACTAGGACAATTGAATTCTATAGAACTAAGGATTATTCTTAATCATTCGTTATTACCTTCAACTAATAAAAACTCTCAAAATATTAATGAAAACTATTTATTTCTTTTTTTCCTCACAGTATGTAGTTTGAACAGAATACTTAGCCTATTTATAGAGGTTATCGCCTTTTTCCCCCAATAAAGAATCATTAAACAATCTTTGGTGGAAGCAGCAATAAAAGTATTAGTGAAAGACACATTGTGATAAGATAGAGCAATAAAGTATAGAAAGTATTAAAATGAAATCCAATAACCCCCCACTCATATTTAATATTATAGGCGGTCTATCAACTAAAGGAAGACTAATATGCATAATGAAGGTGTGGCTGCATTAAACCTCCACTTAATGAAACAGTAACTTTTACTCCAGAGTCGTAGTGGTCTCAGACTTGAACTACGACTGCTTAAGGAAATAAAATATTACTGCTCACACATAATAATCAAGTTGTTGACATGAACTTTATTAGCCAGCACATTACGGCCTTCTGTTATCCCAATTTCATAAGTGTCTTTGAGAATGAGCCAAATTCTCATAGGAAGCGGCCTACTTCAACACTCACATAGGTGAAATTTGTCAATAATGTTCCTGTATAATAACACTCCACTTATACGGGCTACAAATTTTCATTAATAGTTTTTTTAAACTCAACCTCATAAATCACTATAGGAAATAATGCACTCACATCATAGGGAGGGAATAAATAATAGCGCATTTTTTCACAACAAGTCATCCTATGATTCGTTCTTCCCATTGAATCTGGTTATGGGATCTCTAGTCCCCAAGTTGGGTTTCCTCATATATGACTTAGAAATTTATAGGCTTCAATTCCATCCCCCTCGATGCACTCCAGACTTTCTCTCTTGTTAAGGCCTTAGTAAGAGGATTTGCAAGATTATCACAAGATTTGACATAATCAACATTAATGGTACCACTTGTCAAATGTGATCTTACATTACTGTGTTTCATCCTTATAGGTATGGATTTACCGTTGTAATAACGATTTTGAACTCTACCAATTGCAGCGGTGCTATCACAGTGAATTAAAATAAGAGGAAATTAGTTTTTCAAAATAAGGAATTTGAAATAACAAATCTCTCAATCAATTCGCTTCCTCACTAGTTGAAACTAAAGCAATTAGTTGAGCCTCCATGGTAGAGTTAACAATAATAATTTGCTTTTTAGATTTCCAACAAATAGCACTACCATCCAAAGTAAAAATATATCTAGTGGTAGAACAGGAATCACCTAATAAAGTGTCCCAATCTGCATCAGAAAAGCCTTCAAATACAGCATGATATTTTTATAGAACAAACCACAATATTTTGTTACAATTAAATATCTTATAACTCTCGTTATAGCATGTCAATATTCTTTGTCTGGCTTGCTAGTAAACTTGCTAAGTACTCATACCGCATATGCAATATCAAACCTAGTGCAATCAGTCATATATCTCAAACTTCCAATTAAGCTAGCATATTTCTTTTGATTTATCACATCAGTTTCACTTTGTACAGGAAACAAGTGAATATTTGAATCAAAAGGAGTTACAATATGCTTGCAATCAAGAAAGTTATACTTTTTCAAAATTTTTCCAACATAATGTGACTGGTTAAGGACATTTCCATTACATGTTCTAGTCATTTTTATTCCAAGAATAAAGTTTGTCTCACCAAGATCTTTCATATCAAAATGGTTTCTAAGAATATTTTTTGCTTCATCAATAACTTTCACATTAGAGCCGAAGATCAATAAATCATCAACATATACGAAAATAATAACATGTGAATTATTCCAAGACTTATGATATATACACTTATAACACTAATTTGTTTTAACTCATTTTCAATCATGCAGGAATCAAACTTTTCATGCCATTTCTTTGGTGCTTGTTTCAAGTCATATAGAGATTTAGAAAATTTACATACTTTGCTTTCTTGACCTGCTTTAACAAAACCCTCGGGTTGTTCTACATAAATCTCTTTATTTAGGTCTCCATTTAAAAAAGCAGTTTTTACATCTATATGATGAATTTGCAAATTAAAAATTATAGCCATAGTAATTAAAGTCCAATGAATGTAATTCTCGTTACCAGAGAAAAAGTGTCAAAAAATTCTAGGCCTTCAAGTTGCTTAAATCCTTTTGCAACTAGTTTAGCCTTATACTTATCAATAGACCCATCCGATTTTAACTTTTTTCGTAAGATCCATTTGCAACCAATTGTTTTACAACCCGGTGGTAAATCAATTAACTTCCAAGTTTTATTAGAAATTAGTGACTCCATTTCATCATTTACAGCTTCTTTCCAGAAAATTGCATCATATGAAGATAAAGCTTCTTTTAAGTGAGAGGGTCATCTTCAACATTAAAAACATAAAAATCATGTCCAAAATCTTTTTCTATTCTAGCTCTTTTACTTCTTCTTAACTCAAAATTACCAATTCTTTTATTTTTTTTAAAAGTAAAAGTAGAAGAACTAGGTAGTGACAAAATATTTTGTTCAGTCCTTTGACCCCTACTTTTTTTAGAATCAAAGGAAACTTATTTTCATGAAAAATAGCATCACTTAATTCTATTACAATATTATCTTCAAGATTAAAAAATCTGTAGGTTGTACTGTTTGAAGCATAACCAAAAAAAGCACAAGTAGTAATTTTCTTACCCAATTTTGTAAATTTGGGATCTATTAGCCTCACAAAGACTAGACAATCCCAAACTCTTAAATATCTCAAATTTGGCTTGTGACCTTTCCACAATTCAAAGGTGTTAGTTTGGACTTTTTATGAGGCACACGATTTAACACACAACAAGCAGTCAAAATAGCTTCACCCCAAAAATTTAAAGGTGCACTTGACTCAATAAGCATGGCGTTAGTTAATTTAACAAAAGTTAGATTTTTCCTTTCCGCTACACCATTAGATACAGGAGAATAAGGAGTAGTTTCATGAATTATTCCCAATGATCTAACAAAAGGATTAAACTCAATTGACTCATATTCACGGCCTCTATCACTTCTTATTATTTTTATTTTTTTTCCAAACTGATCTTTAACCTCATGGAGATTATCTTTAAAATACTCAAAGCATCACTTTTATTTTTCATTAAGTAAACATATGTAAACTTAGAAAAATCATCAATAAAAGTGATAAAGTATCTATTCCCTCCACGAGTTAAAATTTCTCCAAGTTCACAAATATCAGTGTGAATTAATTCTAATAAATCAGTTTTTCTTTCAACTTGAAAATGAGGCCTTTTAGTGATTTTGACTTTGCTACAAGCTTTACACTTTCCAAACTCTTTTTTAACCATTGGGATTAATCCTAAACTACTAATGATTCCAACATATCGATCATTTATATGACACAAACGAGCATGCCAAAAATTAGTAGAAGAAAGCATATAAACAGAAGTAGAAAGTTTATTCATTTCAACATTCAATTTAAACATCGTGTCACATGCATATCCCTTTCCCACAAAAATATCCTTTTTCAAAATTACATACTGATCAAATTTAATAATCTGTTTAAAGCATGGCGTTAGTTAATTTAACCAAAGAAGAAAACTAGACATCAAATTTTTTCTCATGGAAGGAGTAAAAAATACATCTTTCAAAGTTAATACCCTTTCAGAGATAAAACACAATTCGACATCTCCCATTCCAAGCACTTGAGTTGTGTGAGAATCACCAAGCATGATGGTTTTGGACTCCTCAAAAGGAGTATATTTTTTGAATCAGTTTTTTCTATAACAGACATAACGGTTTGCACCAGAATCAGTCCACCATCCATCAACATTTTCAAACATTAATATGTCTGTAATCACTGCTACAAAAGGTTCTTCGGTAATATTTGTCTGAGGTATAGGCCCACATTTCCAGTATCTGCAAAATCGATCAATATGCCCACTCTTGCCACAGAGAAAACATGGTCCTTTTTCTTGAAATTATTAATTTTGTGCATGATTATTTTCACCATTATATTTCTTGGGAGGTCTACCATTCTTTTTCTTGAAATTTTTCTTCTTAGGCTTAGTATAGGTATTTTTGTTAGAATCAGGATTAGCATTATTCGAAGTAACTAAATTTACCTTCGATGTGATGTTGCTCTCTTCTAACTGCAAAAAGTTCATCTTGGCCTATTGTCTGCTCCTCCATGTGAATTTTCATAATCAACGACTCAAGAGAGGTTTCCTTTTTTTGTAGCGCATAATTTTTTGAAATTCCTTCCAAGAAGGTCGAAGTTTATCAATTATGCCACAAACAATCAGGTTATCCTAATTTTGATCTCGTTTGATCTAAGCTCTCCAATAATCATGATGAAGTCTTAAGCTTGAGCTATCACTGATTTGTTGTCCATCATTTGGAACCGAAAAGATCGGCTAGCTACATATTATTTCGCTCTCGCTTCCCCCGTATCATACTTACTCTGCAATACTTTTCAAATTTCCTTTGCACTAGAGTAAGTTCTTTCATAATAATCATAAAAATTATCAGATAGACAATTAAGAAGATAATACCGGCATTTATAGGAGTCATCATTATACTTATCATATTTCTATTGATGAGAAATATGTTCATCATTATTCATGGAAAGGATATCTATTTTATTTGGATTCTTCTCAGTTAACACATAAGAAACATTGAGAAGACTCAAGTAGAAAAGTATTTTACTCTTTCACCTCTTAAAATGATTACCATCAAACTGGAATGACTTTTTGAGATCTCCCATCTTGATATTCGTAGATTTTTCAATTGTAGCCATATTAAATCTCCTTGAAATTGTTGGTGAAATTACAATAAAATTACAAATTACAATTGAAAAAATAAAAATGAAGAATAAAATTCTACAAGCTGAGGCATGGATATCTCGCTCTTTTTAAGGAGATTCAAGCCCACTATAGCAAATATTTTACCGGTCCAATAGTATTCTCGTTGACATGTCCCCTCCAAGATACAATAGCTTTTTCACAAAATGTGTAACTCAACAACTCCGGACAATAGTTGAGTCTCAAGCTCCACAAAAAAGAACATCTTCCTTCAACTAATAAAAACTCTCAAAATATTATGTAAACTATTTACTTGTTTTCTTATTTTCTCACTGTATGTAGTTTGAGCATAATGCTCAGCCTATTTATAGAGGCTATCGCCTATTGCCCCCAATAAAGAATCATTAAACAATCTTTGGTGGAAGGAGCAATAGGAGTATTAGTGGAAGACACATTGTGATAAGATAGAGTAATAAAAGTTATAGGAAATATTAAAAATGCAATCCAACAAAGACAGAGAGTAAAGAAAAATACACTGAGTGTTTTTTCAATGAGGTATACCATAGACTAATAAGAAAATAGTCTGTAAAGAAAAATACAGTGTGAGCGATATTTTTAGTAAGATGGAAAATCAAAAGAGGGTATTTCTTTTGTGTATGTAGAAGTTTTTTATGAGTATTGTACTCTGCCTACATGGTGTAAAATTTCTTATTATAATAATATTATTCCCTTATTTAAAAAGGATTTTCATGTAAAATTCTTGGTGTTATTATTTTTTTCATTTTATTCATATTATTTACCATATCTATTTTGTGTTATTCCTCATTTTTCCCAACAACTAATATCAGAGTTAAGGTTCTATCTGAGTATGCTTTGTGGTAGTAGCACAGTCTGAATTTCCACATTAGAAAAGAATTATTTTGGTTTCAAAGATAATTCTTTGGGAAAAATAATGAAAGCCAACACTAGTAGAATAGTTACTTTGAATGACACTAATTATATCATTTAGAAGGGAAAAATGGAAGATCTACTTTATGTTAAGAACTTTCTTCAACCAGTCTTTTTTTACTGTAAAGCCTAAAAATAAAACTGTTGAAGAGTGAAATCTGTTATATAGACAGGTCTATGAATTTCTTAGACAGTGGATTGACGATAATGTGTTGAACCACATTTTTAGGAAAACACATGCTCGAACCCTATGGGAGCATCTTGAAAGTTTGTATGCTCGGAAGACTGAAAATAATAAAATGTTCTTAATAAAGCAGATATTGAGTTTACAATTTATTGATGGTTCTCTGATAACAGATCACCTGAATAATCTTCAGGGGATCATGAACCAGTTGTCTGCTATGGGCATTAAATTTGATGTACAAATTTAAGGCTTGCTTCTACTTGGTTCCCTACCAGATTCTTCAAAAATATGTAGAATGTCATTATCAAATTCTGCTCCAGATGGTGTGATCTCTATGGATTTCGCTAAGAGCAGTATCTTGAACGAAAAGATGAGAAGAAAATCTCAAGGTTCTTCTTCATCATATGTCCTAGTGATAGGCCTCCGGGGAGAAACAAAAATCATGGTTCTCAGAATGGAGAATGCAACAGGAGCAAATCTAGAGGCAAACTTAAAAATATTGAGTTCTATCATTGTGGTATGAAAGGGCACACAAAAAAGTTCTGCTGGAAATTAAGGAGGGAGAACAAAGAAAATAAAGAAATAAAGAAGAAGGCATGAAAATTGCCTAGCCACCATTGCCACTGAAGATCTTGTTATCGTACTTGATGCGGATCTAATAAATATTTCTTGTTATTAGTCATGCTAGATTGTGGACACTGGTGTCGCATCTCATGTGACATCGATGAAAGATTTTTTCTCTTCCTATACTCCTGGTGATTTTGAAACCTTGAGTATGAGTAATGAGACTGTGTCTAAGGTGGTTGGCATTGGTACAATTTGTTTAGAAACTAGTACTGAAACTAAACTAGTTTTGAACAATGTGAAACATGCATCTGATGTTCGTCTGCACCTAATTTCTATCGGTGTATTAGATGATGAAGGATACATTAATACCAATGGTGGAGGCATATGAAAACTCATAAAGGTTCCTTGGTCGTGGCTCATGGCGACAAATGTCATGGTAAACTACGACTTCTACTTGTGTCAATATGGTGAATACATTTGAGGATGATAATTTTTCAACGATATGACACAAGAGATTTATCCACATCAATGAGAAAGGACTCAATGTTCTAGCCAAGAAGGAATTGTTGTCAGATTTCAAAGGTGCTAAATTAGAAAAATGTGAGCAATGTCTAGCTGGGAAGCAAAATAGAGTTTCCTTCAAGTTTAATCCTCCCTCAAGAAAGGCAGAGTTGCTTGAGTTAGTGCACTCTGATTTATGTAGTCCAATAAAGACAAAGACTCTCGGTGGTTCCCTCTACTTTGTCACTTTCATTAATGATTGCTCGAGAAAACTTTGGGTCAACATCTTAAAGACTAAAGACCAAGTGTAGGTATCTTTAAGTAGTTTCAGGCTTCAGCTGAGAGAGAAACTGGAAAGAAATTGAAATGTATTCATACTAATAATGATGGTGAATATTGTGGACCATTTGACAAATACAGCAAGCATCAAGGTATTACACACCAAAAGACTCCTCAGCTTAATGGTTTAGCCGAGAGGATGAACTGGACCTTGATGGAAAGAGTTAGATGTTTGCTTTTTGAAGCAAAGTTGTCAAACTCCTTTTGGGGGGAGGCTTTATTGACCATTGCACATGTGATTAATCTATCTCCAACTGCGGCTTTGCAAAGTGATGTTCCAACTAATATTTGGTATGGCAAGGAGGTTTCCTATGACCATTTGAGGGTGTTTGTTTGCAAAGCATTTGTACATGTGCCAAAAGACGAGAGGTCAAAGTTAGATGCCAAGACAAGGTAGTGCATCTTCGTTGGATATGGCCTTGACGAATTTGGTTACAGGCTATATAATTCAATTGAAAAACGCTTATGAGAAGCCACAATATTGTATTCATAGAGAATCAAATAATTGAAGATATTGAGAAAGCAAAGAAGTTGGAATCCTCCAATTATGATGGCTTGGTTTATCTTGATTAAGTTCCTCATACAAGTGTGCATGATGTTGGTGGGCTTGATGATCGTGACGATACCCAAAATCTTGTTCAGGATCAACAAGCTAATATTGATAATAATAATGATGGTGTTATTAATGATCTTCCAGCTCATAAAGTTGTGGACGAACCAAATATTTCTTTCAGGAGGTCCATAAGACAATGTGTCCTCTCATCTCATTATCCATCAAATGAGTATGTGCTACTCACTAACGGGGGAGAACCTGAATGTTATTAGAGAGGCTGTGGAAGATGAGCACAGAGATCAATAGATAGATGCCATGTAAGATGAAATGAAATCCTTGCATAAGAACCATACTTATGAGTTGGTGAAATTGTCTAAGGGCATGAGAACTTTGAAAAATAAATGGGTGTTCAAAGTTAAAATTGAAGAACACACCCAAAAGCCGAGATACAAAGCTAGATTGATTGTTAAGGGATTCAGTCAAAGAAAGGGCATTGACTTTGACGAAATATTTTTACTTGTCATGAAAATGTCCTCTATTGGTACAGTTCTTGGTTTGGCTGCTAGTCTAAACTTAAAGATAGAGCAGATGGATGTGAAGATGGCTTTTCTTCATGGTGACCTAGAAGAGAAAATTTATATGGAATAACCTGAGGGCTTCAAAGTAAATAATAAAGAAAATTCCTTTCTTCTCTAACCGCCGAAGATTACTGGTATGCTCGAGAAAATGGGTTTAGAATTCGACCTCCCCTTATACGCTCTAAAAGGGGGTCATGGACACGGAGTCAGAAAGATTAGATCTCAATGCGGAATTTGCATACTTTGATAGAGCTTTTTAGAATGCATAAGACCTTCTTAGGAAAGTATCTATCCTTCTCTTACAGTCAATCATTCCTAAAGTCAAGACATTGAAGACAGTAAAGGGGAACCTGCTAGCGAATGCAGAAAGCAATTGAAGGCATTCTAGTTTGTTCAATGTAGTTTGAAGACCTACAACAAGAGGCCCAGCTACGCAAAGCTCCGTCAAATCCAACAGCTATTGGCCGGAGAAGCTCTTTCTTTTCTTTCAGGAGTTGGTTGGTGGCATGGACACAGGATACCAGGCCGAGAAACCTGGTCAACCATTCCCCTATGTGTCAATCGCTAGCGTAGTCAGGGCCTTGGGAATCAATAAGAAAACAAGTGCTAAGTTTCAAATCTGTGAATAAACCGAAAGGACTCGCTGGCCATTAGGGATCGAGTGGTAAGGACATGATCCGCAGGGGAAGAGATTCCTCATTCTTCTATTGGGTACAGGTGCACGAACGACAACTCTGGACCCTTTAAATGATGATGCATTCCGTGGTCAGCAAGAGGTGGCCGACAAGGCCCCTTTCCTTAGAGATGAAGCTTGGATACGGTTTCCCGATCGGAGATCCATGGATCAAAGTAGGTATCTCCCCATGGTCTTTCGCCTCTGAAAGTATCCTTCCTTCTCAATGCCCGGGCATCCATCCAATGGATTCTTTTTAGCTGCGGCGGGTTGAGGCACTTCTTCGACGGTCCCCGTACGCCTGGCCTGCCGGCTCACTCTGAAAAATTCATGATTTATATATGTTTCAGGACGGTGAGAGGCCGAGAGCTGGGAACACAATAAAAAGAATTTCTCTCGAGCGGGAATCTTCTTCTTTATCAAATTAAACTGCTTTCCCCGGAGCAGCAACTGAAAGAGAAAATACCGATTTATTCATCTGCACCGAAAAAGAGCTAAGCTCGGAAGTCACAGAGCTCTCTTCTCTTTCAATGGCAGCAGCTAGTTTAAGTTCAATGTCAGCCAGATTCCTTATCATTTATTTGATGATGAATAAATTTCTTAAAATCCTGGAGCAAGTAGGTATATATATCTTGTATTTTACCAAGACTACCCACCTTGTTTTAGGAAAGGCTACCATCACCTGGGTAATGTTGAGGCGTAAAGACTCTTTTTTGGTAGAAAAAAATGAACCAGGCTCAAAAAGAGTCTTATGGCCTAAAGTAAGCTCTTAGAGAGTGGTACAAAAAGTTTGAATCTGCTATAGCGGAGCAAGGCTACAAGAAGACTTCCTCAGACCATTGTGTATTTGTACAAAAAAATTTTGATGATAATTTTATCATCCTATTGTTGTATATGGATGATATGTTGATTGTGAGAAAGGATACTTTCAAAATTGACGAGTTGAAGAAATAGTTGTGTAAGTCTTTTTTTATGAAAGACTTAGGCCATGCCAAACAAATTTTAGGCATGAGGATCACTCATCTCAGAGAAGAAAGGAAGATTTATTTGTCACAAAAGAAGTACATTGAACATGTACTGGAGTTCTTCAATATGAAGAATGTTAAGCCTATCAGCACACCTCTTGCTAGTCATCTGAAGTTAAGCAAGAAGATGTGTCCTACAGCCAAGGAGGAAAAAGAAAATACGACCAAAATTTCATATTCCTCTGTCATTACAAGTCTGATGTATGCAATGGTATGCACTAGATCAAATATTATTCATGCAGTTGGTGTTGTCAGCAGATTTCTCAATAATCTAGGAAAAGAGCATTGGAAAGCTGTGAAGTGGATACTCAGGTATCTGAGAGGAAGCTCAGATGTATGCTTGTATTTTGGAGGCTCTAGCCTAATCTTGAAGGGTTATACAGATGCTGATATGGCTAGTGACCTTGATAATAGAAAGTCCACTACTGGATATTTATTTACTTTTTCAGGGGGACTTATATCATGGCAGTCAAAGTTATAGAAGTGCGTTGCACTATTTATAACTGAAGCTGAGTATATTGCGGCTACTGAAGCTAGCAAAGAGATGATATGGCTTAAACAATTTCTTCAAGAGCTTAGACTGCAGCAAATGGAGTAGTCGTCTATTGTGATAGTCAAAGTGTGATAGATTAGGGCAAAACTCGATGTACCATGCAAAAACGAAACACATAGATGTGAGATACCACTGGATTCGAGAAAAGATAGAGGACAAATTTATAGAGATTGAAAAGATCTCTACAAATGAGAATCTTGCGGATATGCTGACTAAAGTTGTGATAAAAGACAAGTTTGAATTAAGCAAAGAACTTGTCAGCATGAGCTATCTCTAAAAAGATGGAGGTATCTCCTTCCGATGAATGGATCTAGAGGGGGAGATTAATTGGGTCCATACCCATTTTCTATCAAATAAAAAAGAAAGGGAGCAAATTGATTGCAGAATGCAATTTGCAAATTGCATATTGCAAAAGGTATATGCCAACCTTCCTCTTCTCTGATTGGTCAAGAGAAGAGCTGGAGAACTTTTCCTCTGTTATAAATAATGAGCTTCGGCTCTCTCATTAAACACACTAATAAATACAGAGAGTAAAGAAAAATACATTGAGTATTTTTTCTGTAAGCTATACCATAGACTATATAAGAAAATAGTCAGTGAAGAAAAAAAACACAAATCTCATTGTGTAAGGAATAAATTTCAATTTGTTCCCCACTCTTTTTAAATTTACCAAAAATCCCTTGAAAAGAACCACTTCGGGATACATTGAAAGCAGCTCATGATACATAAACAATTTAGTTATTTCCTTCCATAAATTAAGCTAATTAATTCCATAAATTAAGTTAATTAACACTAATCACTTATAAACAATTTAGTTATTTCCTTCCATAAATTAAGCTAATTAATTCCATAAATTAAGTTAATTAACACTAATCACTTATTTTCCATTTAAAAAAAGTAACAGTTTCCTTTAAAAAATAATTTCAAGAATTTGAATCATAAATCAAGGTAATTAATATCAATCAATTTATTTCCCATAAAAGAAAATAACAAATTTCTTTTAGAAAAACACTACCGAAATTTGAATTCAATTTTCCTACTGGTTTTCACTTCAAAATAGCTGAAAAATCAACAATAGGAGCTAATCTACGATCAATGGGGTGATTATGTTGAGACATTGCAGGCAATTTGACAAGAGGAGATCGATGAGAAACGTAAAAGGAGATCGGCGAGAGGAATATAATAATAGCCATTGCAGGAGATCGACGAGAGAAAATATAAAAATAGCCATAGCAGGAGATCGACGAGAAGAAGAATCATAATCATTGAAGAAGAATCATTGAAGAAGAAGAAGATTATATCATGTTTTGCTAATTGATTTGGGTAGATTCGTGTTTTGCTAATTGATTTGGGTTGATGAATCTATTAACCTAAATATAGTCATTTATCAAATACATAATGATATTTATACAAAGTATGAAATAGTTGGATGTAGTGATTCATGGGGGCAATATGTATCTAGTGTATTTATTGTGTATTTTGATGAGTTCTGGCGGCCAAAACGGCAGTCTAGGGGTCCCATTGACGAATCATTTGGCGGTACGCCGAATGGGGGCCCCTGGTTGCCTTTTTTTTTTTTTTTACAGTTTCTTAGCCTTTCCAGAATGTTTGGGCGGTCACATTCGGTGGATCTCCGAATGTATTAGGTGGCTCGTCGAATTTGACAATTCAGACACCTTTCAGTAAAATGGTCATAATATTTTACTCAATACTTTGATTAAGGCAAAAGTAGATGTATTGGAAACCTAATTCAAAGATCTTTAATGTAATATATTATTGAATCTCTAAATCATAGTGCCGAGAGATATGACCATTTAAAGTTGACCCTTCCATGAACTCATATTGAAACTTAGTCGATTGAAAAGTTTTGAACTTGTCTTGACCTTGTGTGTCCTTTATGACCTCAAACCACGTCCAACACACTTCAAGTACTTAGAAAGAACCTTAACATGCATTCGTAACTTTGGAGTTACTGGATCACCTGTTTTAATAGGATTTCATATTGAAACTCAATCGGTGTTTTAATAGGATTTCATATTGAAACTCAATCGGTAAGGAAGATTTCATCTTAACTTTGTTTTAAAGGATCTTTGTGACCTTTATTCATTTCAACTCTATCATCCCACTATAGAATAGGCTTTAATACCTATATTCAAGGTTAGAATCACTCGGTATGATCTCATACATATTAGAGAAAAGTTCAAATCTTAGCTTCGGAATTTTCAAGGATTACACCCTCCCTTCTTCTTTTTCTTCTTCCTTATTTCTTCGTTACTTTCTTTCTTCATTCCTTCCTCCTCCTTCTTCCATGTTCATAGCTTCTTCAAAAATTATCACTAAATTCAACATGCCACTAACGTAAGTCATTTCGAGTGAATTATATATTAAGAAACTCAAGATATCGAGAAAAGCTCATATCTAACTTTTACACTACTTAGATGATTTTGAGTTGGTCGAGATTCAAAGATTTCATTAGTCATTAAAGCTTCTTATATATACCATCTATACAATATCGATACATTAAATATATATATACACACACATGCAGACATATTTGTTGAAATTTTTTTGGTTGTGTAAATATTGGTAAGCATACAACTCTTTGGATCAGGGCTTTGCTAATCCAAATGCCAGAAAGATCGCTACAACCAAAACTAGAATATAGACCTGATTCAAGCTGTACTTTTCATCTTTTCAAATTCTGAAATGCATTGTTCCAAAAATAATGCAGAAGACATTATCCTTCCAAAAGAATCTCCAACTGTGTAGTAAATGCCTTTGAGCACTTAGAATAGAATAGGCAAATTACTTAAAAGACCCCCTTACACTTTGACACAAATCATTAATTGCACACAAAAGCTATTAGGATTCTTAATTAGCTATTTGACAGTCTCTTACCGTGCACGATCTCATCCTTAAGAACCATTTTTAAGAAAAATAATGCGAGTGAATTTGATTTGGGATTAACTTAATGGTGGGGTTACAAGATTATGTTTTAACTGGAAAAAAATATCTACTTTTTGAACTACAGAAACAATTACACTGTTAATTTATTATCAAGAAGAATAGTCTCTGTAATAATATTTCTCTTCTATTTTTCCAACTGTTACCACATCACAATAGATTCGTCCCCGAATACAACAAGAGACTAGGTAAAACTGCCTTGATCTATTAGATTAGTGATCCTTTCTTCCAGGACACCTATAAAGTTTCAAATGATCTTTATACCCACAATATAATGAGGGGGCCAAAATGAGCCTTTAGTTTGGAACACAATACATTATTTCGAATCAACTTTCAGATATGGAAATTTATCTTGTATGCAACAATAGGAGGTCAGGCTTTTCCACAAACTTTTTCCAATCATTGCAGAAGCTTGCAACAGTTGCTCCATCAAGAACTCTATGATCGGCACCAATATTTATCTGAAAAAACAAAAAACTATCCGCATGAGATACTGAACTCACCCTGTATGGTGCTGATTATCGAAATTGGGTGAAAGGTGCCTCGTGAAGGTCTTCAAATCACTACATACCGTCATGACTGATGCAGGACATACATTCCCATCTTCAGCAAAGTGTGGAATTTTCTGGATTCGGCCCATTGCTATGATGGCAACTTCAGGTGAATTTACAAGCGGGCAGCCAAACTTGCCACCAATTCCTCCAATGTTGCTTAGAGTAATAGTTCCCCCTGATATATCATCAGAACTAAGCTTGTTTATCTTAGCAAATTTCTGTAGCCGTGATAGTTCCTTTGTTATCTGTAGCAGAAACCATATATCCAGTTGACAGCCATAGGGAAGCACAAACATGCATTTTGTAGTATTATAGATATATACACAATAAAAGATAAGAGGAATTGATCTTGGACTATGAAAACAGTATCACTAGGAAAGGGGGAAGGTTCCATTCCAAGAATACATAGTCAAAAGTTCTCCCAGCCACCTTTCACACTAGGTAAGACAAATCAAACACAGAAAATGGATATAGGTTACTTGTATTGAACAGAACGAGCAAAATACACTGAGAATTTTGTCAGCAGGGGAAATAAAGAGGGAGGGGAAAGGGAAAAGACCAAGTGTTGAGACATAACTCAAAGAAGTTCGTAGCTACTTTAATAGGGCAAGAATGAGATGCAGGAAATATTTACAGGTTGCTAGCGTGGAAAAAAACAAGCCAGATACTGCATTTTATGTACTAAACCAAGGATTTCAAGTCATCCCTAGATTAATAAGAAGGGATACCGATGGAAGCAATTTCATTGTTAATGTATCCCCTTGTTGCACAGTTTTTTGTATCCTCTCCTTTTTTTCATATTCTTAAGTCAGGAGCATTTATAATAGGGATGTGAAACTTTTTCATCACTTGGTAAAACTAGTTATGGACAGATTCATCATCTAGCTACTGTATTCCAATTTCCAGTACCAGAAAAAAGAGAAGCACTTTCCTGTCATTGTCATTGCATTACAAAATGATCTTTATCAACAAGAAATTGTTATATTTGAGCTGAGCAAAGTCTTTACCAGTACTAAATGTCCACATTTGAGTCCCTCTCCCTATCATAACTTTATTCTCTCTCTTTCTTTAAGATCAAATACTCATATCTAGAACTATTCCTTCCATCTCAAAGTTAATGTACATTTAAAAACTCGCTTATACATTAGGAGTTGGAATTTTTAACATATAACACCAAATAAACTTGAGGATCATCAAAGAAGTATAAATAAAATAAACCGGTGGAATACTCTAGGTGAGAGAAAGCTAGTAAGCTTTTGCGGGTAGAGTTACCTGGTACCTGTGTTGGTGGCAGGTGGCAGGTAGCAGCACCCGGTGAAATAGTTGGGATGCACGCGAGCTGGCTCAGGCACCACCATTATAAAAAATGAAGTGTATAAACTAGCCAAGCTCCACTGCCTTTAAATTCTCCTCTATTCTTTCCTCTGTAATTTCTCTTAACAAATTCTCTATATTGTTCAGCTCAAACTAGATATTCTTCTTTACATTTCTTGATTTTCAATAACAATGTAAACACTCCGACTCTCATAAAGGAGAAGGCTGTATCCACATCATATGCTATTAAAGTAATATCCACACACGAGAATCCACAGGGTACCACGGAACTTCTACAATTCGTTCTAGTAATTTCAGCCTCCAATATTTTCATCAGGCAAGTGTTCATGTGTCAGATTCTCATCTTAATACATGTTTAATATTTTCATGTCAAACTAGGATTTAATAAATAAAAAACGTGCTTAATAGAGTATATCAAGCAATGTAGAGATGTAACTATATGAGAGGAAAAGCAATAGATACAAATGTGATATTTTAGTAAAAAATAAACAATGTCAATACTTGAATTCACTGGGGTAATAGCTGCCAACTAACCTCCAAGATTGAGAGAGACTGAACATTTTTTATGTTTGGTACAACCAAACCATTTGGAGTAGCCATTGCTATTCCAATGTTGTGGGACCCTAGATTGTGGGAAGAAAACAGTACCATTAATAGGGATTAAGAATGTGTAAATTAACAAAAAAGAAATGTTGTATCAGCATATAAATGTGGTCACTAATCATATGAAGAAATAGAACATATTGTATCAGCAGATAACACAAAATCTATAATTGTCAATATGGTCAAGAATCATGTAACACAAGCTATATTTACTATGTTGATGAGCAGGGGAACATATAAAATTGGATGATTAGAATTTTGCATTTGATATACCTTTTAGGATGACCTCATAGGATTCCTCACTGAAGCGACTATTTGGCATGGGATGTGTAGTTAAAGCCATCGAAAGCGATTTTATTAGGATTGGAAGGAAAGTGTGCTTGATCTCCGGATCAGAATTCTCATTCTTGAATGATGTTTTGAGCTCCACAAGTGCATCACAATTCATCTCTTCGACATAATAAAAATGTGGAATTTTTGCAGCTAATGTCATTGACTTAACCATGGCACGCTGATATCCCCTGTGAGGTGAAGACAGAAATCCATGACTACAGAAAAAATAGACACCTTCCTTGTAGAGAATATGCATCTAACTTTTCTGCCACAAATTGTTCATGCATTTCAAACTGATGGACACCACTTGCAATGTAAGAAATATATTTAAGCATCTTAAGAAATAGGAGAAGAGTTGTGAAATGCTTTCAACACACACTAGGAAAATGCTCTCGTATGAATTACTTGAAAACTGATACAAATCTATAGCCAACTCATCCAGAGCTCCTACTGCACCATTAACGTTTCTTGAATCTAGTGTATATGAGTGACAAACAAGCAGTCACACATGCTTTTTAGGCTATAATTTCAGTTCTTCATTGTGGTAATATAATTCTCAAATTTGCCACACACACTTGAAAAAACTTGTTCAAAGAACACCCTTCCTATCAACAAAATTTTGTTCAAAGAATTCTCCCACCATTGAAAATCACCCCCCCATCTGAGTCAGACGTCTCCAGTAACATAAAGGAACAGTAAAGTGATGAAGTGAGTTCGAGTTCTCCTTATGGTAGTAACTAACCTTAGTTGAAGTGTCTTATCTTCATATCCCCCTCCAATGAGAGGTGAAACCTCTGAATGTTTTTGTTGCGCACATGCTGGTGCTTCATTTATTAGTCCTTTAAGCATTGCATAATTTATCACGTCCTCTTTAAGTATCCTTCCATCTTTCCCAGTTGCAGGTACATCATTTATGTCCAAACCATACTGCTTTGCAAGGTTACGGACAGCAGGTGTGGATGCCACTCCACCCATCTTGGTTTTTTCAGGCACAGAGCTGATGTCACTTGAGCCACTGAAATCAGATTCCAGCGATGTCATCTTTTCTGAAGCATCAGAAGTCTTAGGAGGATCAAGAATTTCATCAACGCCAATCTTCAAAAGTGTTTCTCCAACCTACAAAATTTGGTAGAGAGGATGATGTAGTTCTTAAACATCCTTGGAACTTCTACAGCTATACGTAAAGCATGATATTTCCAGATACTGATGAGGGAGTCCACAAAATCAAAATAATTCAAGGAGAGAAATCGAACCCTAAGGTATAAAGGAGCATCGGCTTCTGCTTGTGAACAATATATTTGCTCAACTTTTTCGACAAGCACACCATACAAAAGCTAGTTTTCTATATGGCCTCATTTTTTGAAAAGTGACTCTATTCTATGTGTCCTTTGTTCATAAATTTGAGGGTATCTTTAAACTGTATGAAAGATATTTTTTCCCTCTTTGACAGTAAAATAAACGAATGTGATCCTGAAATACCCACTTCAAAATGTCATATTGCATCTTCAACCTACAACCTGATGTCATCATTGAGGTGCAGTCAAACAAATTCTTAAGAAAAAAGATTAGACACCAGAAGAATTACAGTGTGGTCAATACACTATGACTGTGGTGTTGTACCTTTACGATGTTACCAGGAACATGAAGAATTTGAAAAACTTTTCCTTTGTAACGACTTGTTATTTCAATTGTTGCCTTGTCACTCTGAACTTCACAAAGTGGTTGGAATTCTTCAACCTGATCCCCCTGCCAAAAAAAATATATATCAGAATGAATTTTGTATAATGCTTCATAAACTATAAAGCGGGAGGAATTGAGGTGGAAGAAGAGCGAAGATGTGGTTTTGTGTGGAGCAAGGTCGGCCAAACAGGTGTTCTGCTAAGAAACACAGATCTGCAGAGTGAAAGACACGTGTTCTGCGAAGAAGAAGCAGAAACAGAATGACTAAAGTACCCTCCGAGCACACCTGTCGACGGAGTCCTGAGTTGATTGCCTAGAATTTTATGCATCATTTTTCAAATTGAATTGGTCCACCTCGAATTGTCGATATGTCTTATTTTTTTGGCTAAGTTGATTTACCTCAATTTTTTTGCATGTACTATTTTCGACTAAATCAGTCTATTGTATAAATACTTTTTGGTTGCACTCTCAGTAACTAATGCAGGCTCAACATACAAGCGTTCAAACATTGTTGTCTTAGCACTCGTGACCGCCGTCTTCGTTTCTATCTTCGTTGTCTTATAGATATCCTTAAGCCTTCGTCTTTCATCCTCATCTATGCACTCCAACCACTTTGTAATTTGTATAGGCAATCTTCTTAGCTTTCACTTTGCCTAGAACTTCTCCATTCCACCACCAATCACCTTGACGTCCACCAAAGGCCCCTCTCGATACCCCTAGTACCTCGGGAGCTATTTTCCTAACGCAACCCGCAGTAGTGTCCCACATGGTGTTCACATCTCCGCTACTACTCCAAGCCCCCAAACTACTCGTAAAATCAAAAACCAAATAAAAACAACAGGGGATTTGATTGGTAGCTTATAACAAGAGAAGATGAGTAAACGACCAAATCATGAGAAGCAAAACGGTAATTGCAGTTTGGTGTATGAGTATGGGCAAAGAGATGCATGTGAATTGTACTTCAAAGTAGAGAAAAAAGGTAATGCAGCTCACATCATGTTAAAATTTAAAATAAGTCAATCAGTTGGGCGTGTAACATAAGCACATGACTAAAAAATCATTACGAAAGGAGAAAAAGTATGGCATGCAATAGCTATATATTTACAAGAAACATCGACTAACCTCCTTAACAAACCATTTGAGAAGTTCACATTCAGCAATGCCTTCACCAGTTTGCGCCAAAGGTATGTCAATTATCCCACCAACAGGAAGATCCACTGCAGCTTGAGTTGAAAAGCCACACCCTCTTAGAGTAAATGTAGCATTTGACTGCAAAAAGTATGAAAAGAAACACCAGCTATTATGGTATGTTGTTTGGATTCTTCAAAAATGACAATGCATGTTAGATGCTTCAAAAGTAGTGTGTGTTTTGGCTTGTAGCCACATCACAATCTGCTGTCCATAGATATAAGTTGTAGCTTTGTCACAATAATTTATGGAAAAAGGAATGAAAACCAAAAACAAAAGGCCTGGAAGATGAATATTCAATTTGACAAGATACACAAGCACATCATTCAGATTCTAATATTAAAGCAAAAAGTGGTAAAGAGTACACTCACTCACCCTAAACAATTTTGGAAAAACAAACAAACTATCGATTTTCACCTTAGTATATGAGCAAAACGGCGACGTATAGTCTCTAAAAAAGTGAAGTTGAGACTGAATTCTCTTGCCACTAGCACTACGAGGGGTCACCGGAGCGACCGAAGATTGAAACCACCGGCAAATGCTCTGCCGGAAGGCGGAATTCCGGAGCTTACCCAGATAAATTTTCCGGCAAATCATGGTAATGGAATTGGTGCGAGTGGCTTCGGAATTCAATTATTTATTGGGTCAGAAAATCAATAGTTGTCCAATTATGAATTTGGACAGCTATTGCCTGCTGTCTGTGATTTCTTGCGTTGACCAATAATTTCACCCTTCAATTTTTCAGAAAATTTTCCACCTGATTTCCTTTGCTTTGCTTTGGAAAGGAGAAAATGCAGGCTGTTATGGCAATCTCATCAACTTTTATCGGGAAGACAACTACTCCTACTGTATTAATGTTTGTCATACTCCTTGTTATTATCGAAATTCAAATAACATATTTTTTGTATTTGAAAGTAGTACGACTTTAAATTTTTTATTTTTATCTTCACATAAAAGTTCCTCCTTTCAAAATTCGTGATGGATTAAAGTATATGTTACATACTAGTGGCCAAAGATCCTGGTTGCATAGGCTATATATATAATTTGTATGATTTAGATAAAATTTGGAGAGTCGATAATTTTAATATTTCAAAATTATTTAAATTTTTTAATATTTTTAAGTAGTTTTTAAATAATATATATTACTTCTAAGTTT
>JAABOM020000001.1:16531437-16546202 GCA_011800125.2 Solanum clarkiae
TGTACCGCAGCGGTGACCTTGTCGGCCCGCTTATGTATATATATGTATGTTGTCTGTTCTGAGCTTCTGTTTGCAGGCGAGGTTAGTCAGTAAAACAGAGGAAACTCTACCAAAATTTCGGTAGATTTCTTGTCTGTAATAGTCGGGTTTTCGAGTTACTGTTTGTCCGAGTGCCCTATTGGCACTAGTCACGGCCCATGGGTTGGGTCGTGACAAAAACGACTCGTAGAATACTCTACGACTCGTATGTATGTCTCATTGAGCTGATCTTTAGAATTCATCCCTCATTAGAATTTATCACGAAACTTCCTCTACGACTGGTAGAATGCTCTAGATCCGTAGAGGGTTTCGTAAATCATCAAAAATCAGCAATCTTCTGCAATTTCGCAAATCATGGCCAACCTGTATTCCTCCAAATCTAAACACAAAAACATATAAAACCCATAAATATCGCGTTGAGAACACGTAAAATCCTAAGTTTTAAACACCAAATGTGTTGTAGTTTGGCAACACATCAACATCCTCAACTTAAAATTTTTACTTATCCTCAAGCGACGACTCAATTTATATAGACAATATAGTAACACACCTCAACTTAATGGCACACATCATATACATCTCAAACTCAGATACCCACGCCAGCTTTTCAAAACAGGATCAGATAGTTATTTAGCAAACCAATGCAAACTGGTGCATATGACAACAAAACTAGAACAAGTAAGGGGCTATCAACGGTCCACATTCACTGAACAAGATAAATGCTAACAATGCAATGCAAGTTCCCTCACGGAAACAAGTCCCACATTTGACACTCAATGATGATTTCATGTTTAACCTTGGGACTGTGTAAAAACACTCACTCTCACAAAAGATCTTCATGCATAATGACTAATACCATTGTCTTGCCCCTATACTCATGACTCAGACCTTCAACTAACTAGACTAGGATCACTTTAGGACTTTCTAAACTTGTAACGTGTGCTCAGGAGGCTTTGGTATTATATTTTAGGAAAATGGTGATTAAACGCCCTCCTTGAAACTGCATTTTTCTACACTCTTTCCCCACCAACTCTTGTGATTTTCACCTTATTCTCCCTTTTTTCTTATTCAAGCTTTTTCGGGTGCTTTCTTCTTATTTTTCAGCTTTTTGCCGTGTTTTTATGCTTTTTTTTATTTTTAGCTCAATGTAAGACATCTTTTATTTTTCTTGAATCTGGTACATGATTTGTCCTTTTTTTTTCTCCTCCTGCCTAACTCTCCCCCTTATTTTGGTGATTTTACCGTTTCACTAGTCACCCTCAACTTAGGCTTTTAGCCTGTGTTGAGGTGCACAATATCTATCCTCCAAACCAGGGCCACTTTTGGTAGCCACCCTTTACTTAGGTTTTTTGCCTTAGTCAAGGTTCACAATGCTCAAGGAAAGACCAGGACCAATTTCAGGATTTTTCACTGGATAAGGCTAGGTTAATTAGGTGTTTAGAAAGAATTGATACATGTAAAAAGACTCAAATATTTGGAACAAGCGACTATTATCATTTGGTTGATTATTTTTAAGCTAAAGTGGACTATTTAAGAACAAATGCCTAAGATCTTTTTCTAATCCATTCAATCTACAATCTAATTTAGAGTAATAGGACAAGTTCTGAATCAGCACAAAACACATGAATCCAGTAAAACAAGCTCACGCCCACATGCCATTGCATACATTATCACTACAAGACTCACAGATCATGCTTTCTATCTCATTTTACCCTCACTCATCAGAATAGATATTGTCAAACACCTAAACATGCATGGTTACTATCTAACTACTAATCAAAATTTTTGGTGGGTATCATTTTTTAAAACAAAACATAAAAGCATGTTATATGCCACAAGTATTAGTACTATATGCTACAAATATTATCTAAACATCTTAAATGTGCTGGTTCAACAAAAATTAGATATCCACGAGGAAAAAGAACACAGGCAAGAAAACCTCAGGATAAAAAATTGGGTAGTTATGGGCCATAAGCTACTTAGACTTCACTGAGGCCCATAACTACCCACACCGCATCGAAAAAGATGTGCATTATCCCGAATACACAAAATCAATCAAAAGTAAATCATAAGGGGTCAAAAACATACTTGGGCGCCTAAGTGTCAAGGTCCACCTTGGGTTTCCTCCCAAGAAACAATTGATTTATTGTCTCGGCACGACATAGCTAGCTTGAGTACTCAGATTTCATCAATCTTTAGTGCTCCCTTATCACCAAACTTTGCCTCACTTTGATGCCTCTCGGTATTTTGTCGCTCTAGAGTATTGGCGCTTGTTACGATACCTCTTTGAATATGATCAATTTGCATTGACACAAATCTGAATTGACGATTAAGCTGTTGAATTGCCATAGAGTGTTGGTCAACTGAAATGTTTATCTTGGAAATATCAGACTTTATCTCCTTCAATGTCTCATCTTGGGCGTCTGCCCTTTTTAACAACTGGTCAAGAATCCCCTCAATTCTAGAGTTTCCATCTCCCATATCATGATTGTGTGGGGGTGCATAGTGGTTACTCATCCTATCATCATTGTAGCTCCCATGCTTCATATGATAGTTTTCTTGAATGTCCCCTGACTTTGTTAGGTCTTGTGACTGCAGCATTAGCATCTCTAGATTGGCTTTATTCTAAGCAAGCATACTAAAGATGTCTGCGTTTATTTTTACTTGGTGAGAACTCATGTCAAAAGTGCTTGCATGATTTATTGGATGCCTATTCCTGGGCTCCCACATATGGTTCAACTTAGCTACTGCATTTAGTTGCTCAAAAATTTCTGCGAATGGTTGTTCCACGAACAGACTTTCCAAGAGGATATCAACACATGCTTGACTATTAGCATCTAGAGCTCGTAGAAATTCTCTACCAGGACATTCCCCAAAATCTCATGATCCTATGTACTCCTCAAGCATATAACCGATCCCATGTAGCAAGGATTGAATCACTAGGGAATTGCTTAAAACAGTAGATCTAGTCTACCACTCTGATCCTATTTGGATTGATGAAGTACCTTGCTAAGGAGGCCTTCTGCAATCCTATCCAACCAGTGATTGAACTCTGTGGGAGATCAGATAGTCATAATGGAACATTGCCTGTGAGGGACAATAGGAAGACATGATGTCCCACAATATTTATAGACAGATTCTATGTCCCCATCACACTCTTACAAATAAATGCCACATTGTGCAAGTGACTATGTGGATCCTCTGATGGTAAGCCTACAAATAGTCCATGGTTCTACAGCATCTGAAGTAACCCACTAGAGACTGTGAACTTTGTGTCTACCGGTAGTGGTGGCAACACAATAGTTCCTGTGACATCCATAGACATGGGGTTTAACCTGTAGTTATTCCACTTGTAAGCATTGGCGTTGAACTCTCGAGGTTGTGGAATGTTCTCCAAAGGAGGTGGGTTCTCATTCTTATCATCATCACTATTATCCAGTTCAAGGCTGCATTGGCCGCGTTGTTGGTATTTTCTTAGGCCATTCTTCTTATAGTTCAGTGGATATCTAGATCAAGTGGAGTTAAGAGATTGTCTTGACTCCAAGTGTTGGGCATACGCTAGTTGTACACCCTGCAAAGAAATAAAAAGAAAAACAAAAGTAAAATAAAGGGAACTAAAGATCAACACTCGAATTACTTAATGAATCAACTTAAGCCTAGCCGTATTCCCTGGCAACGAAGTCAAAATCTTGATGTTTCCCAAGTTACACCTCCTTTTTGGGGGATAAAACAATCATTGTCAAGATACAAAAGCTAACCAAAATTAGGGTCGAACCCATAGGGAATACATAGACTCAAGACAAATTCACCAATAAGCAATTCAAGTAGTTAACCAACTCAATTCCCCAAGGGGTGGGTTGCAATAATCAAGAAGAAAGTAAACTAAACTAACTATCACGAGAGACAAATCAATAATAGAGAGCAACTAGGGTATTGTGTTCCCCATGATTTCCCAACTTAGTATCACCGGATAATCTAATTCTTGTCTAGTGTATAGTATGGAGGATGATAATTTAAGTTTACAAAGCCTTTTGGTCAAAGGTGAGAGGCAAATTTCACTATGCGACTTGACCCATCTCCATAGTATGCATTACTAACTATTACCTATAAGTCCCATTACAACCTTCCCTTAGCCCAATTTGGTTGATTAGACGAGAACACATTAATTGAATTCTGTTAATCAATCTCTTTTCCTATTCATTACTACCTTGGTCCAGTCAATAACACTAAACGGATACTAATGTTGGTCACCATTAGAAAACATGCAAAATGAAGAGAATTGATTGATACATGCATATACTCATTCTAAGAATTATAAATTACCCGGATTTACTTCGTTAGTTCTTCATGGTTCCCACAATCCTAGTTGTGGATTTAGCTACTTATGCTATGTGTATATGAAGAAATTATGAATTGAGAAGACATAATTAAACACTTACACATTAAATTAAGATCAAGCAAACCCAAGAAGAATGAGAATCACAAGCTTCAAGATCAAAATAACTCACAAGTGTTTCCTCATTATCTTCTCTCTCCAGTATTGAATTCTCCAAGTACAAACTCTAAAAAATACTGAATAATGATGCTTCCCCTCTTGAAAAATAATATAAAAGTATTATTTATAGTAATTACAATTATGTCCTAAATAAATTAGAAAAACTTATCAGCAAACTCCACGAGAGCTCTCTACGACTCGTAGTGTCTTCTACGACTCGTAGTCGAGGTCTCGTAATCAACTCCTGAGATTTTGGACTTCTCTTCTACAACACCATTTTATAACTTGTAAACTGATTCACGACTCACACTGCATGTTCGTAGACTTCAACTTCATCAAATTATCCCTTAGTGTAAATCTTTACGAAACCCATCGATACGACTCGTAGAATGCTCTACGACTCGTATGCATGTCTCGTTGAGCTGATCTTCAAAATTCATCCCTCACTAGAATTTGTCACGAAACTTCCTCTACGACTCTTAGAATACGCTATGATCTATAGAAGATCTCGTAAATCATCAAAAACCAGCAATCTTCTGCAATTTTACCCCAAATCATAACCAATCTATATTCCTGCAAATCTAAACACAAAAAACACATAAAACCCACAACTATCGCATTGAGAACACATAAAATCATAAGTTTTAAGCATCAAATGTGTTGTAGTTTGGCAACACATCAGTGTCTCACTTGGGGCACTTATATCCTATTCATGCAAAAGAAGTATGGATCTCTTTGGATGTGCATTGATTATTATTGATTCAGCAAGGTCACCATTTAAAATAACTATTTAGATTTGGTTATCACCAGTTGAAAGTGAGAGGATGTGACATCCTAAAAATGGCTTGATTTGACTAATGCAACTACAACTTTTATGAATCTCATGAATCAGGTATTTAATCATATTAAGACAGTTTTATGATTGTGGTTATCAACGATATACTGATCTACTGCAGAAATGAGAATAAGCATGTCAACCGTCTCAGAATTATTCTCCAAACTGTCAAAGATACAGAGTTGTATGCTAAGTTCTCAAACTGTTAATTTTGACTTTCATCAGTGGCTTTCTTAGGCAACAACATATCAAACGGAGGTATTATAAGTTCTCAAGGAATGAGGTGAGCGAGGCTGACTTATCTCGCCTAATTGTCTTAGAGGACATTTTTTAGAAAAATTTTCAAGAATTAAATAGATTTTGGGGCAGAGAAATAAGTATACTTTTACTTTTACTTTGCTTTTTGCTTTCATCAGCTTTGAAAGAATAAAATATTTCCATCTTTTCATTTTTAGATTTCATCATATCTGTATTTGGTAGTGAATATTTGGAAGGATTTTTGTTAACACCTTGAAAACTTTTAAGCTAAGGCCCGAAATTCCCTCTATTGCATATGAGATCATACCGAGTGATTCTAACTTTCAACATAGGTATTAAAACCAATTCTATGGAGGGGTAATAGATTTGAGATGAATAAAAGTCATAATTCAACACAAAGTTGAGGCGAAACCTTCCTTACTGAATGAACTTTGATATGAAAATCTATGAAATTGGATCCAATAACTTCAAAGTTATGAATGTATGTTAAGGTCCTTTCCTAAGTATTTGAAGTGTGTTAGATGAAGTTTGAGGTCATAAAGGATACTTAAGGTCAAGCCAAGTTCAAAACATTTCTATCGGCTTAGTTTTGATAGGAGTTCATAGAAGATTCGACTTCAAATGGCCATATACCTCAACACATGTTGATTTAGGTGACCCATAATATATCTAATTAAATAACTTTGAATTAGCTTTCCACCGCATCCAATTCCTCCTTAATCGAATTTCGGAGTAAGAAGTTATGACAATTTTACTGAAGCTTGTCGAAAATGGAAAATTCGGCGATCCGTTGATTTTGATCACCCAAATGTCCTGAGAAAGCTCAAAACACTGTAAAAAGGGCGAGTAAGTGTCCCCATTCGGTGTATTGCCGAGTAGTTCGGTAATGAGGCCACTAGACCGTCGTTTTGACCGACGGAACTCATCAAAAGGTCATTTTTCAATTTTGATGATTATTTGACTTCCCCAAAAGGTTTTTTTTTTATCTTTTACCCTTAATTAACCCCTCATTAATGCATAATTCCCTAAAAACATTAACATTTTTCGTTCAAAGTTCCCTGAAAGAAGAGGCTAAGGTTTTTCATATTCAAGTGCAAACCAAGGGTTTGAATTGAGAAAAAAAAATTGATTCAGTTCCACATTGTGATTAAAGCCGAAGGAAATTGATTTTGACTAGATATTAGGGTCAAACCACACGCTCCATGGTAGGTTTGATACCTTGATGATAATATAGGAGTCGGGCCACACAGTCCGTAGCAAGAGACGTTTAATTATAAGAGATCGGGTCACACGCTCTGCGGCAAGAGATACTTGATTATGAGGAGTCGAGTCACATGCTTCGTGGCATGTGATGTGACTAATTTGAGGGATCGGGCCTCAAGCTCAGTGGTAGGTACATAAACAAATATATCCCCTATGGATTTTCGTTTGATTATATCAGCAGATATATATCGTAGAACAAATATGCATCATGATTACTTGACATTGCACTGTATCATTTGCACTACATTACATCTCATTTCATTTCACTTGTTGCTTTAATGTGGATATATGTACGAAGTGTGATATGGTGGTCAATACTGTACTTATCATTGTTGAAAATTATCTATTGTTATGTTATAATACTAGTATTGTATATGTATGTTGTGTATGCTCGTTTTCCTAAGTGCAAGTTGTAGTTTTGCAGGTTCGATTAGGATGGAAGGAGTACTTGTGTTCCTTATTCTCTACTTGTGTTTAGGTCTTCTTGCTAAGTACCGCATTGTTTGGTACTCACCCTAAGCCCGATTCTAGTTAACGCTTCTTTTCACATTTTGGACTGAACTTGAGATAGTCTAAAAGGTAGCAGCTTGTTCATTTCGGCAAACTCTTCACACTTCTACTTATTTACTATTTTTGTTCTACTCGAGAATTGAAGACATTGACACTTGCAATTTTTTCATTCAAGTTCGGTTGTAGTAGAAGCTTCTACATATGCATCAGTCTTAGGATAGTTGTAGATTGTGGATATCCTTTCTTTGTACTTATATTATTGCAATAAACATATCATTACTATCGCTTTATGTTCTGCATTTTGTGATATATTCTATTTAGACTAACTTATCTCAATTGATTAAAGATAAGTGTCATCACAGACGAAGAGAAGCATTTCAAATTCGGTCCCCAGAGATAAATGCAACTCCACATACCCCTTTGCCAACTTTTTGGGTTTCGTATTTTGTAAAGATTCCACATTCTTGATATTTTTTGGCGTAAAGCCTTAGTTGCCGCTGTGTTACGAATCCTGATATATTATTGGAAAGCAAGTAATACTGCACTAGAAATATTGGTTTACATCACAAGGAGGACAAAATCTGATTGGAACATCAAGTGGGAAATTCACAGTTGAAATTTAAAATGTCGTAAAAGTAGTCTATAATTTCAGGATAGCCACTAAGAAGAAGAAATAATTTTGGCACACTGAGTGTAAAAGTTTCAACGATTTAAGTCAAACCTTTTGATTAGGTAAAAATAATCTAGTCCATTTTTACAAGAGGTTCGGATATTCCTTTCATGTGCAAGAATCTGGTACAATGAAAGAAATGGTCAATTTATATATCTTTTTAAGCTTGACGATAACGATATTCCTTTCATAATATGAAGAGACCAAATGATGTGGGCAATCTAGTAATAGGAGATTCTTTCCACTTAACAGATTTTCCTATTCTAAATAAGATGCTGCTTGCTGTGAATACTTGCGGCTTCAAACCCTAATAAGAGTAAATCGGTTGGAGATTAGTGCTATATCTAGTAAGAAAAAATCATGCTCAATGGGCCCTAGGGGAGGATTATGACATTAAGATCCACAAAATCTCTTTTGGCTGTTAAATTTTGACTTTAATTATGTCCAGTTCCTTCACAAACTATAGGTTATTGTTTAATAATTATGATTAGATAACAATTAAAAAGTTGTGTTTTTGCTGGTCAAAAGAATAAGCAGCTGTGGGACAAGGAACAAAAGCATTGGTCCAATGTCAAAACGTTTTGTACAGTAGAGTTAGTTGCTTAAACTTTCAGACACAAGCAACATAGGCCCATTTGGTGGTTTCTGCTCAACATCATCTCCAACTTATTCCACGTCACGGACAAATGAAAATACCAGTTGTGTGTGCGTGCATTGTCATTTTTTTGACTACTATGGTACAATGCTTGAAACTTAGGGACGTGCTACATTTTAGCAGCATAAATTCATCAGTCATTACCTGTTGGAAATGTTATTTTGATGCATAAAAATATTAACCCTATTGTCTTCCTCTTAATCAAATTAAGGGATGACAATGGGGTGGGGTGTGGCAAACCCGTTAAACCTGCAAAGAGTTCAACTTGCCCGACCCTGCATAATTTAATTGTTATATGATCGTTATCGTTCAAACACCTCACTGATGACACATTTTTGCAAATTGAACTGAAGCATGAGATATAATAAAGAAAAAAATTCTAACAGAAATTAATTAATTAGCTACAACCTAATAGATTTAGAAACTTCAACTGCACGACGCAAAGCTCAATTTAGATTTATTGACATATATGTACCCATAGAAAATGATCAAAGAACTGAGTTTTCAAAGTATTCATACCAACAACTATTAGCCTAATACATGGAAAATATCAAAGTAAGAAGGTAGAAAAATTAGGGCATTAACAGAAAATAACTTTCAACAGTACTTATGAATTATTAACAGGAAAGCATTACATTAAAATAATGAGGAAATACGAGAGGAAAATAATAAAAAATAAATAAAAGAAGACACCAAACCCACAACCCGCCCGCATTAATTTTCCCCCACCCCACCCCATTGCCATCCGTAGGTGCCTGAAATGCAATTTGATGACACTATTAACAAAAGTGCAATGATTCAATATTGATAAGTAGTCATTTGCCAGAGGTGTAACTAAATTGCACATGGATGGTTTCATCACAATGTGACAACAGTACCTTCAATTAAAATGACTTAATTACTTAACATTACCTTCAATTCAAGTGACCTAATTACTTTTAGTCAATATCACCACAGAGACATGGAAACAGAGGAGGTTTCTTCTAGAATATGATCTGAGTAGAATAACCTCAGTGAAAAGGAAATGGTGAACTTTGTAACCTGAAAGATAAAAATATTGTAAATTGTTCTTTTTCCTCAATTCAAATGCGCATCCCTTACTAATTGATGAGACGATAGAGGTGAAATGTCACTCATGTAACCTTTGTACTGGGCAAAGTTGTAGCAGATTGAAGGCATAAGACAGGTACAATAACAAAAGCAAGTATGCATATGCACCCCCTACTAAAGACCCCAAAGAGTAAGAGGAAAACAACCTTACAAAACAAGAGTCCAAAAATAACTAATTGACCAAAGGGGAGGTAGGTTTTAACAATTCGTTATACTGAAAGCATGTACAAATAAGGATATCAAAATTAAAAGAAGACAGTTTTAATAACTTTTCAGGACAAAGGGTGTGCTACAATTTAAAATGTTGTTTGGCCTTGTGATTTTTTGGATACACCAGAATAACCATAGATGTAAACATCGCTGGAAGGTTCTTGCTTAACCTAAAAACACCAACTAGCATGTGAGAAGGGCTCAATCATGGGACCACCACCACTAACATAGTTTTAGATTCCATCATTAGCATGAGAAAAAGGCATTACCTAATTTTAATTATCAAAAGGAACAATAATAGTTAGGCCACTTTGTACTCCAATGTACTAAAGGTAGCAACTCACAATAAGAAAATTAGAATACTATGATTATACCCCGTTTACTTCAGGATTTTTTCTTTAAATAAGACATCCTATACAAATAGAAAAGTAATTATTTCTATGCATTACAAATAGAAAATATTCCCATGATTTGACTCAGATTGATCCTAAGTGGTTTAGAGAAGTCAATTTATATGTTTCCGTAGTGGCTTCCTCCCAAAGTAATAATGAAAATATAGACCTTGAATGCATATGATGAAAGGCCCCAACCCAAGGTACAGTTTGAGCCCCTTGAGTAGTTCAACTTACAATGCAAAAGTAGTAATACATAAAACACAGATAAAAGGATACCAAGAAAGAACCTGCAATTAACAAAACATACGTGAACCATATTTACAGTTCAATACTAAAACATTTTCAGACCAGAATATATCAGTAACCTAGGTTGCTTGGACTCTCCAAAAATGTTACTACATCCATGTCCGATCCTCCAAAAAATTTCACTACTTTTGGAGGATCCGACATGCTCTAGGAGAAGTGGATATGTTATATTGTTATTACATTTGCTGTGAAGTGGGTATGTTCTTACATACTTGGGAAAAGGACAAACTGTAGCCACAACAGTTGGACCAGGAGAGCCCACCTTATTACTCATGTAAATAATATTCACCATGCTTCATTACATAGCTCAACTCCCATTCTAAACTTTAAACAACTAGTAACTCAGAAATCCACCACCACCTCCAGCCCCTATAAATGTCCTCGCTCCTGGACACTCTAGTTAGTGTCTCTCAGTATCTCCTCCCCCCCTCTCTCTCTCTCTCTCTCTCTCTCTCTATATATATATATATATACATATATATATATATATATATATATATATATATTTCTCCCTCTCTCTGTATCTTTCATAAATGCACGTGAGTGGGTACTAGCAGTGCATGGATACAGAAGTGCATGCAGAAAGAGGATTTATACACAGTTAAGCTCTATCTATAACACTCCAAAACAAGCAAACGAGAGGAAAGAGGAAGAAGCTTAAAGAAGATGGCAGCAGAACAGACCAAAAAGCACCCGACATTACCAGAGGTATAAACTATAGAGTCCTTTTAAAACATTTGAAATCACAGGAAATATGTGTATGAATCACCCTGACAAGCACAATTTTCCCTCCATAATTTCTAGGTCAAGGAGGAATTGAAGAAAATAATGGACAGAGGTTTTCCTATACTTGCTATGGGCTTGGCAACCTATTTGAAAAACATGATTTTAGTTGTGTGCATGGGAAGGCTAGGAAGCTTGGAGCTGGCAGGGGGTGCACTGGCCATTGGCTTCACAAATATTACTGGTTATTCTGTGTTGTCTGGCCTAGCCTTGGGGATGGAACCACTTTCTAGCCAAGCTTTTGGATCAAGAAACTTAACTTTGGTGTATCTTGCCCTCCAAAGGACAATCTTTATGCTATTAACTGCATCTATACCTATTGCCTTTTTATGGTTTAATTTTGAGTCTCTCATGCTAAAGCTACGCCAAGACTCACAAATAATACATGTAGCAAGTGTATTTTGCAGATTTGCTGTCCCAGATCTTATTGCTAACAGCTTTCTTCACCCTTTGCGCATCTACTTACGGTGCAAAGGTACAACATGGCCTGTATTATGGTGTACTTCACTAGCAACAATGCTGCATTTCCCTATCACAGTTTACCTGACTTTTACTCTGTGTCTCGGGATCCAAGGAATTGCAATTTCAACCTTTGTCTTCAACTTTGTCACCTTATTCTTCCTTTTAGGCTATATATTCTTTACTTGTGACCAAGACGGATCTCTGTCTAAACCCCTAGCGGAAAATCTAAAATTTCTTCCTTCCATTTCTATGGGAGAGCAATGGATAATGCTTCTTCAACTTGCTATACCTAGTTGTTTAGCAGTTTGCTTAGAGTGGTGGTGGTATGAATTCATGACAGTTCTAGCCGGCTACCTTGAAAGACCTGAAGTTCCACTTGCTGCATCTGCTATCGTAATACAAACCACATCTCTCATGTACACATTGCCTTCGGCCCTAAGTGCTTCAGTCTCAAGCAGGGTAGGGAACGAACTTGGAGCGGGTCGGCCAGCTAAAGCCCGCTTGGCGACAGGGATAGCCATAGGACTGGCTTTTTTGAGTTCAACATTTGGATTCATACTGACCACCATAGGGAGAGAAGCATGGGGAAGAGTCTTTACAAAAGATAGAGAAGTTCTGGAGCTAACAGCAACCGTTCTTCCCATTATTGGACTTTGTGAACTAGCCAATTGTCCACAAACAACATGTTGTGGGGTTCTTCGGGGAAGTGCTAGGCCAGGTGTTGGTGCAGGTATTAACTTTTACTCATTCTATTTGATGGGAACACCAGTGGCCATACTTTTGGCCTTTGTTTGGAAGCTAGGATTTTTGGGTCTTTGTTATGGACTTCTAGCAGCTCAACTGGCTTGTGTAATCTCAATGTTAATAGTCACTTATAGTACCGATTGGGAAGGAGCATCCTTGAAGGCAAAAGAACTAGTGGGAAGAACTAATGAACACCAATATGAAGATCAACAGATAAACTTTGAGGAGGGTAATGGATTTCCTAAAGGAGTTAGCTTCTGAAGAGGACGGAAATCTAAGGATGCAATGGATGGAAAGGAAAAGGAAGGAGATGGCACAGACAAGATGAAAACAAAGAAGGTTACATTCTCTCAGTATTTCGAGTCATAGAATATGCAACATGTATCTTGGACTTTTAACGTTAAAGCAACTAGTTCATATCTAACAGGATTGTTGATGGAATAATAACGTAAGTATAGGCCAGCAGAAGTGTGTTCTATAGCCCAGATGTGTGAATGCAAGCGGCTTTTGGTTGGCACTCTCTAGATGTCAATATATGTTATTTTTAGTAGCTATGACATGAGCATTTGCATGAGCTTCTAGTTTCTATTTTATAGTTATCAGACTAACCACCACAACATGCCTCAAATTCAATGCACCCTCTCTCCCTCCCTTCTTAAAATATGAAGACAGAAAAGGAGGCATTTTATCTCTGCATTTGTGGGGCATATGCTCTAAGAGTAGATGCAAAAGCTCTATGAACTTCAAGTTTGGATTATCAAATATTATTCTAGTACTATAAAGATATTTAAGGAGAAAAAATAGGGATAATTACACTAAATGACCATTAGGCCAAGTCATTCATGTATAAGTATATATAGTCCGTGTATATTTCATGTATAGTTAAGTTATATTTAGTGTTTGAGTATATGATAATGTATATTCAATTTATAGTTCATGTATAAGTAATCTATATTATATAATTATTGTATAGTTTCTATGACTTTTGGCAAGTTATATTGTATAATCACTATGTATTTCCTATGATTTTTGGCTATTTTTTATGTAAATAAAACATAACCATATTTATTGTATATTAATTAGTTTACTATGTATTTTTGAAATTATACCAAAAAAAAAAAATCAACTTTTGTAGAACACACTTAGAATGGAAAGAAAACTATACTTCTCTTGGAGAAATCAATTACATAGGCGATATAGTTTTCTGAAGATGTAAAGGTTTACTACGACATAAATTTAGCTCATAGCCTCATACCATTGATTTTGTCGTTTTCAACTTTACTCCATATCTCTCAGGCTAAGTTGCTAGGATTCGAGTGTGGGTGTCCGAGATGGATGCGAATCCAAGAGTCTTATTAGACAAATCTAAATTTTAAGATTCGGGTATAAATATGAGTATGGATACAGCTAAAAATATTCGATATTATAAAATATAGCTATAAATATAGGCGATGATGATTTTTGCCCCTTTTTTCCCTTCTGAGCTGATTAACTGAGCATTTGAGGTGATCTGACCTGTATCTTGGCGGTGCATGCCCACCAGATTTTCTGGTGGTTTTGGCAGCCATGGCATTGCTGGACTCTCCTTTTGCCTGAGCTTAATCACAGATCTGAGCGTTGTTTACTCTGCAAGTTTAAATAAACAGAAGGTTAGGGAAATGAACAAAGCCATAGTTCGAAAGGGAAAGAAGGGAAAATGAATAAAAAGGAATTTTTATTTTTTTTAATGGTATTATTTTAATTATGAGTTAATGGGAGTTGAATTGAAATATTTAAAAGGAAAATTTTATATATATACACAAAAGTAAAATATTTATCAAAAAAATAACTTATTTTTTAGGACAAATAACACCAAAAGACACTTCACTTAAAATAATTATAAAAAATATAGTCCCTATTGTATAGGTATTTATAGTCAATGTATATTTATGTATCATAATTGTTAGACCCCTTTTTTTTTTTAATTAAGGATAACTATCCAATCGGAAAATTTTGTTGTGGAGGTCGTGTAATTTGAACTTAAGTATATT
>JAABOM020000001.1:16546302-16595622 GCA_011800125.2 Solanum clarkiae
AGTATGCGTTAGTACGTTTGAATGTACTAAGTATGTAGGATGCAATGCAACAAGAGATAGGCAACATAGTCAAAATGAATAATGATAAGCAATAGATAGCATAATAGAAAAATGGCATTATGATCATGCTTAAGTAAATCATGTTTTGCAAATGATTCAATTTGTATAGATCATAATACATAAGTTTGAGAAGAGACTTCAACCGACATAGAATAAGACCAAGAGAGCTACAACTTGAAATTCCGATGATTACCCCTCACTGTTAAAGAGGTGGTCTACTTGCCAAGGTAAACCATACTTCACCTTATGGGAGCCCATTCCATTTCGGAGAAGTGACCTTTCTTATGGGAACCCATTTCGGAAAGGATTTCATGAGTAACTTCACCTTACGGGAGCCCGTCCCATTAGATGAACTTCAAGAGAAATTTCACTAAATGGAACCACTAGTATTGCAACGGTATAACATAGTCCTATGGTGGCATATAGTTTAAGGAAAGAGAGCAAACTCTCCATCCATCGATGCTAAGCCTAATCCTATGGAATAACTTATGAGAAACATAGAATCATGGCACGAGTAACTTTTAAACATCCTTGACCTTTAATGGTGATCCCAACTTCAAAACATAAGAATAAATCATCATCAAACATTATCCTTGCATTAACACTAAAAGGCCCACAAGAGGTATAATCTTTGAAAAAGGACTTAGCTTCATGTTTGCATAATCATATATAATTTCATGAATTCATAACATACTTGATAGCCCATAATCATCATAAAGTCACTTGACTTGTAAAACATGTACATATCTTGAGAATTTCTTAACTTGATATTTCATCAAACACTTGGTGGGCACATATGAGGACATGTTCAAATCATGCAAAACGCAAGAGTACAAATCATGAAATAGTGAAATCAATGCATCTTAAAATTATGTAAATCAGCCCACCAACATCATGGTAAAACCCCATCATGAGTAACTTGTAAATCATATCAAAACTTCACAATAGTTCATAGATTTTATAGCTTGAATCATGTATAGTCTCAATAGACAAAGATCACTTCATAGTATATGCTCAAAATAGATATTTATGCATAATCAACAATATTTGACAAAATCCCAACATAGTTCATGCTCATATTTCATAATAATAGATAACCATAAGAAATGCAACTTGAAATCATGCAATTTTCATAAAAAGGAAAATTGGGCTTCATGGGTGAAAGGAACCCATGAATGAAACCCACATACCTTAGACCTTGAATATCTTGAAATTGCATTGAGAGAGACTTGAAGCTTGGAATGGGGTCTTGAAATTCACAACTAGTTCTTGAGTTTCCTTTAATTCTTATTAGGGTTTGGTAGAGGCTCTTGGGAGAATTTGAGAGTGTATTTCAATTGGGAGGAATCGATTTGATCTTCAGGAGTAGGATTTTAGGTTTTTAGGAAGTGTTAAGATAGCATGAAAATCCCCAAAAGACCAATAGAAATAACTAAATTTACGAAATGCTATTAATGAAATAAAATTTGGCAAAAATCCGTATATACCCCTGCACAGACGAGTTCTATGAACACGGGCATAACTTTTTCATCTGCACAGATGAGTTCTATGAACACGGGCATAACTTTTTCATCTGAATATTAAATAAGGTGAAACTAAGTGCGTTGGAAAGCTAATTCAAAGAGATCTAATTTGGTAGGTCATGGGCCACCCAGTTCTTTGTGTACCAAGAGGTATGCTCCTTTTAAGTTGACCCTCCTACCGGTACTTGTGCAAAACTTAGCCAATAAAAATTTCTTTGAACTTGGCTTGATATAGGGGATCCACGATGGTCTTTAACAACATGAATAATCTTGAATTAGATTTGAATGAGAGCTCAAAGATTGAATTAATTTTGTTGAGATCCTGAATAAGTTTGGAACACTTGAATTTGAGTGAAATATTTGGTTAAGTGGTAGAGAGCGTTTTGGAGAATGTCTTGAATGATATGGGATTGAAAATGAATAAGTATAGATGTTTTCGCGCATAGGAAGGTTTAGTCCCAAGACCCCAAGTCCTTAGGCCGAAACAGGATTTTTGAAGCACAAAATACACTGATCCGCGCCCTAGCCGCGTCACACCAGGGGAGCGGATCCTTACTATTTTGTGTAAATTTTGAAATTTTGAATTTTGCTACGGTTGCTCTAAATCGGGGTTAGACCCATTTTCTACTAAAATTTGCCCCCCGAACAAGAATATGATGTCAGATTTTTGATATCACGCATGGATTTTGAGATATATAGAAATTACGATTATGGATATTTCTGAGACATGTTTTTAGACAGTTTTTAAGGTCGTTTCGAAATCCTTGATAGCTATATGTCCAGCACTCTACCAAATATCATCATTTATATTGTCAATAGTATTCAAACCACCAACTAAATATAAATAATTTTTGAGACATAAGAACATTTAAGTTGCACAAATAAGGAGATAACATCGGCTACCATTAACCATGCTACAATTCATACTTTTTTATCTAAATTTAATCATATTACTATTCACTGCATAGACTAATATAAATACTATTGCGTTACCAAAGAAATACATACCTTGTAGGACTTGATTGTATCGCTATGTATTCGAATCCCTTCAACAATGTATAGTGCCTCATCATCTTTACAAGAATGCTCTTACTTTTGTCGATTTGATTTACCACCACATTATCAATTTGAGCATTATTTATGATGTAATAGTCTTGCAATCCTCTTCCACCACTGTTTCAACACTCGGAAGGCACATTGCATTTGCAAATGTATAGGAATGGGTCGACGAATCAGCACCCCGTTCGTACAACACTATTTTCATACATTTATCCACACATGTTATACATAATGGATACTTAGAAAAAAATCCATGTTGCTTGTTTTTTGGTCCAAATACACCTAGACGCCCATATCATTATGGATGTGAATTGGTGGTGATTCTTTTGTGAAAGACCTCAAAAAGTGCTCGAAAATGTGCCTCGGAAGTGCCCGAAATTGTAGTTTCTATATATCTCAAAATCCATGGGTGATATCAAAAATCTGACTTTATATTCTTGTTCAGGGGGTCAAATTGAGTGGAAAATAATCTAACCCCGATTTTAGAGCAACCTTAGCGAATTTCAAAATTTCAAAGTGAGCAAGAAACAATGAGCAGGCGCGCCCCTGGCGCGACGCTGCCAAGGTGTGCCAGTGTGTTAAAAATGCCCAGTTTTATTAAGTCGCTCCAAGGCTTTTGGGTCTTGGGCCTAAGCCTTCCCATACGTGAAAATTCCTATACTTAGCTTTATTTCACCCTCATATCATTCAAGACATTCTCAAATACTCTCTCAAAATACTTAGAAAATATTTCATCTCCAAATTTCAAGTCCCAAAACTCATCCAGATCTTAAGGTTCTCATTCAAGCTTCAAGTCTCCATCTCCGATCTTCTTCAAGGATTCTCCAAAGTCAAGGTATGTGGGTTTCTTTCATGGGTTCCTTCCACCCATGATGCCCAAGCTTCCTTTTTCTTGAAATTGCATGATTCAAAGTTGATTTACTCATGAGTCTTACTTATTATGAATTTCACTGCACACTATGTTGGGATTTCATGAAATAATGATTATTTTAGCATATGTTAAGCTATGAATCTAAAATCTATTGTGAGGTTTGATGAAGGATTTTGGTGTATATTGCTTGAGGGTGTTATCAAGTATCTATTGATGGTTTTATATTGGATTTTCTAGCATGATTACACTATTTAATTACTTGGTTTTACACTAGCACTACACACCCACCAAGTGTTTGATAAAATATCTGATTATGATTTTCTTAAGAAATTGAAGGTCCAATGCATGTCTTATGAGTTGAATGACTATATGATAATGAAAGGAATGCATGTATATGATATTATTTCTATAGTGTTGAGAATTAACCAAACGTCACTCGGGGGGTTGTAGGCCCGGGTAACCCTGTTGAGGGATTTATACCTTGATCGCCTCGCTCGGGAGGTGTTAGTCCCATGCAACCATGTCAAGGGTTTTGTACCTTGATAACCACGTTGGAGGGTTTGTACTCCATCAACCATGTTGGGGGTCTTATACTTCATCAACCATGTTGGGGGATTTGTATCTCATCAACCTATTAAGGGGTCCGTATCTCATTCGCCTCACAAGGGAATGATAGGCCTTGGATATTCACTATTAATGGTCTCTCCTTACACATGTATTATGTTCTACATAAGCATGGTTTTACTTCAATCATCATTCATACATGTCATATTGTTATATGCTCATCTATTGCCTATGTTACACATTTTGCTTATGGTGCTTATCACTTGTTGCATTTCATCCTACATACTTAGTACATTCAAATGTACTAATACATACTCTATGTCTACATGATGTCACTATATAGGATCCGAAGCCCTACTTGATCATCCTCCTCCATGTGGCTAGTATGACTTCTCTCAAGCTCTTTGTGAGTCCTCCATTTCGGGGATGACATTTATGATCACATACTATGTTCTATGGCTATCTTTCTTTTATGTTTATGTTGACTATGAGGGTGAGCTCGATAGCTTGTCCTGGCCCCCACTTAGTATCTAAGTATTAGAGGTGTTGTTGGACACGCTTTGTATTATGCTATGAGCTTGACTTTCTCTTGACTCTTGTTAATTATGAAAACAAAGTTATCCCTTAGCCCCATTTATCCTTATTTACTACCACTTGTTGTATTGTATTTCTTCCACGACAAAGGATGTGTAATGATATGTTAAAAGGCTTGCTTAGGGTCCCTTTGGGTTCCCCATGTGTCTTGTCATATCTAGGCCCTAGGCTTGGGCCGTGACAAACTTGGTATCAGAGCACTAGGTTGTTATGTCCTCAGCGTCCAACACACCGTGTCGATTAGAGTCTTATTCATAGTTGTGAAGCGCGCCACGACTTTGAATAGGAGGCTATGAGGCATTCTAGGAAATGTTTCACTTCTTCATGATCTACGTCGTGCGATAGAGTTAGGTCCCTTATGGCTTATTGCTAATCCCTAACCATTACATTTCAGGGTATGTCTCAAGCTACTTAGGATGGCGATATATCAAATGCAGAGATTCACAATGCTCTATGGTATTGGCCAAAGCAGTGGAAAAATTAACAACTCATCTCAACCACGAAGTGAGTGCTCCTGAGACTTCAAATGGTAAAAGGAGGGTTAGTGAGGGCAAGATGGCCCGTTTTGAAGGAAAGTTCCAAAGTCTCAAATTAAAGGCGATGCTATGTGTCCAAAATGTGGGAGGAATCATAGTAGTGCATTTTGGAGGAATATGGGTACACGTTTTGGGTGTGGTGAGATGTTTCACAAAATTTTGGAATGTCCACATGCTCATAACAAAGGTAAGGATGTCAACCACAAAGGCAAGGTAGTCATGTTGATCAAGAGGCTCAAGGAGGGGGTGAGGTGCCTGACATTACTATCGGTATGTTAAAATTTCCTTTGGCTTTGATGTGTATGCCTTGATGCGCCTGGGTACTACTGTCTCTTTCATTATTCTTTCTTGTTGCTAGTAGGCTTTAAGTGTGCCCCGAGTTGTTACGTGAACCTTTGGTGTCTACCCTTTTGTTGAGTGTATTGTTGCTAGAAAATTCATAGATGTTATTCCGTGTTCACATTCCATTAGGCGTTGCCTTGCGAATTGTTGGGTTAATGTGCTGGATTTTGATGCAATACTTTGGGTGGATTAGTTGCGTAAGATGTGGTGTCTCCATTAGTTATAGGGCCCATAGAGTTAGATTCCAATTCCCTTATAAACCTGTCTTTGAGTGAGGGCTTGTAACATGGTTGTGAAGGGGGTAAGTCTGTTTCTTATCTTAAGGTAAGGGTTGCGTTTATCATCTTGTAAGAATTAGGGGTGTTGTATCTAAGTCACTTCTATTGAGTTGTTTCCAGAGATCAATGAGTTAGTGAATGTCCTTTTCGATATTTTGAATTTGGGGTGGTGCCTTTTGGTTTGACTTATGCATCATTTATGTCTATAGGTCTCATGAATAGGGTCTTTAATCCCTACCTTGTTATGTTAGTAGCGGTCTCTAGTGATAAAGTATTAAATTATTTGGAGCTTGTGAACCATTTGGGGGTAGTGTTGCAAATCCTGGGAAAGAGAAGTTGTATGCTAGGTATGAGGGGTGTGAATTTTTGTTGAAGGACGTTACCTTTCTAAGTCATGTGGTGTCGGGGGATGGTAATAAGGTGGATCCTAAGGGGACGCATGTCATTAGAAATTGGCCTAGACCTTTGACTCCCTCGGACATTAGAAGTTTCTTGGGCTTAGTTGGTAATTATTGGAGGTTTATAGATGGGTTTTCTACTATTGCTTCTCCTATGACTTAGTTGACCCCAAGTAAGGCTAATTTGAGGGGACCAATGAGTGTGAGTACAGTTTCTAAAACCTTGAAAGTTAAGCTTGTATCTACTCTTTTCTTGGCTCTACCAGAAGGGTTAGTGGGGTTGTTGTGTATTATTATGCCTCAAGAATTGGTTGGGTGGTGTTTTGATGCTAAATGGTATGGTGATAGCCTATGCTTCTAGATAACTTAATATGCTTGGGAAGAATTAACCTACCCATGATCTTGAGTTAGCCATCGAGATCTTTGCTTTGAAAATTTGGTGTCACTATTTGTATAGGGTGCATGTTGATGTGTCCACTAATCATAAGAGTCTCCAATGTGTGTTCATTCAAAAGATCTTAATTTGAGGCAAGGAATGTGGTTAGGACTTCTTAAGGACTATGATATGAGTGTGCATTAACATCCCGGTAAGACTAATATGGTGGCGGATTCTTTGAGCAGGGTGTCTATCGGTAGCCTAGCTCATGTTGATGATGGTGGCAAAGGGGTGGCAAAGGGGTGGCTAAGGAGTTTCATCGTTTGGCTAGAATGGGGGTTAGGTTGGAAGAGGTTGATAATGGTGGTGGTGGTGTTGTTGATGGCTCTAAATCTTTATTGGTCGAGGAGGTGAAAACTAAGCAAGATCTTGACCCTGCTTTGTTAGAATTGACGGCATTCGTAAAAGATGGTAAGGGGGAGATGGTACATTTAGATATTAAGGTAGGTTATGTGTGCCTTGTGTTGATGGCTTGAGAGGAAAGATTCTTGATGAGGCTCATGGTTTTTCCTATTCTATTCACCCCAGTTACACTAAGATGTATAGAGATTTGAGAGAGGTGTATTGGTGGGGAGCTATGAAGAGAAAGGTTGCCAAATTTGTATCTAGTTTTCATGGTTGCTAACAAGTCATAGCCGAACACTAAAGGCTGGGTAGCCTAGCCCAAGACATATTCCTACTTGAAAGTGGGAAGAGATTAATATGAATTTTGTGGTTGGGTGCCCAAGACTAGAAAGGGTTTTGATTCCATTTGGGTTGTGGTTGATAGGATGACAAAATCGGCTCATTCCCGGTTAAGACTACTTATGGGGCTGAAGATTTATGCTAGGTTGTACATTCATGACTTGGTGAGGTTACGTGGGTTTCCCCTTTTCATCATATCGGATCATGGTGCACAATTCACTTCACACTCTTGGAGGTCGTTCCAAGAAGGTCTTGGGACCAAGGTAAAACTTAGTACGACCTTTCACCCTCAAATGGATGGCCAAGCTGAAAGAACTACCCAAAATCTTGAGGATATGCTTAGGGTTTGTGTATTGGAGTTGAGGAGTAGTTGGGATGATCATCTTCCATTGATTGAGTTTGCATATAACAATAGCTATCATTCTACTATTGGTATGGCTCCTTTTAAGGCCCTCAATGGTAGGCATTGTAGATCACTGGTTGGGTGATTTGAGGTAAGATAGGTGGCTATGATGAGCCCAGATCTGGTTATAGAGGCTCTTGAGAAGGTAAGGGATGATTAGAGAAAGGTTGGGAATAGCCCAAAGTCATTAAAAATCCTATGCCAATGTGAGGAGGAGAGACCTTGAATTTAAGTTGGTGATTGGATCTAATTGAAGGTTTCACCCATGAAGAATGTGGTTTTCTTGGTAAGAAGGGTAAGTTAAGCCCAAGATATGGGGGTCCTTATAGAGTGTTGAGGAGTATTGGTAAGATTGCATACGAATTGGAGTTACCTATGAATAGGGATATGGTTTGTCCGTCTCTTCATGCATCTAGGTTGGGGAGATGTGTTGTTGACTCAAGTATTATAGAATTTTTGAGATGTGGGTGTTGTGGAGAATAAGTTGGCTTAGGAGAAGATCCCGGTGGAGATTTTGGATGGATGGATGAGAAGAATTGATTAATAAGGATGTGGTGCTCGTCAAGGCACTTGGGAAGAATCGTCTAGTCGATAGTTTCTCTCGGGAGCCGGAGAGGGTATAGAGAAGCGATATTCGAACCTCTTTCACTCTATTCAAGCTTGTGATAACGCGTCAAGTCCCTTTACTTTTATGATTTCACATCTTATATTTCAGCCCCTATGTCATTTGCATGCATTCATATTTATATTGATAAGTCCATGATGATTTTGACACTTATGTTGAGATTTTGAAAATGGTATTTTCAGTACGTCGTTGCATTTTTTTTTAGGCTGATTTTCTTCATGATTACTTTTCTCATATATGTTTCTTTTACATTTGGGGATGAATGTTCCTAAGGGGGAGATATTGAAATGACACCAAAAATTTACCCGAAAATGTACCTCGAAAGTGCCCGAAAATGTGCCTTGAAAATGCCCAAAATCGTAGTTTCCATATATCTCTAAATTCGTGCATGATATCAAAAATCTGACTTCATATTCTTGTTCAGGGGGTCGAATTGAGTGGGGAATTAGTCTAATCCCGATTTTACAGTAACTGTAGCGAATTTCGAAATTTCAAAGTGAACAAGAAACAGTGAGCTGGCGCGCTAGTGTGTTAAAAATGCCCAGTTTTGTTGAGTCGGTCCAAGGCTTTTGGGTCTTGGGCCTAAGCCTTCCCATACGTGAAAATAAATATACTTAGCCTTATTTCACCCTTATATCATTCATGACATTCACAATTACTCTCTCAAACACTTAGATAATATCTCATCTCCAAATTTCAAGCCCCAAAACTCATCTGGATATAAGGTTCTTATTCAAGCTTCAAGTCTCCATATCGAATCTTCTTCAAGGATTCTCTAAAGTCAAGGTAAGTGGGTTTCTTTCATGGGTTCCTTTCACCCATTATGTCCAAGGTTTTTTTTTCTTAAAATTGCATGATTTAAAGTTAATTTACTCATGAGTCTTACTTATTATGAATTTCACTACACACTATGTTGAGGTTTCATTAAATTATGACTATTTTAACATATTTTGATCTATGAATCTAAGATCTATTGTGAGATTTGATGAAGGATTTTGATGTATATTACTTGAAGGTGTTACCAAGTATCTATTAATGATTTTACATTGAATTTTCTAGCATGATTACACTCTTGAATTGCATGATTTTACACTAGTATTACATACCCGCCAAGTGTTTGATAAAATGTCCAGTTATGATTTTCTTGACAAATTGAAGGTCCAATGCATGTCTTATGAGTTGAATGACTATATGATGATGAAAGGAATGCATTTATATGATATTATTTCTATAGTGTTGAGAATTAACCAAACCTCACTCGGGGGGTTGTAGGCCCGGGTAACCCTGTTGAGGGGTTTGTACCTTAATCACCTCACTTTGGGAGGTGGCAGGCCCGTACAACCATGTCGAGGGGTTTGTACCTTGATAACCACGTTGGGGTTTGTACTCCATCAACCATGTTGGGGGTTTTGTACTTCATCAACCATATTGGAAGGGGTTTGTATCTCATCAACCTATTAAGGGGTTCGTACCTCATTTGCCTCACCAAGGGAATGGTAGGCCTTGGATATTCACTATTAATGGTCTCTGCTTACATATGTATTATGTTTTATATAAATATGGTTTTACTTCAAGCATCAGTCATACGTGTCATATTGCTATATGCTCATCTATTGCCTATGTTACGCATTTTGCTTATGGTGCTTATCACTTGTTACATTGTATCTTACATACTTAGTATATTCAAACGTACTAATGCATACTCTATGCCTATATGAAGTCACCATATAGGAACCGGAGCCCCACTTGATCACCCTCCTCCGCGTGGCTAGTATGACTTCTCTCAAGCTCTTTGGTGAGTCCTCCATTTTGGATACAATGTTTATGATCTCATACTATGTTCTAAGACTACCCTTCTTTTATGTATATGTTGACTATGAGGGTGAGCTCGGTAGCTTGTCTTGGCCCCCGTTAAGTATCTAAGTATTAGAGGTATTGATGGACATGCTTTGTATTATGCTATGAACTTGACTCTCTCTTGACTCTTGTTAATTATGAAAAGAAAGTTGTCGCTTAGCCCCGTTTATCCCTATTTACTATCTTTTGTTATATTTTATTGCCTCCGCGACCAAGGCTATGTAATGATATGTTAAAAGGCTTGCTTGGGGTCCCTTCGGGTTCTCCATGCGTCGTGTCACGTCTAGGCCCTAGGCTTGAGTCGTGACCGTTTGTTATCTTATACTATAGAACTATATCAACAACGGTCCTATCTACATCTATTTGTTTGGCGATGGTATCAATCAAACCTTCAAATCCAGTTGCTCTATCAAATATAATTCCTTCAATTTTGTAATCGATGTACCGAGACCTTTGTAGTTATGCATATACATATATTACCAAAAAATGAAACAGATAAGTTTACCAACTTTTTCACTACCATTCGGCAACCCAAAGAATTTTACTAAATGAAACACAATTTTATTACATAAGAATACATCAAATCAAACCATATTATTGTCAACCTCGAAATAACTATAAACTTAATTTTTTTCCAGCGTAAATTTTGGTTTGATAAATTTTTTAACCAACTCATCCTAACATTTGTCTCTTTTTTATGTACTTTGATAAAACCTTTTCTCAGTCTTGCCATCTTGACATTTATTATACAATTTTTTTCATGAAAAATGACAACCAAAATACTAGTCATTAACCTTCAAAAATATCATTCCTACTTAATGCACACATTTATTATGGGGGAAAAGAACATATTATACCAACACAATGATAAAAAAAATATTTTGTCTTTCTTTAATACGTCAAAAATATAATCAACAAATAGAACTAACATGTAGCATCTCATTTCCCCTCATGTTGAACCAAAATGGAGACACACTTCGCAGAAAAAATCTATAAAAACTAAGCTAAATCAATGTCTCCTAGTTTTTGAAACTTGAGAAGAAGAGTATTTTTTCAATGAAGATTTTTTGAGTAATAAATAAGCAATAAATATAAAAGATAGGATTTATCCCCTCTTTTTTTGTTGGCTTTTTTCGGATTGTACATAGTACTTTTTGTGTTCAATTGGTTAATATTTTTTGTGCAATAATACATTGTCCAAGATTGTTTTTGTAATAATTACTAGGTGTAAATGAAAAAAGAGAAAATATTTTCCAAAATCAACCCATTCATCCAGTTTGTTTGAATCAATATTATTAATTTAACAAATTCCAAAAATAAACTTAATGTGGGAAAGAAAAACATTTAATGCATTTGTACTCATTTATTACATCTATTGTTCCACTACACATGTTTTTGTTATATAATTTTTTCCTTTCTTGTACATTAATGTGGGAAAGACAAGCATTAAATGCACCTAGTATGAATTAATTATACCTATTTCTTGACTACACATTTTTCATATATATTTTCTTTCTTTTTTTTTCATACTTTCTTTGTTAGTTGTACATTTTTATAAATAATGTTTGACATTTCTTGATAAATAATTTATGATGTTATTTTAAGATAATACTTTTTGTTATTTTATATAGTACGATTTTTTTTCGCTTATAAAGAATATATGAATCATTTCTCCTTATACACTAAGCTATCAAATCACTCCTTAAAGTGTGTACTCTTATCCTAATTACTACCTTAATTAAAACAAATGAATTCATTGATGGTGAAAGTTTATCTTAAAAGTCATGATCAAGCGATTTATGCTTATCATTCGGCAAGTCTCGACAAAAACTTTTTTCCTTTTCTTTGAATGGGCTTAGATGAACTGTCATTTCTTATATTTTTTAAGCTCCAGCACACTTTTGGGATATTAATGGCTTATTTTTCTATTTCTATGTTAATAAAATGGGTCACTGAAAAAATAATTTTTTCTTATGAAAAAGGAAGTATAAAGCTCTTTGGGTACCGTCTCGAACCTAATTCGAACCTATGAAAAAAGAAATATATAGTGCTCCATCTTCTATAAGTGTTTAACTGTATTTAGGAAAAAAAAAAAAGTACTTGCTCAAACACAATACATGCACTATATCACACCCTTTTCATTTTATTTTATATACCATTATTTTAATTGACACAATATTTTTAAAAATAATTTTTAAAACTTGTAACATAAAACAATTCTTAAATATTTATATAGTTGAGTATCATTTCATTAAGAATTAAAAAAAATTAAAGTTAATAATGTGATATTTTTCCAGACAAACTAAAAAAAAATCATATAAAATGGGACTAAGAGAGTAATAAATTCTGTAAAATATATGTTATATAATCTTTAGTTAAATGATATATCCATGAATAGAGGTGTTCACGGTTTAGATATAAACCGATCTAAATCGAAAAATCAAACCAAACAGATTAAATAAACCGATTATATTTTAATTTTGGTTTGGTTTGGTTTTAGTTTTTTAAAAATCGATAGTATTTCGTCTGGGTTTGAATTTGAATTTGTTTGACTGAAAAATCGAAGAAATAACTGAACTGAACTGACAAATTACATTCATATATTTTATAATTATGCATACATATACATTATTTATAAAAATAATTTTTATTTCTTAATCTACTTATGAAAGTATAAATGCTCAAAACGAGAATATTTATCTTATTAATTTTATGTATATGAATATTTATAACAATTCTTTGAGTGACTAGAAATGTCACTAGCTTTTTCTTCTAGGCCAAAATGGTGAATTTTGAAATATTTTCATATTTAAATTTAGTGCTTGAAAGTTTTATAATATCAGTCCTTTTAATTATTTTTCGTTTTGAATGGATAGTTATCACTTTTTCTGCATTTTAAATGTATTATTGTTTCTTTATTTATGTATGGTTAATAACCGAATAACTGAACCAAACCTAACCAAAATCGATAACAACCAAATCGATAAATATATATTATAATTGAGTTGGTTTGATTTTGAGAATTTTAAAATTGAATTTAGTTGATTTGGTCTTCATTTTGATTTTAATTTTAATTTTGATTTTGATTTTGACTAATAATCCCAATCTGACTCATGAACACCCCTATCCATGAGTAATTAACATATATCATGCGCATAGCAGTTTGTTGAATGAATTCATCCTACCGAATAAATTGATTCACTCAAATTTTACATTTGTGATTAAAAAAAAACAAATATAAATTATAAATTTTTTATTTAATAATAATTATTTATTATTGACTTAATATGAAATTAAAAAATAGTAATTGATAGTGATAGTTTTATCGAATCACCCGTATTAAATATTAGTCATATAAACATTAAAAAATAAATATTACTTTAATAAAAAGGGTAAAATAAACACAAAATGATAAATTATTTATTAATTTTATAATTAAAATTTTTTATTAAATATCTCAAAATAATAGAGAGGATAACCAAAAATACATGGAAGGAGTGGATTTGAAGCTTAATAAGCTTTGGTAAAATTTTAAATTTGAATCATAGAATTCAAATATTGAATTTGGCTCTTTATTCAAGGGTGGTAGTTTATCTCTTTTACATATAGAGATGGCAAAATCGAAAAGTTATTTGGATACTTATTCAGATTTACTCATTTTAAATGAGTTGGCTACCCAATTCATTTAAAATGGATAAAAAATGAGTAAAACTCATATTACTCATTTTAAAATGAATAATTTAATGGGTAATATGAATAAAAGAGACTCACTCATAAGTATATTAATTTTTTATTGGGAGGGATGGAGATGTGGGATGGGTGGAGTAAGCAAATTTTTTGAATTTTTCAAAAAGTAAATTAAATATTTACTGGGAGGAGCTGGAACCAGGGAGGGGGATAAAAAAATCTTTTTTGAATTTTTTTTAAAATTATGATTTTAAAAAAATATTTTTATTTTTACATTTTTGTTGGATAGAAAAGGGCTAAAAAAATTTAAGATATATATATTTTTTAAAAGAATATTTTTTTTTTTTTACATTTTTTGGGTTAGGTGGGGACGAGGGAGGGCGGCTGAGAGCTTGGGGAGGGGTATAAAATTTTATTTTTTTTTAAAAAGTTTAATTTTCTTTTACATTTTATTTTAAATAGGGGCGCTCCGGGGGTGGGATGTGGGGGACAGCAGTGGCAAAGCCACATGTCTCTTAGGGGTATCGACTAATACCCCTTCTTCAAAAAATTATATTTGATGTAGTAAGATAAAAATACTTTTTAATATATAAATATTACATATTAACACTCTTTGATTTCTTCGTGAATCTACTTCTTTATATTTTGACACTCTTTAATAAAAGTTCTAGCTCTGCCACTGGGGGCAGGGGGCAGGAGGCAGGGGGCCGAGGAGGCTCGGGGTGGAGGGTAGTGGGTAAGGATTGACTAAAATGATTTGTTTTTGAAATTTTTAATATGACTATTATAATATGGGTATCCATACTTACCATATTATCCATTCGGTAACTTATTTTTACCTGTTTAAAATATGAATCAAGTTGGGTATTTCGACCGACTCATATTCGACTCGACCTGCTAGTAATACTCTTTCTATTTCTTTTTAATTGTCATATTATACTTTTTAAAAATCAATTTGATTGATTTTTAAAGGTAAATTAAATATTAATATTATTTTAAAATAAAAATTTATTATATAAAAAAATAATATATTATGGTATCAATATAATGAAAAATGAATGTTAAGATATTAAGAAAAATTTTATATCATTTAACTTTTTACAATTTTAATTATGAGAATTAAAAAAGTATAACTTTCACTACTTATATATGCCATGCAAATTAAATGCGCAATACAGAAATTAGACAAGGGGCGCGGAATCCATTTTGTTAAAAATAGATATAAATTTCAGAATTGCAGTTCTTTTGAGAGGAACAGTAGATCACCTAAATACAATTACGAAGGACGACAAGCAAGGGTAAAAAAATAAAAAGGAAAATCAAAAGTAGGAGGTTAGAGTTTAAGATAAAGAGTCCAAAATAGGGTGTAAACGTGGCACTCAACTAAGCATTACATGTTTAGATCATTCGCTACGCTACTCGTCCTTTCTTACTGCCCATTTTTCTCTGCTGTATGTATTACGGGGTACCCCCACCTCCTTTTTACCCACCCCCATCTTCACTCTTCCTCTTCCTATTTAGCAACAAGGGTTTTTTTATTCAAACCTACACCAAAATCTCTTTCCCCATTCATCAGTAAACGGCGATGAGATGGTGGGACTCAGTGTAGTACTCGAAGGTTACCATAATAATATGAATAATAACAATAAAGATATTAGTACCATAACTAGCGGTTCTACTTCTAGTAATTGGCAGATTCTTAACAAAGCTAGTATGTTCATCAAGCCCACTTCTCCATCCACGATTCCATCTTCTCCTTTTTCCCAGCGAAATCCTCCGGCGCCTTCTGGGTTTCTCGATTTATGTTTCCTTTGTAAGCAGAAACTCTTACCTGACAAAGACATCTACATGTACAAGTAAGCTGCTCATCTCACTCTATTTCCTTAAATTCATGTTGAATTCAAACATGTGCTGGTTGCTTCCGACTAAGTAATTTTATATCCTGAATCTGGTTCTATTTTCTGGAAAAAAAAAACAAGTTGAGCGTTCTGATGATGATGTTCTGAAACAGGGGAGAATGGGCATTTTGTAGCGTGGAGTGCAGGGGCAAGCAGATTTTTATGGATGAACAAGAGAGTATAAAGACGAGGAAAAATATGAAATATCAAGCTTTAACTTCTTCTAATAATAAATCTTGTACTTCTTCTTCTTCATCATCATCGTCGTCGTCGTCTTCACGAAGTAGGAAAACGGCGGTGAGAAACCGACCCAATGGATTTGCACACTGAGAAAGGAACCAAAACTTTGCTGCTTTCCACTTTTGGCCTCGATGCATTTTGTAATGACTATCGTATCCCTGTCATTTTATTTTTTGGATTTTAAAATTATTAACCCTAGTAGTTTATTTCTATTATTATGAAATTAATATTAGTAGTACGAAAATTTTGGAACCCAACAAAACTGCTGCTAGTTTTCATTTTTCAGCCCCTGGGTTTTGGTTTCCCGTTGCCAATTTAACCAAATTGCATTAAATTGCCAAGAATGATATTGAGAATCTTTGTTTTTCTAGAGCGGAAGTTGTAGGGACTGTCGGGATATTCTGGGTAATCAAATGAACAAGTGGCTATTTTCCAATTATATCCCTCAAGGGAGTGATGACTCGCTCATTGTTATTTTATTGCATTTAATGTCATTAAATTATATAATGAAATGCCTTCTATTTTCCTGCAGATAAGAATGAAATGAAATTATATATCGAATCCTAATCTTTGGTTGCTATCTTTTGTTCCCATTAATTAAACCCAAAAAGGTGATAATTTGACTAGTTAAATAATAATTTTAGTTTTGTGCGCGGTTAAGAGTAAAAGATTTTTTATACCATTAAATAATGTTAGACGAACACAGTAACGTAATTAAGTAATCAATAATTTATTTTTTTAAATATAATTATACCTGCGATAAAATATTGTTAAGGAAAGTCGAGTCCCACTCGCGTCTAGCAGAAATTAATTCATAGTTATTTTCTTAATAACCAATTCTATTTCCTTTTTTTAACTCTGATTTTTAATTGCGTTGAATAAGTTTTTCATTGCCTTCGCTTTTTCTTCTGAAATCATGGCAAGTCGCAATCGCTACAAACAATCAGAAGAGCTAAAAAAAATGAGAATTTATTATTGTGATTTTTAACATTGGCATATATTTCAAATAAGCAGAAGATCAGAACGATAACAATATAATTATTGATGTAAATGCAATTATTATTTATGAAAAAATTCTCAAATAACTTGAAATACGATCTAACTGAAAATGACTGAAAGATCAGTACAATCAAAGAAGACATAAAAACTAAAAATATTATAATATTGATACAGGGGATGAGTAGCCAATTGACTTCAATTTTATTGATAAAATCAAATCATTTGGCTATTCGTTGTTTGAGATTTTTACAAATTAACTAAAAAGACAACGAAGCAGTGAATAATTTTTGAAATAAGTACTAATTAAGAGATTGAGGAAGATAGAGAACTTTGAAGAGAAAAGAGAAAGGAGGAGGAAAAATAATAATTTTCTAAAATTAAAGAATTAAGTGAAATAAGTTGGTAATTTCTACAATAAATTAATATTATCTAATAATATAAAAAAATGAATATATTGATGATGCATAAAAATTAAATAACTAAGTAACTCATTAAATAATTAAGTAATTAAAGTTAAAAGAATATTTTGAGATCCTCGTAGCCAATCCATAGGCGCACGTGTGAAGGCACCATGCACTAGATAACAATGAGATGCTCATTCTTTTGTTGCTTTGCAAGTTTTAATGGGTATTTCCGTAAGTATGTGCAATTGAGCATTTCTTCCGATTTCTCCATTAACTTTTAATTTTTTAAAAATTTATCATCTAAAATATAACATACTATTTGTATGGTTGTATAACTTTTAAGTAAAAAGTTTTATGAACGCAATCATATTCTAAGATTTGTTTCATTATAAAAGCTTCATTAAGGATTTGATTACACATAATATGGCATAACTTTATATTATTTAAAATATGACTTTACAAAAAAAAAAAAATAGAGGCTGTGTATTAGTATAGAAGGCAAATAGGATAGAATGTCGTCTTGCCATGTGAAGATTTGACATCTATCATAGGACTAGTCATGGTCTTATAGTTCATGGCATGAACTTCATGCCCTATGTTGCTTATTGCATTTTAATTATCACATTATTTTGTTGTTGTTATTGTTTTTCTTTTTACGCTTTCATCATTGTTTTATTTTTCTTTTGTTCGAGTTTGATACAATTGAGTATAGGGTCTTTTGAAAACATGAATCTTTCTACCTAATAATAAGGTCTACGTATATTTTATCTTTTTTATCCACTATTTTGTAAAATTTCACTAGATATATTAGCATTGTAGTTTTTATTAAGGGTTCAATTATGTTCATAATATATTGGCCTTCTTTTGTTGTTATGCAATCCAGAGACGGATCATATAGCGCCTCCACAAAGGCCTATAGACATCGTAAGGTAAAGTGGATTAAAAAAATAACATGACCATTATGTTTGTGTATTACTAGTACCTTGTTTGATATTCTTTTTTAACCTATATATAATTGATGCACTTTATTATGTATTAAGGTTTATATTACTAATATCATGAATTTTAAATATTAGTAATACAATGCTTTTAATGTGTGTATTAGTATGATTAAAGACTCAATTATCCCTCAAAACTTTTTTTTACTTCTTTTCCATTATAATTGTGGAGGGTATCTTTGTAAATATTTTTTTTAATTCAATAAGTGTTATTTTTAATGCGTCAAACCAAACATTACATAAAAATATTCTATATATAATTAATACAAGCATAACTAACACATAGATTACTAATACACTCTATTTAGTATTATTTTTATACACTTAACCAAATGAGCCCTAAATTGATTATGTACCCAGAATAATTTCAAGCGTATTTTGCAGAATTTGTGCTAAAAGCATATCAAAATACTTTGCCCTGATTAAGGATAGGAATATTATGTATGCTTATAGTTATTAGGAAAGACTTAACGACGACGTATATAGCAATAAATAGTAATCAAGATGTTACAGATATTAGAATTTCATTTGGATTTAGTTGTGATATAATTACATTGTGTAGATGGAATCCAAGGTCGATATTTTCATAGCCTAGGTACTCAATTTAGTAAACTGCAATCAGTTGGTTCTCTTTGGGCGATGCATGCATGTAGCCCTTATTTATAGTGTTATTTCACTTTTTGTTCCTTCCTTCAATTATGGGTCTATGTGTGGATCATGAGTGGTTTTCTAAACCAAATGGAAACGTCCCTCCATTTACGTGCCACTTTTCATTATTCGAGAATTAAATAATATAAGTTTAATCGAAAATTTGCTTATAGAATTTTTATATAATTTGAAATGAAATTTATATATTTGTAAACTATTTAAAAAGTACTATAAGTCACAATAATTGATAATTCAAAATATTTAAAAGATATATGAAATAATGGTTAAAGATAAATTTTATTAATCAAATTGAAAATTTATAAAATATTATAACAGTTAATAGTTTAATAAACATACCCCTAATAAAAACTTTTTACATATTATATCAAATTAATATGAGCCAAGTAAAATGAAATAGATGTACTTGTTTACTTAGTTTCCTTTTTATTTTATTATTTTTTTGTGAATGATGATTTTTCCTTTACTGGAAAATTATATAATATCTTTTGTTTCCCATTAAATTGTCGAATAAATTGCAAATCCCTCCCATCCTGTTAGTCTGCATCTTAATGTTGAACCAGATTTTTCAACCAGAGGGGAATTCAGTTTATAGAGTAAATGAATTCCATATGATGAACTCAAATTAACATAATATAATAATTGAACTTATAATTATAATTTGTAAATATTTTATATTTATTTTATTTTTACTAACATAAAGTATGAACAGAAGTCAATTGTGTTTCACGAATCCATAACTTAGGGCTGGATCCGGCCCTGCTTCTACGCAGATATTTGTATGGACTTTTTACTGCCAGCTGACTTTCAATTACTTGCCTTGAAAAACTTAAAAGGAGAAAATATTAAGATTTATTTTTTTTAAAAAAAAAGGCTTGGACAACGAAAGATACCAATTTCATATAAATATATTTTTAGTATATTGAATAAATAAAAATAAGGGAAAGAAATATATAAATTGATGCTATTTATGAATTTTTCTTGTAGAATTTAGAAAATTGATTGTTTTGGGTAGCAAAGTCAAATTGCCAAATTAAATCTCTGAAGAGCGGAAAGAAAAATACATGAGCTGTCAATTATAGTGGAGTCAGATAAATGGTGATGAATTGACAAAAGAATGTTGGATGAAGCAAAGCCAAACATTAGTAACTCATCTTCCTTTTAAATAGAAAGCAAAAGCTTTCTTCACCTTTTGCTTTTCCACTACTCACAAGCTTACTGTCACTCACAAGTAGGACCAGCTCATTTATATGATACGATTACAACAAGTTAATATTGTTATTATCTAACTTACGAGTATATAATCTATGATGTCATGTTTGTTCCTAAAAAAATCATCAAATAAAACGAATGGTGGCAGAGGGTATCAGAGACAGAGGCACCGACGAAAGAGAAAATTTAGTACGATTGTTTGGAATCATTTGGGCCTGGAACTTGTTCCCAGTTAACAGTCCTTTTGCTTTGCCATTTTGGTCCGCACACCTCTTCCCTCGGAAAGGGACACTTTGGCCCATCTTTCTCTTTTCACATTCCAACTCTCACTACCAAAAAATTTTATAATAATTATCATTGATAGTTATAATTTATTTATTTACCATTAGTAGCTATTGCTTGGGTTTAATTATAGTCAGTTGCCTTATAGGCATGTATTTGTTAGCTCTGTATCAGTAATACGACTTCTTATGAAAAATGACACGTATCAATTATTAGCACATTGTATCACTTCTATTGATATCATTTCTATTCACACATGTGCAACCTAACTACAACTTCAAAAATCACTTTTAATGGATGATTTCAATCATATCCCTTGTATCGAAACTTCGTGTTTTCTAGTATCACTCCTTAAATGGATCTCCCTCAAAATAAAAAAATTGGCAACCAACACTCATTCTAATCAATTCACAGTCCACCACCATCTCCAATTACTTTAGTCTCGCGAATCACAAAGGAGCTAAAAGAGAAGATGTTGTAAGAGTGTAAGTCCCGTGCTTCGGATAATGCAACCAAGGCTCGAAAATGATTTTTCCGGTGATTTTGGCCTAGGGTTCTGTAACACCCAGCATGTTGAAAGCCTGGAAAATGGAAAAGTTGTGAAATTTTGATGATTGACAGGTTTCACGAGCCAATCTACAGCTCGTGGACTGGACCACAGGTCATAGAAGGGTCTCGTGGTTAAGGTCCAGAAAGTTTGAAATTTTTTGAGATTTTGAAAATCATTCCACGAAGAACAGGACGGGTCGTGAAAGGGACCACGACACCGTAAATTGTATCATTGAAAGGAACCCCGACGAATGACTATTTTTCTAAGTTTGGGGAGGTTTTACGAGGGGTTTCACGTCCGTGAAAGGAACCAAGGACCGTAGATATGAGGTATCATGGTCTTTAAGTGCAAATTTTAGTAGCTAAAATTTTGTGACATGCATTCCGGAAATCCAATCCCAACTTGTGGATTGATATACGACCCGTGAAAGGGGTCTCGTGGATATCCATGGGCCCGACAGGTTTTTAATGAAGAGGTTTTGGTTATTTCCAGTCCATTTAACTCCTAAACTACGTCATTTTATCCCTTCTAACTAACTTAACCGATCTATTCTCTATAAAACCTATTCCTAATTCAGTCTATCTCATTCACCTTCATAATTCTCCTAAGGATTCTAACAAATTCTCTCTCTGAGGATTCTCTCCATTGAAGTTAGGGTTTGAAGGTTTGGCTGAAGGATTTTCAAATTTTCATCTTCAAATTTAGGATTTCTACCTTGAGGTATGTAGAGCTTCATTCATGGATTAGTTTCATCCATGAAGCCCAACTCAAATCTCCTTTTTCAGTCAAATTTCATGATGATTTCTTATGGACTTTTATGATATAATTCCAAATGTATAGATCATGATTATTCTATGGTTATTACGCATGAATTATGAATGGTTACATGATTTCTATGATTTTCAAGTGAAAGTATGTGATTTCGAGTATATGATGATGATTAGGGCTTTCTGATTAATGTGGGTTCTTTTATTAACATCCAAATTGATTTCAATTGCATGATTCCTACATTATTTTCATCTAATTGCATGTTTTTAGCTAAATAATTCATGAACCCACCCGTGCCCCTTGTTTCCTATGACAACACCTATGACTTCCATGAATTATGATTCAAAGTATGAAAAGCATGTTTTAATGATGATAGTGATGTTATGATGATAATGCTATGATGATGATTATAATAATATGAAGATGAGGATGACTTAAGATCCTAATGATGATAATATGATGATAAGATGGGAAGTATACCCATAGTCACGACCCGGACGTAGGGTCTAGGAGTGACATGGCGAATGGGAACCCGAGAGTCCCGAAACATGCCTCAGAGTATCCAAATTCACATCATCGGTTTGGAAAGGTATAAGAGATAGTAACACATAGTTTTAAGGGATGGGAAAATAGGACTCGCGCTCTGGGGATGTCATGCAGGTAGGGGTTACATGGATTCATATAACATATAGCACATAAGAACTAAGGGGCGGGTAAGTATGACTCATCTATGGAGACGGGACTTTGGATCTTCCACATTTCCACATCATAACATAAATACACATCATAGCATAACCAAATCATAATAACCATAATCAATAGATAGACATAACTACAATCTCCTAATAACAACACATAGCATGAATCCGTACAAGAGTCTATAAGATGTTTGACAATGCCTCTAACATATGGAATAGGACGGGGGACAAGACATGCCCCAGGCTCACCCTCAAAGTAAGGTAGCATAAACGGAAGTAACATAAGGTAGATATATGGTGTCTTGTCCTTGAAAGATAGGATTCACCACAACAACTTTCTCAAATCCGACTAGCCATCAAACGATGGATGAATGTAGTCTTCGGTCTCTATATGGTTAGATCATGTAGGCGGAAAGTATATGTTAGTACGTTTGAATGTACTAAGTATGCGGGCATATTATGCACATAAACTTATTAAACCTGCACTTAATGTTAGATGATAAGGACACATAATATAAAAATAAGTATATAAGCAAAGAAGAGTAATATATCAATATACCATGAAACATGAATATCATAATACTTATCATAGCGGGGATGTTACTTGCCAAGGGTAGACCTTACTCCTTCTTAGGGGAACACCACCCATTTTGGATAAGCAACCCCACCTTACGGGAACACCACCCATTTCGAAAAGCATTTTCATGCTCATTTAATCACCTTATGGGAATAACACCCCTTTCAGAAGGATTTTTATGCTCATTCACGCACCTTATGGGAACAATACCTATTTCGGGAAGTACCTTACATTATGGGCCGAGAACAACACCCATTTTGGAGTGTACCTTATCTTACAGGAACAACACCCATTTCGGAAAGGATTTTCATAAAATTCACTCACCTTATAAGAACAACACTCATTTTGGAGAGTACCTTACCTTACGGGAATAACATCCATTTTAGAAAAAATTTCCATAACATATCATAATCATCCACAAAGGGCATAAACATTCGGTGGTAGGTCATCATCCCATAGGAGTACATATACATATACATGCTTTTAATAGAAATATACATTTTTCAAAATATTTTCATGCATATTTAGGCTTAAAGACCAAATCACTCCTCGTGTCCTACTTTCATGCATAGGAGTACCTCATTCATAACCATACATTCATCAAAATTATATTTGTCAATATAATTGGGTCTTAACCCACTTCATACCCTTCATAAAAATCAATGCTCGTGCATGCATATGCAATGAATGATGAGAGAATAGTATGGACAATAGAGATTCAATCTTAAATCAACAATTTAATACAAAATTCAAGTAAATCCATAAGTAAAATTCACATTCAAATCACAATTTAGATTACCCATGCTTAGATCAAACTTTAAAGGGATAATGCATATTCAAATATTCACAATATTCATGAAATTCAATATATTAGGGCTTAAATCACTTTAAAATCAACAATAAAACGTAGCCCATATCCCAGTTAAATCAAATAAATAATAATCTTAAAAATTCATAATTAAAGTAAGCTCAATTTCATAAATCAAGTGTAAAAGAATTTGGATCTTCATGGTTGAAAGGAAGCATGAATCAATCCCACATACCTTAGTTCACCAAGAAGAAACAAGAAGAATTTGATGAAGAAAAGAGCCTTCCCTTGATTCCCAAGCTAAGCCTTCACTAGAGTTCTTGAGAGGAGTTCTTAAGAGAGACTCTTGAATATAATTCTAAGTGTGAGAATGAATTTGACTGAGACAAGAAGAGTATAGGTCATTTGAATGGCTTAGGATAGCATAGGAAGTCACAAAAGTCCCTTGAACGCCATAATTACAAAAGTAGCCATTAATAAAACGAAATAAAAATTGTTACCAGGGGTCTCCAGGGAGGGTCTCACAATCCGTACAAACGCACACAAACCGTGTGCCCTTCAGTGAAGCCATGATTAGAAAAATTTCCACTGACGAAGATCCAAGACAGTAATTCCATACTTATAAAAATTTTCACTCCAATGCCTATACGGAGAGCCCTACATACCGTATGAAGTCACATGGACCGTATAGGTTCCCGTGAGACAACACTTAGAAAATCTCAGCAATTTTTTTTCAAGTTAAGGGTGCTTCTGATGAAGGTCTTACGGACCATGTAAAGTTTCACAGGTCGTACAAACGTCTATATAAAGGTAACAAGTTCCGAGATGGTGATTCAACACTTAGAATATCATTTTGGGAAGAAGCTTCATGAGATCCCACCCTCATAGTTCATGAGAAGCCATAAGACCTGTATAAGTGCTCGTGTGGCCTACCTTAACAACAATTGAGGGAACACAACACAGAAGGGCTTTATGAAAATGGGCATAACTTCTTATCCGAACTCAGAATTTGGTGTAGCTAGATGCGTTGGACAACTAATTCAAATAACTTCAATTTACCAGGTCGTAGACCATTCAGTTCCTTTTGTTTAGGATATATGACCATTTAAAATTGATCCTTTTACTAATTCACATGAAAAACTTACCCAATAGAATACATTTGAACTTAGCTTTGATGTATGAGACCCATGATGATCTTAAACTATATAAATAAGCTTGGATTGGAGGCTTGTAAGTGAAATTAGCTTGAGTTTGAAGGTTTCATTTCGAGCTCACAAATTACAGCGTATTACACCCATACTATATGAAAGTTATGTAGATGGACTATTCCTATGATGTTAGATGTTTTCATGAAGCTATGATACATATTTTACAAAGATATGAAAGTATGGTTTTGATAAAGTATGAATTATGTTGAAAGCTATGTACATAACTGATTTATGTATTCTGTGGGATATGACAACATTGAATAAGCTTGTGTGAGGGGGGACTATCTCCAAGGGTCCTTACATATATCATCAAGTCTCATAACTATGTACCATCATAGGTTGATATTTATATGCCAGTATGGCTAGATAATGAATCCATATAGCTTTATGATGTGACACTCACAATGCTAAGATAGAGCCTAAAAGGGTAGCGTCTTTATGATGATGGGTTCTCACCATTTTAGGATAGAGCCTATAGGATGAGGATCGAGTCTACATTGGCAAAGTAGACTCCTCTTGCTCTATGTAGGAGGAACATTAAGATTCTATGTAATAGTCCTCACGGTCTTATTCCCACATATATATGGTAGGTTATTAAAGATTTAATGATGCTTCAAATCATGATTTTAAACATGTATTGCTTATACATGTTGTGTCCTTATTCAATTGATTATGATTATGCATATTGATATTATGTTATGATGTTTCTTGATGCATGTCATACTTACATACTTAGTACATTCCACATAATAATGCATACTTCTTTACCTACATGATCTAACCATGTAGGGTGGACGACGAGGCTATTCCTCTATTTCGTGTCTAGATTTGGAGTTGATATTTGAAGATTTGTTGGTGAGTTCCTGATGTGCTGCCAAAATACAATACTTTTGATGCTTAAAACTTAGGATTTTGTGTGTTCTCAATGCGATGTTTATTGGTGTTAAGTGTTTTTGTGTTTAGATTTGCAGGATTACAGGTTGGGAATGATTTTGGGGAAAGTTACAGAAGTTGCTGTAGATTTGCTGTTACGCGAGACACCTTACGAGCAGTAGACCATTCTACGAGCTGTAGGGTGGTTTTGTAAGGAATTCTAGTGAGGTTTTTAGTTTCTACAGTTAATTCTACGAACATGCAGACATACTGTAGATTAGTTTATGAGTCGTCGAAGAGGTTTTATGCATAACGGATCAGAGAATGAAAACTTTCTGAAGTTCATTAGATGAAACCTCCTTTACGGGTCATAAACCATTTTAGGAGTCGTAAAGGGTGTCGTAAAGAGGAAGTCCAGTTTTCTAGCAACAATGTACGAGACCCCGATTACGGGCCATAAACTATAATACAGGCTGTAAAGAGCTTTCGTGAGGTATGTCGACAAGTTCTCCTAAGTCGTTTAGGATTTGAATTTTAATTATTATAAATAGGTATTTTAGGTTATTTTCAGAAGTTCTTGCCTGTTTTGATAAGTTTTAGCCTAGTACTCAGAGAACTTAATATTTTGAGAGAGAAAAGTGTAAGAAAGTCTTTGAGAACACTTGTGGTTGAATTTAATCTTAAAGCTTGTGATTCTTATTGAACTTGGATTGTTTGTTCTTAAATCTATTGTGTAAGTGTCTAATTATGTCTTCTCAATTCATAATTTCTTCATCTGCATAGAGCATGAGTAGCTAAATCCACAACTAGAGTTGTGGGAACCATGAAGAATTAATAAAGTAAAACTGAATAATTCACAATTTTGGAAGGTGTATTTCATTTTGCATATTTTCTAGTATTGTCCAACATTAGAACCCCCCTAATGTTACTGACTGGACCAAGGTATTAATGAATAGGAAAAAAGATTAATTAACAAGATTCAATTGATGTGTTCTCATCTAATCAACCAAACTGGGCCAAGGAGAGGTTGTACTAGGACTAATAGGTAATGGTTAGTAATGCATACTATGGAGATGGGCCAAGTTGCATAGTGAAATTCACCTCTTACCTTTGACCAAAGGGCTTGGTGAACTTAAATTATCATTTAGCATTCTATACACTAGACGAGAATTAAGTTATCTGATGATACTGAGTTGGGGAATCATGGGAAACACAATACCCTAGTTGCTCTTCATTATTCATTTTTCTCTTGTAATAGTTAGTCAGTTTACTTTCTCATTGATTATTACAAACCCCCCTTTGGGGAATTGAGCCGGTTAATTACTCGAATTTCATATTGGTGAATATTCGTAAGTCTATATATTCTCTGTGGGATCGATCCTAACCTTTGTTAGGTTCTATATCTTAATAACGACCGCTTTATCCTGTAAGAAGGAGATGTAACTTGGGAGACATCAAGATTTTTGCGCCGTTGCCTGGGAATACGACTAGACTTAGTGAATTCAGTAGTAATTTGAGTGTTAATCCTTAGTTCCCTTATTTTACTTTTATTTGTTGTTTTTGTTTCTTTTCAGGCTGTAGGTGTCGTGTATGCCCAACACCCGGAGTCAAGGCAATCCCTTAAATCCACTTGATCCAGAGATCCACAGAACGTCGATAAAAATAGACTAACATAACGCCAACAATGTGACCAAGTCAACTCTGAACAGGAACAATAATGAGGATGCTGAGAATGAGAACCCACCCCTTTTGGGGGATATTCGCAGCCTTAGGATTTCAATGCCAATACTTACTAGTGGAATCAGTACAGGTTGAATCCTATGGCTATGAAGGTGACTGGAGCTATTGTGTTGCCACCACCACCGACAGACACAAAGTTCACAGTCTCAAGTGGGTTACTTCAGATGCTGTTGAATCGTGGGCTATTTACAGCTTACCATCGGAGGATCCTCATAGCCACCTATAAAATGAGGTATTTGTCTATAAGAGTGTGATAAGAACACAAAATCTGTCTATGGATGCTACAAAACTTCGTGTCTTTCCATTGTCTCTCATGAGAAATGCTGCATTATGGCTGTCTGAGCTCCCGTAAAGTTCAATCACCAGTTGGAAAGACTTCCAGAAGGCCTTTTTGGATAGGTACTTCCCTAGATCGAAGAAGCTCAAGTTGAAGGACCAGATTAACAAGTTCAAGCAACTTCTTGGTGATTCGATAAGCACTACTCGGGAGCAGTTCAAAAAATGTATTAGGAGCATCCTTGACCACAAGATCATTGATGACGCCTTAGTGGAGATCTTTTACCGTGCCCTTGTTGAGAACAGTCAGGCCTGTGCTGACATTATAATGGAAAGCATATTTCTAGATCAACCATTTGCAATGATTGCAGAGTGAATGGAAAGAGTGGTCAAAACAAATCGTGCATGGGGGCAGCGTAGTAGAGCTTCCATAAAGAGTTCATGTGTTGTCAGTGTGGGGCAAAAGCAAGCTAGAATTAATGAAGAAATCATGCAGTAGCTTGCTTAACTTCACACAAGTATGGACATGATGATAAAGAAGGGCTAAGAGAGAGTAAATGCAGTAGTTCATCAACCTCCACGTGCACCCATGTACGAGGAGCCATACTATGATGAGGACACTTTTTTTGTTACTGATCAGACGGGGGGGTTTCTGGACGAACACCCAAGGGTCCAATCAGGACTATTGATGCCAAATTCAAGGAAATCAATGTCAAAACTTTGGTAGAGATGGAGCTTATAGGGGCAATCATGGAGGTTATTATGATAGAACAGGGATCCAGATACATATTGAGGTCGTAAAGAAGGCTTCAGGAATGGTCCTTATATGCCACCACACAACCGCGACACAGATACAAGCAAATCCAGAATTGAGGAGATATTTGATCGCCTGTTGAAGAAGGCTGAGACATAGGATGAGACTCTAAGGGGATGAAATTAGATATTTCAAGTATTAACAAGAAATAAAAGTCTTACTCTATGGCTATCAAACAACTAGAACAACAGTTCGGTCAAGTGTCGACATAGCTTAATCAGCGCCAGAGGGGTACACTGGCTAGGAATATAGTGCAAAATCCTAAAATTAAAAGGCAGTGTATGGCAATCACTACTCGGGGTAGAAAGAGCACAATTGACCCTCCCATGTCGGTTGATATAGAAGATATTCGAGAGGAGACAATTGCAGCAAAGGATGCGAATTAAGAAGATGATCGTGGCAAGGATGGGGTGAGTGAAGGTATTGATGCACCATAGAGGTTGAAGCCCATTCCTAGGCCTTCTCCTCCCTTTCCTCAAGAGAATTAAAAAGAGGGAGGAGAAAGGCAAATTCAAGCACTTTCTCTCCATGGTAAAGCATCTCTCTATCAAGATCCCTCTTATTGAGGCATTGGAGAAGATGCCAGGAAGTACATGAAGGACTTATTCATCAAAAAGCGAACTGTGAGTCAGGAGCTTTCTCAAGAGCTTCCACATTGTGGTGCTATTACTACGAGGTCCTTAGTTCATAAGCGTGAAGATCCAGGTGTTTTCACGATACCCTACACCATTGGAGATGTAGAGTTCGCAAGGGCACTATGTGATCTTGGTGCCACCATAAATCTGATGCCCCTTTGCGATTTATAAAAAGCTTGGATTAGGGGCCCCTACTCCAACTAGCATGCGGTTATTGATGGTGGATCAAATAGTGAAGAAGCCTGTGGGGATACTATATGATGCGTTGGGAAAAGTAGAGAAGTTCATATTCCCTGCAGACTTCGTGATCCTTGACTGTGATGTTGACTTCGACGTCCCAATCATCTTAGGAAGACCCTTCCTAGACACTAGACGAGCCCTACTAGATATGAAAGCTGGTCAACTTAGGTTTAGATTGAATGACGAAGAAGTTGTCGATATCCGCCAGTGCATAAAGCATCCTGATGAGCTGAAGAGTGAAGTCTAGACAATTGGTGAAGTTTGAGTAACCAATTTGCCTAAGTCGTGCCTCGACAATAAATCAGGCGCTACTTGGGAGGCAACTAAGGATTTTGATGTAGTAGCATAGTTATAGGTTTATTTTCAGTTTTTGGATTCATAGGTAGTTATTTTCTTGTATTGTGATTGTAATTTCAGACATTTGGGTTGGTTGTATATAGGGTAATAGTGTATTTTATAAAGAGTACGCGAGTATAGGACTAAGTCAGCCAGTTTGGCTAAGAAGAGCATCAAGTTGGGTCTCTACAACTGGGTCTATGGGCCGTAAATTACTTAACGGCCTGTAGCCCAGCTCGTAGAAAATTCCAGTAAGTAGGATTATGTACTCGAGTTGACAAGCCAAGTTTACGATTTTAAAATCAAACTATGAGTTGTGAATGGGGCTCATGGACCCCAGGTAAGTCTTCTATAAATTCACTAAGTGTGGAGGATTCTATAACCAACTCTATGAGCTGTAAAATACTTTACGACTTGTAGACGATCCATGAAGCCTAATCCTGAAAACTAGGGTTTGGATGTTCTACGAAACCATGATCTACAAACCGTAAAATACTCTACCACCCATAATCGGGGTTTTATAGAGTTCAGGCACATTAATCGTTTGTTACCCGGTCAATATATAATAGAGGGGTCAAATTATTTGACCCCACTCTTGACCTAAAATTGCTAAATTGACCTAACCTACATCATATCCGTGCACATTCGATCACCATCGGCCACTACTCGTCTCTTTTTCGGCGAGAATTTTGACAACGCAGGGTTTTGCTTACTTACCTCTCTCATCTTCTGCTCTTTAATCTCAAAAGCTTGGTAGTTTTTAGTTGAATTAATACCTCTAAATTGGCCTTAATTTTAATGATTGATGTGAATATTATGGGGGGGGGGATGTTGTTTAGATATAACATCCTTGTTTGAATCAATTAGAAGTGGTCAGAATCATGGCAGACTCCATGTTTAATCACTTTCAATGGGGTGTATGTATGTAGAAAATGTTGAGGGTAAGGGTTATAGTATTGAAATCATGCGACTGTGTGTGTTCTTGCTTCGATGCTGATAATCAATTAGTTGAAATAGTCTTTTGGGGTTCGTGTGATGGAGTTAGAAACTCAAGTGACTGAGTTTTCTGGTTCACGAGTGGCTTTTATGGCTCGTGGAGTAATACAAAAGTCATAATTCCCCCTTGTGCACAATTCCAAAAACCTGGTGTTTCTAAGTATCCATTAGACGAGAACTTCCACGAGTCATAAATCACTTTACGGCTCATAGATAGGTCTTGTAGATCCTTATCAGGAATTATTTACACACTAGAATTCTCTAATACTTGTAAAACACTTTACGAGTTGTACCTGCTCTCGTAGCCTTTGCCAGTAACTAAAATTGTTTGAATCACTGGTTTACGAAGGCCCTTTATGACTCATTGTTTTCACTACGGCCTGTAGAGGTGCATTTGTAAAACCATTCTGAAACTCAACTCAATTAATTTTTTTGCATTCCAATTTTGAATTATTGGGGCTAAGCATGGTCCATATATGTTTATGTTTCAGTTACTATGGCCCCAAAAGTGAAACGCACTGAGATCCAGGCTATGAAGATGCAGCTCAGGGATGAGCCTTTGGATGATGAGTAGACCACTCAACCGAGTGGTTCACTAGAGGTCCTAGCTGTTACACTGGACCCAGAGACTGCTATACCACAGACCAAAGTCACTTCCAGAGCTAGGCATACCCAAGCTCTTGTTACTCGCACTCCTCAGTCTGAGGAAGGAGGAAGCGACGAGAGTGGTTTACCATAGATGACTCCATTCGGAGATAAGTCTAGCTATAGGGGAAGCTCCGAGGATAAATCTAAGGTAGAGTCCTCTGCCGCAAACTGATCATCATCACCTACACCGGATGATCTCACTAACCTATGGTGTGTCGAGGGCATGCAAGACACATATATGGAGGGCACATAGCAGAGAGAGTAGGGCAAGCCAACCCGCTACATTTATGAGGAGCCTAGGGTCATTGATGATAGACTTGACTGTATCTCCGACCTCTAGGATATGTTGACTAGATACGAGCTTCAGTGGCAGACCAGACCTCTTGGATGATACTCCCTGACCACGGTGAGGGATTTCTATGCCTCCTACGTAGCCACTATCTAGCTTACTCTTCCCAAGGGGAAGAATCCCCTCACTCAGCCCAGACTGACAGAGACGAGGGTAAGGGTCTAGTGGGTGGATATATCAGAGGAGACCATCCGCCGTATGTTATCTGGTCCCATGTTCCCTGGCCCAGATGCACCATAGAGTTTGACTATAGGGTGGGGTAGACAAAGACCTACTAGTGATGAAGGATCCTGAGCGATGAGCCATGTTGATAAGATGGGTGGAACCTTCATGGGTCTCCACTCACTCGGAGCCTATCGTTAAGGCTTCGATTAGTTTCCCCGCCAAGTTTTTGTGGGCGGTTATTTATTCACATATCCGAATGATATTTGCTGATAATACTCTGACGCCAAAGCATGTGGTTTTGGTTGCCAACATCTTAGCTGGTTATGAAATTGATTGGGCCTGCCTCATTGCTGAGCAGATTCATGAGGCCTCACTGAAGAGGTCCACCTCCATCCTGTTCCTGCACTTGATTTATAGGCTTTATCTAAAGTCGAGGGTACAGATACTACATCAGCTAGACTAGATGATTGAGGCCCAGCATAGGTTAGATCCCAGCCTGATCAAGGCTGAAGAAAACCCGTTGGTACTCCGGTGAGCACAGCCTCCACCTATGTCTGAAATGTTTGCCCTAGCGCAACCACTTGAGAGTTCTGAGACTGCCACCACCACCACTACTGCTGCTACTGAGGAGAGGCCCCTGCAGCCTGAGGCTGTTGATGAGAGGGGGCCCACTATTGTTATTCCTGTACCACAAGACACTATTTCACAGCCTACAACCACGAGCATGATCTACGTGTCCGCCACTTCTATAAAGAAATTGGTGTAGAGGTTATCACATGTTGAGTCATAATTGACTCAACTTGTTCATCAGATTAAGCCATGGGTCTGCCAAGCTATTGCAGACTTGGAGTATCGGAGTCAGGCACTCGCGATCGTTACTATTCAGGATCGTATTTCTACCATCGATTCCCGCATCGACACCTTCGAGGAGAGGGTACAGAAAAGATTAGGGAAGGCCCGACCTTTCAATTTGTCAGCTTTACAGATGGAGATCCAGCAGCTCTGACCTAACATGACAGCAGCACTTGCGGCACCAGTTGCACTGCTAGAAACTATACCTCCGGTACCAATGGTTGATTTATTTACTCCTGAGGAGCCTACCCAGTCTTTCCTCGAGAAGAGACCTTGTATGTATGAGGAGCCAGAGGAGACACATTTACGTATGAAGATGAAAGAGGAGGAGGAGATCGAGCTTGCCTTGAAAAGATCGAGGCATGATGAGGAGATGAGACAAGTTTGAGCGACGGAGCAGGTGAGGGGTGCTAGCCCCTCCGAATAGAGTACCACTGCTGAACAGACCACCCTGTAGGAGAAGGGTGGCTAGACTCAGCCACAGACTGGCGGTTAGGCACCCAGGTATATTTTTTAACCCCTATGTTTTATTTTGTCTTGACTTTGTGCATCGAGGACAGTGCACATCCTTTTTGATGGGGAGTGGGTAGTTATGGGCATCAGTGAAGTCTGAGTAGCTTGGGTCCATAACTAACCGAATTTTTGATCCCGGGGTTTTCTTGCCAGTGTTTTTTTCCCTATAGATAGTTAATTTCTGTTGAACCAGCATGTTTAGGATGTTTAGATAATATTTTTAACATATAGTACCAATACCTGTGGCATATAGCATGTTTTTATATTTTGCTTGAAAAACGATACCCACCAAAAATTTTGATTAAGTAGTTAGATAGAAACCATGCATATTTAGGTGTATGACAATACCTGTTCTGATAAGTGAGGGTACATTAAGATAAAAAAAACATGATCTGTGAGTCTTTTGTTGATAATGTATACAGTGTCATGTGAGTGTGAGCATAATTTGATAAAATTCATGTGTTTTGTGCTAATCCAGAACTTGCCATGTTACTCTAAGTTTGATTGTAGGTTAATTAGATTAGGAAAGGATCTTAGGCCATTGTTCTTGAATAAGTCCACTTTAGCCTAAATGACCAACCAAATGATGATATATCCCTTGTTCCTAATGTTTGAGCCTGACATGTACCTATTCTTTAAAAACATCTGATTAACCAAGCTTTGTTAGTTGTAAAATCCTGAGATTGGCCTTGGTCTTTCCTTGAACATTGTGTACCTTAACTGAGGCAAAAAGCCTAAGTTGAGGGTGGCTACTGAAAGTGGCCCTGGTTTGGAGGATGGATTTGTGCACCTCAACACAGTCCAAAATCCTAAGTTAAAAGTGGCTAGTCTAAGGGTGAAACACAAAAATAAAGGGGTGAGATAGGAATGCAAAGAAAAAGGGAAAACTTATTTACTTGTGCAATAAAAATAAGCAATGCCTTAGTTGTAAGCTAAAAAGCAAAATAAAGTGTAAAATAAGGCAAAAAGCTGAAAAGAATGAAAAGAAAACACCCAGAAAAGCTTGATATTGGAAAAGGGAGAATCAGGTGAAAATAACAAAGTTGGTAGGGAAAAAGTGTACAAAAATGCAGTTTCAAGGAGGACCTTTAGTCACTATTTGCCCAAAATATCATACCAAAGCCCCCTGAGCCTAGTTACAAGCCTAGAAAGTCCTAAAGTGATTCTAGTCCAATTAGTTAAAGGTTTGAATCATGAGTATAGGAGCAAACCTGTGGTATTAGTCATTATGCATAAATATCTTTTGTGAGAGTGAGTGTTGTTGCATAGTCCCAAGGTCAAATATGAATACATCACTAAGTGTCAAGTATGGGACTTCTTTCTGTGAGGGCACTTGTATTGCATTGTTAGCATTAGGCTTGTTCAATGATTGTGGATTGTTAAGAATACCTTGCTTGTCATAGTCTTGTTGTCACATGCACCAGTTTACATTGGTTTGCTAAATAGCTATCAAATCTTATTTTGAAAAGTTAGTGTGGGTATCCAATTCTAAGACATATGATATATGCTATTAAGTTGAGGTCTGTATGTTACTATATTGTCTATATAGATTGAGTCCGCCGCTTGAGGACAAGCAACAATTTTAAGTTGAGGGTGCTGATGTACTGCTAAAATACAACACTTTTAATGCTTAAAACATAAGATTTTGTGTGTTCTCAATGCGATGTTTGTTGGTTTTATGTATTTTTATGTTTAGATTTACAGGATTATAGGTTGGCCATGATTTTGGGGAAAGTTACAGAAGTTGCTGCATATTTGCTGTTATGCGAGATACCTTATGGGCCGTAGACCATTCTACAAGCCATAGGGTAGTTTCGTAAGGAATTCTAATAAAGGTCTAAGTTTCTAAAGTTAATTCTATAAACATGAAGACAAACCGTAGATTAGTTTATGAGTCGTCGAAAAGGTTTCATGCACAATAGATCAGAGAGTGAAGACTTTATGAAGTTCATCAGATGAGACCCCCTTTACGGGTTGTAAATCATTTTATAAGTCGTAAAGAGGTGTCGTAAAAAGCAAGTCCAGTTTCCCAGCAACAACGTACGAGACCCCAATTACAGGCCATAAACTTTAATACAAGCCGTAAAGAGCTTTCACGAGGCATGCCGACCAGTTCGCCTAAGTCATTTAGGATTTGAATTTTAATTATTATAAGTAGGTCTTTAGGTTATTTTTCAGAAGCTCTTGCCTGTTTTGATAAGTTTTAGCCTAGTACTCAGAGAACTTAATATTTTGAGAGAGAAAATTGTAAGAGAGTCTTTGAGAACACTTGTGGTTGAATTTGATCTTAAAGCTTGTGATTCTTTTTGAACTTCAATTGCTTGTTCTTAAATCTATTGTGTAAGTGTATAATTATTTCTTCACAATTCATAATTTCTTCATATACACATAGCATGAGTAGCTAAATCCACAACTAGGGTTGTGGGAACCATGAAGAACTAACAAACTAAAATCGAATTATTCACAATTCTTGGAAGATGTATATGTATGTATTAATTAACTCTCTTCATTTTGTATGTTTTCTAGTGATATCCAATATTAGAACCCGTCTAGTGTTACTAACTGGATCAAGGTAGTAATGAATAGAAAATAGATTAATTAACAGGATTCAATTCATGTGTTCTCATCTAATCAACCGAATTGGGCCAAGGGGAGGTTGTACTGGGACTAATAGGTAATGGTTAGTAATGCACACTATGGACATGATCCAAGTTGCATAGTGAAATTCACCTCTCACTTTTGACCAAAGGTCTTGGTGAACTTAAATTACCGTCCTGCATGCTATACACTAGACAAAAATTAGGTTATCCAGTGATACTGAGTTGGGAAATCATGGGGAACACAATACCCTAGTTGCTCTCCATTATTAAGTTTTCTCTTGTTATAGTTAGTCCATTTTACTTTCTCATTGATTATTCGAAACCCCCCTCTTTCGTGGAATTAAGTTGGTTAATTACCCGAATTGTATATTGGTGAATTCTCGTGAGTCTGCGTATTCCCAGTGGGATCGAACCTAAATTTGGTTATGTTTTATATTTTCACAGCAATAGCTTTATCCTTTACAAAGGAGGTGTAACTTGCGACATCAGTTCCCATGCTTCAGGATAAGCCTTGTTCACATTATGTTTTCATGTTGAGACTTTATATTTTCACTGTTGTTTTATCTTGAGGGTGATCTTGTAACATGTTCTAGTTCCCACCAAGATCCTATGATGTGGAGACATGGTTTGGACTATGATGATGTAATTTCCCTGAGGGAAACTATGACTTGATATTACTATGTTTTGCTTGCTTACTTTCTTATCAATTGTTTACTTTACTTTATGTATGCTTATGATATGAATAAAAGGCTTGGATGGAGCACTTTCTTGTGTCACATTCGTCATGTCATGACTAGGACCTAGGTTTCAGTCATGACAAACTTGGTATCGTAGCACAAGGTTTGAAAGCATCCTAGGGAGTCCAACATACCGCATCTAGTAAAGTCTTGTTCATAGGTGTGAAGCATGCCACATCCATGAGCTAGAGGCTATGAGACATTTAGGAAATTATTGCTTCTTTTGTGATCTAAGTTGTGCCTTCAAGACTCTCATTTCATAAATCTTGTCCTTTGATATTTTCAAAAAAATATCTCGACTACGTGCTCTATTGCCTAGGAAAGTTGATGCTAATGAGGATCAAGTTCCTCTGGCTCCTCAAGTTCTTCAAGGACCACAAGCCAACAAAGTTACCAATGATGAGTTTACGGCCACTATTACTATGTTGGCTCATGTTGTTGCTTATCCAAAGACTCCTCTCCTACTTCAGGTATAAGAGATTTCGCAAGGATTAATCCTCTGGAGTTCTATAATTCCAAGGTATTTGGGGATCGACAAGAGTTTATTGATGAGATCTACAAGGTGGTGGAGATTATAGGGGTATCTTCTGAAGAGAAGGCCGAATTGGAGGCTTATCAACTTAAGGTAGTTTCTCAAGTTTGGTTCACACAATAAAAGTCGAGAGAGTTGAAGAAGGTTCTCTTAGTTGGGGGATTTTTTAGGATGCTTTCGTTGATAGCTTCCTACTTGGACTAAGGGAAGCTAAAGGGATGGAGTTCATGAAATTAAGTCAAGGTGGCATGAGTGTGAGGGAGTATGCCCTCAAATTTACAAAGTTATCTAAATATGCTCCTTCTTTGGTGATTGACTCTAAGGCCTGTATGAACAAGTTCACCTTGGGTGTATCCGATTTGGTGAAGATGGAATGTAAGGCCACAATGCTCATCAAGGAGATGGATATTTCATGACTCGTGACATATGACAAATAAGTGAAGGGTGAGAAGCTTCAAAAGATGAGGATGAGGGAGTAAAAAAGACTCGTTTTGATGGTGAATTTTCCCATGGTAAGTCTGGTGGTGGCCACTTTCAACAAGGTCAAGGGTCTTCTAGATGTGCTCCTAATGGGTATGCTAAGGGTGGGGTGCCTACTCATAAGGTCCAAGGTGATTTTCCAAAAAGTGTTGGTACTATTCCTCCTAGGTGTCCTATGTATGGGAGGAACCTTGTTGGTGAATACTTAAGAGGTTTTGATGCATGTTTCAATTAAAGAAAGATAGGGCACAAGGTCTATGAGTGTCTAATGTGTCTAACAAAGGTAAATAGGGGCATTCACAAGGTCTAATGTAGTTATAGGTATGTTAAGAGTCTAATGTGGTTATAGGTATGTTAAGAGTCTTTGAACATGATGTGTATGCTTTGCTTGACGTCGTTGCTAATATATATTTTGTTACTCCTTACTTGCCATAAAGTTTAATGTTTCTACCGAAGTTTTGTGAAAATCCTATTTGGTCTATACTCCAATTGGTGAGCCAATCCTATCCAAGAAAGTCTATAGAAATTGTCCGGTGTCGATCTTGCATAAAGTCTTTCCATGTGATCTTGTTGAACTTGCTATGACTGATTTTGATGTTACTCTTGGTATGGATTGGTTGCATGCATTGTATGCTTCTATTGATTGTAAAACCCATAATGTCACATTCAAAGTTCCTAATGATTCCATCTTTGAGTGGAAGGGAACTACGTCATTATTTAAGGAATGTTTGTCTCTTATGTAAAGAGCTATGAAAATGATTTCCAAAGGTTGCAGATATCACATTTTCCGAGTCATGGATGTTGAGTCCAATATTTCTACTCTTAATTTGATTCCTATTGTTAATGAGTTTCCTGATGTATTTTCTGATGACTTGCCCCGATATTCCTCCTGAAAGGGAATTGACTTTGGCGTTGATCTTTTACTCGACCTATTTCTACAGCTCCACATCAAATGGCCCCGGTGGAGTTTGAAAGAATTGAGGGGAAAGTTGAAAGACTTGTTTGTTAAAGGGCTCATAAGGCCTAGTATATCTCTATGGGGTGCTCTGTATTATTTTTGGAAGAAGATGGTTCACTTCTGATGTGTATGGATTATTGACAATTGAATAAGGTGACTATCAAAAACAAGTATCCATTACCGAGGATTGATGACCTATTTGACCAATTACAAGGTGCCAGTTATTTCTCAAAGATTGATCTTCCGTCCAGGTATCACCAATTTGTGAAAGAGGATGATATCCCAAAGATGGTATTTAGAACTCGGTATGGTCATTTTGAATTCTTAGTTATGTCCTTTGGATTAACAAATGCTTCTTTTGCTTTGATAGATTTGATGAATAAGGTCTTCAAGCCATATTTGGATATGTTTGTGGTTGTGTTCATAGATGATATATTGGTCTATTCACGGGTGTAAATGAGCATGAGGACCATTGATGCATTTTGTTGGAAATATTAAGTAATAGGTGACTTTTTGCCAAGTTTAGCAAGTGTGAGTTTTTTCTAAGGTAGGTAGCTTTTCTTGGATACATTATTTTAGGTGATGGTACTAGAGTTGATCTAAAGAATATGAAGGCGGTGAATAATTGGCTTAGACCATTGTCCCCATTCGATGTTAGGAACTTTTAGGTTTGGCCGATTATTATAGAAGATTTATTGAGCGATTTTCTTCCATTGCCTCTCTTTTGACTAAGTTGACTAAAGAAAGGTGAAATTTCAATGGTCCGACGAATGTGAGAAAAGTTTTCAAATGTTGAAAGATCGTCTTACTTCAACTCCTATTTTGACATTACCAGAAGGTCAGGATATTTTTGCGGTATATTGTGATGCTTTCCATATAGGCTTGGGTTCTATGTTGAGATAACATTAAAAAGTCATTGTCTATGCCTCAAGGCAATTAAAGGTACATGAAAGGAATTATCGGAATGATGATCTTGAGATATTGGTCGTGGTATTTGCAATGAAGATTTGACAACATTATCTCTATGGGGTGCATGTTGATATATTTATCGACTATCAGAATTTGCAATATGTGTTTAGCCAAAAGGATTTGTACCGAAGGTAAATGAGGTGGTTGGAGCTCTTGAAGGACTATGACATGAGTGTGATGTATCACCCCAGTAAGGCTAATTTTGTGGTTGGTGCATTGAGTAGAATGTTTATAGGTAGCATTTCACATGTTAAGAATGAAAAAAAGAGCTAGTTAAAGTAGTGCACCATTTGACTCATTTAAGTGTGAGGTTAAATAGCTTGAATAATGGTGGTGTACTTGTGAAAAATGGGGTAGAGTCATCTTTGATAGAGGAATTTAAAGCAAAGTAAGACATGGATCTCATTTTGATTGAATTAAAGAAGTTGATGGTTTATAAGAAGGTTGAGGTCTTCTCACAAGGGGAAGATAGATTACTTTGTTACTAAGGGCAGTTGTGTGTGCCTAATGTTGATGGCTTAAGGGAAAGGATACTTGATTAGACTCATAATTCTAAGTATTCTATTAATCTAGGATCCACCAAAATGTATAGAGATTTGAGAGAGGTGTATTGGTGGAATGACATGAAGAAAGACATAGAAAAGTGTGTAATGGGGTATGCAAATTGTCAACAAGTGAAGGTGGAACACCAACAATTAGGTGGTTTGGCCCAAGATATAGAGATACCTACTTGAAAATGGGATGAAGTGAATATGGACTTCATTATGGGTTTGCTTAGGAGGCAATTTGACTCAATATGGGCGATTGTGGATAGAATAACGTAATTATCCCACTTTTTACCGGTAAAGACTTCTTATGGCGTCAAAGATTATGCTAAGGTCTACATCTAAGAATTGGTAAGGTTGCATGGGGTACTATTGTCTATAATATCAAATTGTGGTATTCAATTTACTTCTTATTTATGGAGGTCTTTCCAAAATGGCCTTGGTACAAAGGTGAAGCTAAGTACTGCTTTTTATCCTCAAATGGGTAGGAAAGGCAAAAGAAATATGCAAATATTGGAAGATATGTTGAGGGCGTATGTGCTTGCTTTCAAAGGTGGTCGGATGATCACTTACCTCTTATTGAATTTTCTTATAACAATAGTTTTCACTCAAGTACTGAGATAACATCATTTGAAGCCTTGTATGGTAGGCAATGTAGGTCACCAGTGGGATGGTTTGAAGTTGGAGAGATGTCCTTGATTGTACTGGACTTGGTACTTAATGCTATGGAAAAAGTGAAGGTTATAAAGGAAAGATTAGAGGTTATCCAAAGTCATCAGAAGTCAAATGCCGATATTAAAAGAAGCAATCTTGAGTTTAAGGAAGGTGATTGGTAAATTTAAAGGTATTACCTATGAAAGGAGTAATGCATTTTGCCAAGAAGATAAATTGTATCCTAGATATATGGGACCTTATGAGATCGTGAAAATAATTGGGAAGGTAGCTTAAGAGCTAGATTTGCTTGTGGAGTTAGCTATGGTTTATCATGTGTTTCATGTGTCTATGTTGAAAAAATGCATGAGCGATCCTAATTCCATTGTTCCGTTGAAAGACGTGACCATTGAAGAGTATTTAACCTATGAAAAGGTGACGATTGAGATTTTAGACCGACAAGTGAAGAGATTGAGGAAAAAAAGTGATGTCTGTCAAAGTGTTAAGGAGAAACCAACAAGTTGAGAGTGCTATTTGGGAAGCCGATGCGGACATGATGCAATAAAATCCTTACCTATTTCCTTCTATTCAAGCCTAAGGTATCTAATATGATCTATTCCTCCAAATTCTCATGAAAATATATTTTCTTGTCATATTGCATGTATGCATGATTTGAGACTATCTTTTGAATGATGTTTGATGCAAAAGTTTGATGATTTTATGCAAATGATAGTTATGTTAGATTTTTGCATTCATGATAGATTGAGACCATGTTTCTACTCTACTCAAGCTTACTTTTGTCTTATTCGAGGATGAATGACTCCGGAGGGGGGGGGGACTGATATTGCCCATCACCATTTAGCTATTGCATTTATTTTTCTTGTTGCTGGTCATAACCAACTTCTAGGAGAGACATAATTGACTGCATTGATCTCGGTAGCTACACCACCAACACCATGTATGTTGAAAGCCTAGAAAATAGGGAAGTTCTGAAATTTTGATGACAGGCAAGTTTCACAAACCAATCTATGGCTCGTGGACTATACCACATGTCATAGAAGGGTCTCATTGTTAAGGTCCATAAAGTTGAATTTTTTTTGAGTTTTTGGAAATCATTCCATGAAGAACAACAGAGTTGTTATAGGGACCACGACCCATACATTGTATTGTGGAAAGGAACCCTGAGGAAAGAATAGTTTTCTAGGTCTTGGGAGATTCCACGAGGGTTTTCACGGTCCATGGAAGGAACTAAGGATCATATATGAGGTTTCGTGGTCTTCAAGTACAATTTCCAATAGCTAAAATTTTGTGACATGCATTGCATGAAGGCCAACAATGGCTCATGGATTGATTTACAACCCATGAAAGGGGTCTCGTGGATGGGTCCGATAGGCTTTTAATGAAGGGCTTTTTGGTCATTTCTATCTTTTTAACTCCTAAACTATATCATTTTGTCCCTTCTAACTAACTTAACCGACCCATTCTCTATAAACCTATTCCAAATTCATTCTGTCTTGTTCACCTTCATAATTCTTCCAAGGGTTCTAAAAAATTCTCTCTCTAAGAATTTTCTCCATTGAAGCTATGGTTTGAAGGTTTGGCTAAAAGATTGATAGATTTTCATCTTCAAATTTAGGATTTCTACCTCGAGGTATGTAGAGATATATTCATGGATTAGTTTTATCTATGAAGCCCAACTCAAATCTCTATATTCATCCAAATTTCATGGTAATTTATTATGGGTTTTTATGATATGATTCCAAATGTATGGATTACGTCTATTCTATGGTTATTATGCCTAGTAATGCATGAATTATGAAGGATTGCATAATTTTTGTGATATTCAAGTGAAAGTATGTGATTTTCAAGTATATGATGGTGATTAGGGTTTTTTGAATTGATGTGGATTCCTTTACTAACGATTCAAATTAATTTCAACTACATGATTCCTATATGATTTTCATGTAATTACATGGTTTTAGTTTAAATGTTCATGAACCCACACATAGCCCTAGTTTCCTGTGACAAAGCTATGATTCCCCTGAATTATGATTCAAAGTATTAAAACATATTTTAATGATGATTTGATAATGATGTAATTATGATAGTGATGTTATGATGATGATGCTATGATGATGATACTGATAATGATATGATGATGAGGGACTTAAGACCCTAATGATGATGATATGATGATAAGATAGGTAGTATACCCAAACTATATAAAAGTTATGTAGATACACTATTCCTATGATGTAAGATGTTTTCATGAAGCTATGATGCATATTTTACAAAGCTATGAAAGTGTAATCTTGATAAAGTATGAATTATATTAAAAGCTTTGGATATGCATGATTTATATATTCCGTGGGATATGAATTGGCACCGAATGAGCTTGCATAAAAGGGACTATCTCAAAGGTCCTTACATAAATCCTCAAGTCTCATAACTATGTGGCACCATAGGTTGATCTTTATATGCCTATAAAGCTAGATAATGGATCTATATAGCTTTATGACGTGAGACTCACCTGCTAGGATAGAGCCTAAAGGGTGGATCTATACGATGATGGGTTCTCATTGTGCTAGGATAGAGCCTATAGAGTGAGGATTGAGTCTACCTTGGCAAAGAAGACCCATTATTCGCTCGATGTTGAGGGAACATTGGGATTCCATGTAATAGTCTGTATTGTTTTATTGTCCGTTATGGACTTATTCCCATATATGTATTCTAGGTTATGAAAGGTTTAATGATGCTTCTACTAATGGTTTTAAATATGCATTGCTCATATATATTGTTTCCTTATTCCATTGATTATGAATATGCATATTGATATTATGTTATGATCTTTCTTGATGCATGACACACCTACAGATACCTCTAAGTCATAGAATAGGATGGGGGGGATAAGACATGTCTTGGGCTCACCCTCAAGGTAAATAAAACATAAGCAGAAGCAACATAATAGGTAGATGGATGATGGCTTGTCCTTGGATGACAAGACTCACCCCAACAACTTTCACAAATCTGAAGTAGTTGTCAAAAGATGGATGAATATAGTCTTTGATCCCTACATGGTTAGATCATGTAGGCAAAAATATGTGTCAGTACATTTGACTATACTAAGTAAGCGGGCATGCAATGCGTATGAACTCATTAAACTTGTATTCAATGCTAGATGACAATTGCACATATATAGAAAGAAGTATATAAGCAAAGAAGAATAATATCAATATGCATGAAATCCATGATGAATGAAATGCCATAATACTTCAACATTAAGGGGATGAAACCTCAACCGACATCTAGAACATGCAAGCTATTACATGAAATTTTGGTGTCTTCCCCACACCGAATAAGAGGTTATCTACTTACCAAAGGTAGACCATACCTCTCCTTACGGGCCTTCCATTTTGGAGAAGTAACCTTCCTTATGGGAACTCCCACTTTGGATAGCAGTTTCATTCATCATATCATAGTTATAATCGTACCTTACGGGCCTCCCATTTCGATAAGCATTACCATAAACAAATGCCTATGTTTGGCACATAGTTATGGGACTTTAGTACTGGACCCTTGGAGATAGCCCTCCTCCCACAAGTCCGCTAGGTGCTAAGTCATCATCCCATAAGAGTAAGTATACATATACATGCTTTCAAAGAGGTATAAGTCATTTCAAATTATTTCAATGCATACTTAGGCTTAAAAGTCAAGCATTCTTCATAATCATATATACTTGCGCTAAAGAGCCAAATCATACTTCAATCCATAATTTCATGCATTGGAATAGGTCATTTACATATACCATATAGGTGTAAACACCTAAAGTTTTTTTAAAGAGTCATACCTTAGATATTTATATGATTACATTCTTGTCATAATCACACTTTCATTAAAATCATATTCATGAATATATTTGGGCTTAACTCACTGCATAATCTTTATAAAAACCAATGTTCATGTATTCAAATGTCATGAATGATATAACAATAGCATGGGCAATAAAGATTAAAACATAAATCAACAATATGATATGAAATTCAAGTATTAAATCACAATTTAGATTACTCATTCTTAAATCTACATTTAAGGGGACAATACATATTCAAATCTTCATAATATTAATGCAATTCAACATATTAGGGCTTAAATACTTTAAATTCAACAATTAAACATAGCTCATATCTCAATTAAATCAAATAAATAATAATTTAAAAGACACATATTCAAAGTAAGCTTAATTTCATAAATCAAGGAGTAAAAAGAGTTTGGATCTTCATGGTGAAAATGAACCATGAATCATTCCCACATACCTTAGCTAATAAGAGGAATTAAGAAGAAATTGATTGAAGAAGAAGACCTTCCTTAAGCTCCAAGCTAATCTCCAATGGCTCACTTGAGAGAGGTCTTTAGATGAGGGAGTTTGAATATTCTAAGTGCATGAATCAAATTTGAATGATAATAGAATGGGATAGGTCTTTGGAGAGGTTTAGGATAGGTTAGATAGTCATAAACTTTCCCTGGAAATAACAAAAATTACAAGAAAATCATTACCGAAACAAGTTTCAAAAATGTTACCAAGGGTCCCACCAATGCCCTCTATCAATCAAGCCTATGGGATGGTCATTAGTAAAATCTAGTGTAAGAACCAAGGTAATGCAGGTGAAATTTATATTTTTTTGATGTGGTTGGTGATCCAATTATTTCAAGAAGGAATGCGTCATTAATTGATTTTTCTTTTCCTCTCTTGGAAAGAAATTTCCACAATGCATTACTTTTCTCCATAAGATTGTCCTTTATTTTTCTTGAATGAAAGGGATAGCAACGTAAGCCAAACATTAAGGCAAATTCTTGCAAACCAAAATAAATTGGAATATTCTGATGTTCAAACCACAATTTATACTTTTTTCACAAATAATGTGTTGGAGTAGAAGATTGTGGACTATGGATGATGCAGATTTTGTGTTATTCATTGGGATCAAGAAAATGATCAAAATAATTTTTCTTGAACATATCTGAAATGCCCTCATTGATTAGAAGTTCTCAAGATTGAATGAATGTATTTCCTCTGAGAGATGATTTTACAATAAACTTACTCGAACAATGACCTTTCTCGAAATAATAAGTCTTGAAGCTATAATCTATCTGGCCAACAGACTTAATGCATTCCAGTTCCTCATTATAAGAAACATCAGCAAGTTGCACATTATTTATAAAATTAATTAATTAAAATAAAGCATTCAAAGTTACAAACATCTAGTATTTGTTTGCAGTAAACAACTGACAGGTGTTTAAACAACAACTACTTATTTGCGCTAAACAACTATCAGTTGTTTAAGCATCTGTCAGTTATTTAGGCTGATAGTAATTTTTTAAAAGTAAATATTTGAATAGATATTATTTCTCACCAGTAATAATAGAAAAAAAAACTCACATTTGAACTTGAAGGATCAACATTCTTGTCATGTATTAACTTTGTTCTTCTCTCGAATTGCACATTAGCTTCTTTACTGTCTTCTTCATTTTCTCTTTCTTCTTTACTTTCATCACATGCTTCTTCATTTTCTTCTTCACTTTCATCACTCGCTTCTTCAATTTCATCTTCGTTTTTTTTCTCTTTCACTTTCATTTTCAGTTCATTTTCATTTCCTTCTCTAGTATCATTCTCATTTTCTTCTCTGGCCGAACAAAATTCCTCCTCCAAGATTCTCGTCTTTTTTCTAGGTCTTCTTTTATAAACTGCTTGATAATTTTTTTGTTATCATTTTATCTTCATATATAAATCATTTCAATAACATCATTACTAGAATAATTAAATTATTTTCTCAAAATTGAAAATTAATTCTATAAACAATAACAATTTTTTTAATATCAATAATTATTGTTTGGACAACTACAATAGATTATATAATATAAACAACAACAGTTTGTTTGATAAAATAATAATTATTTATATAATAGTAATAGATCATTTAATACAAACAATAACAAATTGCTTAATACATATAATAATTGTCTACACAATAACAATAAGTTATTTAATACAAACAATAAATTATTTAATACAAATAATAATTGTTTACGCAGTAACAAGGCTAGTTGTTATTGCTACATCTGTATTAAAATATATTATTTGACAAATATGTATCAATATATTTTCAAATATTATCAATAAATTAATATTCAATTGAGGTTCTCGTATAAACAATGATTCGTTGCTTAAACAAGTGACTATTGTTTATGCTAAACAATCATATTTTATACTACACTATAAGTATTGTTTTAAATAATAATATATAAAATCATTAACTTTTCACAAAATGTGAAATTATTATCAAGCCACTAAGTTAATGTTATATATAAATAGTAGAATCAAAGGATTTGTGATTAACCGTGACCAAATCAGTATATTGAAATTAACCATCCTTTGAAAGACTCCTTTTGTCAAGATGTGTCAATATATTTACAAATGTGATCAACAAATTAATGTTCAATTGAGATTCTAGTGTAAACAATTCATAGTTGCTTAAACAATTGACTATTGTTTATGCTAGACAATAATATTTTGATTTACACAATCACTAGTTGTTTATATATTATATGAGATATGATTTTATAAGCAAATAAAACTACAATAAAAATTGATTGAAATATTAATATATAAAATCATTAACTTTTCACAAGATGTGAAATTATTATCAAGCCAACTTTCTCCAGTAAGTTAATATTACATATGGTTAAGTTGTTCAGTAGTAGAATCAAAGATTTGTCATTAATTATGATCAAATTAATATATTAAAATTAATCACCTTTTGAAAAACTCCTTGTATCTAGATGTATCAATATGTTTTCAAATGTGATCAATAAATTAATGTCCAATTGATGTTCTAGTATAAAGAATTCATAGTTGCTTTTACAGTTATTTATGCTAAACAATTATATTTTTATTCAAACAAACCTAGTTGTTTATCTATTTTATACGAGATATGATTGTATAAACAAATTAAAATTACAGTAAGTATTGATATAAATAATAATATATAAAATCATGAACTTTTCACAAGATGTGAAACTATTATCAAGCCAATTAGTCCCCAATAAATTAGTGTTGTATATGATTAAATTGTTTGTCAGTAGAATCAAAGAATTTGTTATTAATTGTTATCAAATCATTATTTTATAATTAATTACCCATTGAAAGACCCTTTTTATCAATATGTATCAATACATTTTCAGATATGATCAATTAATTAATGTCTAATTGAGGTTTTTGTTTAAACAACTCTTAGTTGTTTAAACAACTGACGGTTGTTTATACACAAAGAAATCATGTGTAAATAACTTGTACTTATATAAGCAATCACGAGTTATTTACCTAAATGAAAGCAATCATGTTCACAAGTAAATATTAATAATCAAAACAATTTAAATAGACTTGATTCAGTCACAAATTAATCACCTTTTGAAAGATTCTTTTTATCAAGATGTATTAATTTAGATTTTCGTATGAACAATTATTAGTTGCTTAAACAATTAAATATTGTTTATACTAAACACTCATATTTTAATCGACACAATCACTAATTATTTATCTATTTTCATAGCTTAAACAACAACAAAACATCAATAATTTGTAGTTGTTCAAACAATTTCTTCAAAAAAATATTATAAAAAAGAATGAATAAAATTACCGTCAAAAATTGAAGTGAAGAAAAGAAAGATGATGAAGAGAAAGAGACAACTCTTTTATCTCTTGTACTCATGCAAGAGAAGAAAAGGAAGAAGAAGATTAAGAGAGACTGAAGTTCTTTGACAGAGTAAAGAGAAGGGAATGAGGAGAAAAGAAGTGATTTTTTTTGCTGATTTTTGAGATTGATCGTTCTTTGGCAAGCAGATCAAGGTTTTTTAATTCTTTTTCTTTGTAAGTTTTTGCTTTTGTCACGACCCGAATCCCCGGGCCATGACTAGTGCCGATAAGGCACTTGGACTAATCTTAAACCACAACGAATCCCAACTTGGCTCACAAATTCTGCCGAAATTTCGGCAGAGTTTCCTCTGTTTTATTGACTAAACCCACCTACAAGAAAAGACAGCAGCGACCAGACAGGAAGGTAGATATAACTTATAATGTAATCAAACGAAAGTGCGGGCCTATACGGTCTCCGCTGCGGTCCTGCCGCCTAATA
>JAABOM020000001.1:16595722-16614829 GCA_011800125.2 Solanum clarkiae
TTATATTATAATTTTTTTCATCTAAAATGCCTTCTTAATGAGTCGACGCATTGAGAACTTGCCTGTATTTATTGCTTGTCTAAGAGGAAAGTAGTAGTTAGGAAACGATGATCATAACTAGCAATTCAGAGATTAAATGCTCATCCAATTTACTTGAGCCCGTGAGGTGATAGTACCTAGAGATCAACAGTGAGGGTTAGCATAAAATACATTCTAAGTCCGAGAGGACAGGAATGAAATGCTTCTAAGAGGGACTGAGAGGTGAATTAGAAGTTACTTAACTCACTAGATTTTGCATACATTGATAGAAGGAATAGCCTAAGAGTGCAATGCCTGATAAGTTATTAGTCATGGGGAGCACAACCCTAGCTCAAATCTCATTCTATACACACCAAGTTGTCACATTATGTTTACTAATTACTGTTACCAATTACTAGAAAGACCCAATTTACTTTATACATTGTTATTTTGGGAATAGAAATTCCAGTTGAAAAGTAATAGCTAATAGACTTATTTTAACCTATTCCCTATGGGATTGACCCTGACTCTCAATTGGGTAATTAGACTGCTAACAATCGTCTATATTTCTTTTGAGAAGTATACTTGAACATTATAAATGGCACTGTTGCCGGGGAATACGACTTTGAAGTAAATCTATTATTTTTCTTTTTAATTGTAGTTCTATTTCCTAATTTTACTTTTATTTTTTGTTGTTTTTGCTTTTGTAAGGAGTCACGTCTTACATGCCAAACACCAGGAACAAGGGTGAAATACTCATTTCCTATGAACCTGAACTAATCAAGTCAATTTGCAAGATGAATGCATAAGAGCATGAAACACATCGAATGAGAGACCTAGGCGACCAACACGACAGGAATAAATGGGGTCATCTTGATGATCCAAATGATGATAAGAGGGTGGCTCCTCCACCACTCCTTCTTAGTGTCAACTAGCACTAAGGGCACCTGGTCTACACCAGCTATAATTTGTGGATGATAAGGATGATGGTGCTGGAGCTACAACGGCGATAGTTTCCCCTCTCCATTACCCCCAAGTGTCAAGTTCACAATCACTAGTACGATACTTCAGATGCTCACCTTGAAGGGATTGTTCAGCGGGGTTGCAGGAGATGACACAAATTAGCATCTCATGAGTTTTGTCATTACATGCCAATCTTCTGAGATTCTTGGTGTTAGTAAGGTAGATATCCATCTGAGATTGTTTGGGGAGGCAATGAAGTAGTTGAATGAGCTTTCTCATGATTCCATTCAGACTTGGAAAGAGTTAAATAATACTTTTCTTGAAAGGTTCTTCCCACCATCTAGGAAGCTGCAGACTAAGGATGAAGTTAATGCGCATAAGCAGATACCTACTGAGGCATTACATGACACATAGGGGAGATTCTGCTAAAAGTTAAAGAAATGCCCAAATCACAATCCAATAGATGAGCATCTCAAGTAAGTGTTCTATAGATCATACAATTTTGTAACCAAGACTGCCATTGATACAACATGTGGTGGTTCTTTCATGGTGAAAACATTTCAAGAGACAACTATTATCTTAGTACAAGTTTCCAAGAACAATCGAGAATGGTGTACCAGAGACTCAAAGTTTGTAGGGTTTATGTTTGAGATTACGGTAGAGCAGAGGCGAATGGAGGAAGAGTATGACCATGATATGGTGCACATATGGACTCAGATGGACTTGCTGACCAAACCTCTGTTAGGCAGAGGGTTGGAGAAGGTCAATGCTATAGATGCCTCAAACAGGTATGATAAGCCAGAGTTTGATTTTGAGGAGAAAGATATTCTAAACAACCAAGGAAGTTTCCAGACATATAACTCTGGGAACCAAGGTCGGAATATTCCCGTGATAACTACTATGACTGGCCTGGAAATCGTTACCAAGGCAATTAGCAAAGCAAGGAAATTTCAAGAGAGACCAGACTAGAGAATATGTTCATGCCACCCAAGAATAGAGAATGTCCAAGTAACAATGAGAGTGGTTCAAAATTGGAGGAAATGATGGCTAAAGTTCTCCAAAAGGTTGAAGCCACTGAGGCTGAGGTGCGAGACATGCGAGGAGACATGACCAATATAAGTCAGCTAGTAGACTCGCACTCCATTTTGATTAAATAGTTGGAGCAGCAGATGGGGCAGTTGTCTGCTACACTAAATCTGAGAAAGGTTCGGTCACGTTCTAGCGATATAGTTCAAAATCCCCATAAGGATGGGCACTGCATGGTAGTGACCACCTAAAGTGGTAAGTAATTTTTGATCCTATTCTTGTAGCTGATGTGGGTATTGATAATAATGATGGCAAGGCTCTAGACTCTGCAGATGTTGAAAATAATGACGAGGTCAAAGGGTCGAAAGTTGCATCGAAAGAGGTGGAGATCGCTAGAGGTTCTAGGGAGACAGAAATGAAAGTTGCAAAGCCTTTTCTAGTTATATTTAGGCCACCACAACCATTCCAATAGAGTTTGAAGAATAAGTTTGAGGATGGAAAGTTCCAAAAGTTTTTGTCTATGCTGAAGTTGTCTGTGAACATTCCTTTGGTGGAGGCACTTGAACCGATGCTGGGCTATGCTAAATTCATGAGGAACTTAGGTACCAAGAAATGGACAGTCATAGTCGAGCTCACAGATAATATTTATCACTATAGCACTATTGCTACAAGGTCCTTAGTAGAAAAGAAGAAAGATCCAAGAGTCTTCATAATCCCATGCACCATTAGTGCTTATGATTTTTCACAGGCCTTGTGTGATTTGGGAGCTAGCATTAATTGATGTCGCTTGCAGTCTACAAACAGTTAGGTTTAAGAGCCTCGACACCCACATCTATGCGGCTATTAATGACACATAGGTTAGTGAAGAGACCCATAGGGATCCTATATGATGTGCTGGTTAGAGTGGGAAAATTCATCTTCCTAGCAAACTTCGTCATTTTGGAATGCCAGGTAGATTTTGAGATCCCCATCATCCTTAGGAGACTGTTTTTAACCACTAGCAAAGTTTTGGTCTATTTGGAATGTGGGGAGCTAACATTCTATTTGAATATTGAGAAAGTGAAGTTTAAAGTATGTGCATCAATGAACAAAACCACGGATGTCACAGTGATGTCAATTGTTGATGTTGATGTTGATGATGCATGCCCTACTGAGGTCCCCATTGAAGAGAGGTTAAGTGTGGAGCCATTAGCAGTAGTGATCATGAATTTTTAGAAGACGTCATCGAGGCGTATGATGAGACTGTTCATACATTGCAAGCTATGGGTCCAAACCCTTTACCCCCCCCCCCCAAGAAGTTAGATCTGGATCTAGAAAACTAACCCAATCTACCTACTAAACTATCTATTGAGGAACCCCCTATAGTGGAACTCAATGAGTTGCCACAACACCTAAGGTATGCATTTTTGGGTTCTAACAATGCTCTTCCTGTCATTGTCGCTACTAAGGGTGTCAAAATGAGCCCAAATGTAGGTAAACTCGCCCAACCTGCCCAATATTTTATGGGTTGGGCTCAAAATAATTTTTATTTGGTTTAACTCAACCCATTTAAATTTTAATCTAGATCAAAAGAATCCTCAATTGAACCCAATTTAATTCTCAATTTTAACCCGTTCTAAGACTCTTAACTTTCATTGAAGTTATGTATATTTTCTATCTAATTTATATTTTCTATCATTTACCTATCAATTTGTAACTTTTTATTTTATTTTTGAGTTGAAATTCAAATTGTGATTATATAAAATAAATGATAATATGTAAGAATTATTGAGATTCAGCGGGTCAAATTGGACGGGTCATGACCCAACCCGAATTTTAGCCCATTTGAACCCAACCTATTTGAGCCTAAAGTAAGTTTGGGCGGGAAATAACCCAACCCAATTTCTATCTCAAACCATTTTAACATTCACAATTTCAACCCAACCCGCTTGTTTGACACCCCCAGTTGCTATAGATCTCCAAGAGAAGCAGATTACAGCTTTGTTGGGGGTGTTTCAAAGGCTCAAAATATCAATTAATTTGACCATAGCTATTATTATTGGGATTCCTCCAAGAATATGCACTCACAAAACCAAGTTGGAGGAAAATTGTGTCCCAAGCATTAAGCATCAGTGAAGGCTTAATCTACATATGCAAGAGATGGTAAAGAAAGAGATAATCAAGTGGCTGGGTACAAGGGTCATATACCCAATTTCTGATAGCAGCTAGGTAAGCCTAGTGTAGTGTGTCCCCAAGAAAGGAGGAATGACCGTAGTGGCAAACAATAAAAATGAGTTTTTCCCATTATGATCGGTCACTATGATCAGTCACTAGGTAGAAGGCCTGTATGGATTACAGGAAGCTCAAAAGATGGACCTTGAAGGATCATTTCCCTATGTCACTCATTGACCAAATGTTAGACAGATTGGCAGGTCGAGGGTGGTATTGTTTCCTTGAAGGGTACTCGAGCTATAATCAAATCTCTATAGCGCCAAAAGACCAGGAGAAGACTATGTTCACTTGTCCTTATGGGACCTTTGCTTTCAAGCAGATGTCATTTGGGCTTTGCAATGCCGCAACCACTTTCAGCATTGCATAAAGTCAATGATCTCTGATCTGGTTGAAGACACCCTTAAGGTATTATGGATGACTTCTCTTTAGTGGGTGATACTTTCGTTAATTGATTGCTTAATCTTAACAGGGCCCTATAGTGTTATGAAGAAGCAAACTTGGCCTTGAACTGGGAGAAGTGTCAGTTTATGGTCAGGAAAGGGATAGTCCTATGACATAAGATCTCTAACAGAGGAATAAAGGTAGACAAGGCGAAGATAGAGGTTATTGAGAAGTTTTCACCTCCCATTTCTGTGAAGGGTGTTCGGAGCTTCTACCATTGATATATAAAATATTTCTCCAAAATCTCCCATCCACTGTGGAAATTGTTGGAGATAGATGTCAAGTTTCACTTTGATGATGCATGCCTACAAGCCTATGCTACTCTAAAATCTAAATTGATCTCTGCACTGATGATAGAGCCACCACATTGGTCTACACCACTTGAGGCCATGTGTGATGCCAGTGGAATTATTGTGGGTGTTGTGCTGGACAAGAATATGTTTTATCCCATATACTGTGCCTTCAAGATTCTGAATAAGGCCCAAAGAAATTATATAGTGACTGAGCAGGAATTGTTGGTTGTGGTTTATGCCTTTGATAAATCTCGATACTATCTTCTGGGAACCAAAGTAATACTGCACACTGACCATGCGACTTTAAGATACCTGATGGCCAAAACAGATGCTAAGCCTAAGCTGAACAAATAGGTCCTTCTATTACAAGAGCTTGATTTTGAGATCAACGGTAGGAAAGGAAGCAAAAACCAGGTGGATGGTCACTTGTCCAGACTGGAAGATGAATCTAGAGATAATGACATGTTAAATATTGAAGATTCATTTCTAGATGAACAAGTAGTAGCTGTTATGGTTGATCTTATTCCTTGGTTTGTCGATTTCGCAAATTATTTGGTTAGTGATATTATGCCTAAGGGTCTCACCTTCCATCAAAGTAAGAAGTTTCTTCATGATGTTGACAACTACTTTTGGGATGAGTCCTTCTTGTTTAGAATATACCGCAGACAATGTTATTAGGAAGTGCATACCTGATGGAGAGATGCTGAGTGTTCTGGAGGCTTGCCGTTCTTCTCCAGTAGGTGGGCATCACAGTGGTGCAAGGATGATAATGTTCAAACATACTTCTTTTATAGAATATGGACGATCGTTCGCAATATATTTACCCAATTAAGTGTCGGGGTCGAATCCCACACGGAATAGGTTGAAACAATTCTACTAGTTATCCCATTTTAGTCGTTGGTTCTATTTTCAGAAAACAAAAAATAGGAAAAAGTAAAGATGGGGTTTTGAACTAAAATCCTAACTACGAGCATGAATGAGAATAAAATAAACTAAGGCTTAGACAGTCTGATGGATGACTAGGGTTGCGGTCCCATGACACTTAACTAATAACCAATTTACATTAGGTATATTATTCATTATATTGCATGCAAAATCCAGCGAGTTAGTAATCTCTAGTTCACCTCCTGGTCTTTCCTAGAAGCATGTCATTCATCTACTCCTGGTCTCATATTGTTTGCAATACTAACCCTCGCTCTAGATTTCAGAGAACTATCATCTCCCGATCTCAAGTTCTTAGAAGAAGTTGTCACCTTTGAATTTCTGTTGCAATATACTTTTCCTAATTACTACCTCTCTCCCAGGCAAGCAATGAATACGGATGAGTTCTTAATGCATACATTCATCAAAAAATACTTTTAAACAAAGAATACTACAATAAATGCAAAACAAGTCTCAATAAAACCCTAAGTTTTGCCTATTTTATTAAAACGTCATGGTTCCCCCAACCCTAGTTGTTGGTCAATATTATCGAACTTGCAAGAATTTGAAAAAAAAAAGCATAATTTGATTCATATTTAAACTACTTACAAGGAAGAATAAATCAATTCATGAAATCATATGAAGAAAGGAGAGACGAAAACTTGATTCAAACTTCAAACGATAATCAAAACGTGCAACTAAAAGTGTTGTTCTTGTTGCTACTGTCGAGCCGAGCTTTTTGAAGAAAAAATTCTGGAAAAATTGATGTTTTTGTCGTGCATTAGATGCCCCAAAATGTGGGTAATAATGTGTGTAGAAAAAGAGTAAACAATCCTTATATAGTGCTTAAAACCTATCCTAAAATGAATTGGAAAAGTATCCTAAAACTAGTAGGAAAAGGAATCCTAAATGGACTAGGAAACATTGCAAATCTGGACATCTTCTTGTTCACGAGCAGGACCATGACTCATGGTCCTTTTCACATCCAGAATGCCTTCCGTGGTCCACTTGGTGCTCAATATTTTCCAACCAGGCTTGTCCTTCACGAGTGCCTTCATGACTCGTGAAGCCATCTACAAGTCGTGCAAGGCTGCCTTGGTGCTTGCCTTGGCGAATTGCACTTTGTTACTGCTTTGGTGCTTTTCATGAGCACCTTCATGGCTCGTGGAGTTACCACGAGTCGTGAAAGGGCTCATGGAGTGGCCTTCGATGACATAAGTTGACACCTTCACCTGACAGCCAGAGTCATGACTGGTCATGCGCACCACGGGTCATGAACACCCCCATTGTGTGCTTGCTTGATCCTTTTTGCTCTCTTTTGCCTTGATTGCTCCTGGACAACATGGTTTCTCCTCCTCCTCATCTTCACACCATCATATGACTCCTCTAACTGAAAATAATCAGCATGAAGCTTCAACCAATGGCATCTTCAATATAATCTCTCACAAGGTTGCTTAGTTGCCTCCGCAATGGATTTGTACTTGTATGTTGTAGCTTTGTTGCTATTTTGTTTTGTTTTCCGGCCACACATTTGTATCAAATGGTCATATGGTGTGTCTAGACCATCCACAAGCAATTCCTTTCAAGTTCAAGTCGAATTCCACTTCAAATTAGTTCAAAATCCATCGAATGAAATTCTCGTTTCCCTACAAAATCAACATAGTACACATATTAAACTAATAAATGCGCTTAAGAACTCACAATAATTCTATGTTTTAGGTGTCGTAAAAGTCATATTTTCATGACTCATCAACACCATCAACTTAGAACCATTGCTTGTCCTCAAACGATGAACGAAAACAAAATATAGCGACGCACAAATACAAGTATCCAACAGGAATCATACAGTAACCACTCAATCATCACAACTATGCCCAGAAACTAAGCTTACACTGTACTTGCACCCAAACTGACTCACATAGATCAGTTAAGCATTATAACATATATAGTTGACCCAAGCTCGATAACAAAGATGAACTAGTTGTATTAGCAATCAAACAATGCAAGGATATGCCCTTACTACAATGAAGTCTCACACTCAGTACATAAATGCAAAAATTAGAGATTGGAATGAAGATAATCGTACTCACAAAAGACATCCAAATAATACACATCTCCAGACCATATGTTTGCCCTTAGTTTTACCACCTTAACTTTCGAATAACCTTTTTGGGATCACATTGGGACTTTTGTGACTTGTAACGTAGTTTCGGGCTAGGGTAAGGTAAATTTATGATCAAAGTGACTAATTTGCCCCTCCAAGATGCTGCTTTGGCTTAGCCATCTACTTTTGGCCCCTAAACTCTTATTTTCCCCAGTTTTCCCACTTTCTTTACTATTGGGAGTGATTTCTGTTTTCATTCACTCTTTTGCTTTCTTTTCTTTTTTTCTATCTTTTGTTTTACTCACAGTCACACCCTACAGTTTTCTTATCCTCTCATCATTTGAATCTTTTCTACTCTTAACTTTTTTGTTTTTCCTACAATATCTACCCTCAACTTAGGCTTTTAGACTGAGTTAAGGTACACAGTATCTTTTTAAAGGACCCGGGTCAGCATAAGTCACCCTCAACTTAGACTTTTAGCCTAGGTTAAGGTTCACAATATCCTTGGAGAGACCAGGGTCAAAGTAAAGATCTGCAGATAGATAAGGAAGGTGAGTTGGGTGATTACAAAGAAAAAGGTCTATTTAGGCTCAACTTTTTATTCAAAGGGAATAATTTCAGTTGGTCGATTAATTTTAGGCTAAGTGCTTCATAATAAAAATGGCCTAAGATCCTATCCTAATACAATCATTTAATTATTTTAGTGGGACTAACCAGGCAAGTTCTAGCTTTTAAGTGCATCAATTGAATTAGACAAATGAGCTCACACACACATGGCACGTATCCTACACTATTTAGTACTAACCAACACAGTTATACTTCATTCATCAAAATGCCAACTAGACAATGTATACAATGTGTTACAAGGATCACACAAGTTAGTCAGGATGGTGTGCATACACACACAAGCTTTTTGAAAATTTTCAAATTGGGGCATTTTTTTCAAAAAAATTATGGGTTACTGTATACTCCTATAAACACCTATATTTACACAAACAAAACAACCTAAACATATCAGTTCTACTAGTTAATACACCTTCAGAGAAGAGAAACATAGCAAGAAAAACTCCTCAGGGTTCAAGATATCCCACTCTCCACCAAGATTCACACATTATGCTCAATGCATGTCAAACCAAAGTATAAAACAAGGGAAGTAATCAAACTTGTGATGCCCTAGGCATCAGTAGTAATGCACTTGATTACTCAGTCTTCATCAAGTATCATCATGGGTTACTTCCCATATAGCACTTGATTTATTATCGCGGCACGACAGACCTAAAACTGCATATACTTTTTAGCCCGAGGATTTTAAACAGTGTCACTTGGTAGTGCACTATTCTTCCTCTTATTGACTGCTGATGAAAGCTGGCCCATTTGTTGTTTCAAGTGTTTGATTGAGGTTAAGCATGACTCAATCACCTGATTCATTATCGACCCATCACTCCTCATATCTTTGACTCCAGCTTCAGTTGAATCAACCTTTTGAAGCACTTTTGTCACTATCTCCTCCAACCTAGAGTTTCTTGACCCAGTTCCAACCTTATCACTATTTCTGGGATGTACATATCAGTTTTGTAATTATCTCTTTACTGCCAATTTCCTTGATTCACGATTGTCCTCTCTATCATAGTATCTATCTCATTGATAGTTCCAATCTTGGTTTCGAGAGTTATAAGTTCGAAAACCCCCTTGATTGTTCGTGAACTGGGCATCCTGACTAAGTTCAAAGGCATGATCATCATATAGATTTTCACTCTCTACATCCTTGACCTTTTCAAGAACACTAGTCAACAATCACTTGGTCAATAAATCCATCTGGGTCTTGATGTGAGCCATGTCCTGGTCTCACTCTTCTTCTCTATGTTTATACTCTACTGACATTTCAAAAATGAAACTAGTGCTATCATAATCCCTTGTGTACCATGCTCTATTATTCTTTAAAACTTCATCCAGAGTCGTTGTGGCTTCTTGGGACGTCCTGTCCATGAACGATCCTTCACAAGCTACATTCGCAATTGGTTTAGTGACAAAATTACAGGATCTATAAAATACCTCTTTCAGATGTTCATCCGTGAGATTGTGGTTTGGGAACTGCTTCAACTTTTGTCTAAACCTCTCCCAAGTCTCATGTAGGGCCTCTGACAGTTTCTTCTTATGAGCATTTATTTCATCCTTGAGCTGTAACTTCTGGGATTGTTGAAAGAACCTCCCCAAAAGGCTTCCTTTAACTCCCTCTAGCATGTGATAGAGTCATGTGGCAACTTATTGAGACACTTCACTTCCTCCTGAGACTGAGACAATGGAAACAAGCGTAGCCGGATGGCTGCTTGACTCACTCTATGAATCTCCGATGACTTGCAGGTGGCGGTGAAATTCATCAATGCTGGTTTGCATCCTCACAAGTTGCTCCACTAAATAGAACCTTCAAGTTCAATATTTGCAGCATAATGCTTGTGATCGTGAACTTCACACCATAAGGAAGTAGGGGAAGTACTATAGCACCGGTAGCACTCGCACCATTCACATCATCATTAGCATATGTTATATTTATCAGTATTTGACCATGGCCTTGTAGTGTAGGTTGACGTGGAGGTAGAGGTATGACTTCCTGATTTAATATGTTCAAATTGTCGTTATCCTAAGGTCGATTATCACCCAATTCTCTTACTCGGTGTGTCTCATGATCTTCTGTGTTCATCCTCCTAATCGATCTTTGCAGCTCAGGATCATAGGGAACCAACATTGCACCCTTACTTCAGGTGTCTGGCATACAAAACCTATCCTCTACACAGAAACAAACAAAAACAAATTAAAATAAGGAAATAGAACTACAATTGAAAATTAAAAAACTAGTAGATTATTTCAAAGCCATATTCCCCGGCAACGCCGCCATTTTTGATAAAGTCCAAACATACTCCTTTTATAGAATATGGTTGATTGTTAGCAATATATATACCCAACTATGAGTCTAGGTCGAATCTCACAAGGAATAGGTTAAAACAACTCTGTTAATTATTCTATTTTAGTCATTGGTTCTATTTCCAAAAAACAAACAATATGAAAAGGTAAAGATGGGGGTTTTGAACTAAAATCCTAACTACGAGTTCGAATGCAAATAACATAAACTAAGGCTTAGATAGTTTGATGGATGACTAAGCTTGTCGTCCCCATGACACTTAATTACTAAGCAATTTACATTGGATATATTGTTAATTATATTGCATGCAAAATCTTGAGAGTTAGGTAACCTATAGTCGCTTCTCAATCGTTCCTAGAAGCATATAATTCATCTCCTCTCAATCTCAGAATGTTTGAATACTAACCCTCACTCTTGATCTCAGAGAATTATCATCTTCCAATCTCAAGTTCTTAGACAAAGTTGTCACCTTTGAATTTCTATTGTGGTATCCTTTTCTAATCACTACCTCACTCCTGGGAAAGCAATAAATAAAGGCGAGTTCTTAATGTGTGCACTCATCAAGAAAGACTTTTAAACAAAAAAATACCACAATACATGCAAAACAAGTCCCAATAAAACCCTAAGTTTTGCCTATTTTATTAAAACATCATGGTTCCCACAACCGATGAAGTATTGGATCAAACCACCCTAAAACTAAATCGATGAACTATTCCATATTGCCTCATGACCTAAACAAATATATTCTTGTTCTCGTACATTTATTTCACCTCAACATCCACATTTTGCATCGCCTATCACAGCAATATCTTCATCATCAATAGTAGCATTTTCAACATAATACATACCAATTAAATGAATTGACTGGTTCGAACACATTTTTGAGACATTAGATGTTGCTTCTACTAGAACATCAGTCTGCTGGACAATTATTCCACACTCCAAAATCTTAGCTATATCAATGCTTCTCAAAGTTATGCATATGCTTTACGAAAAAATCAACATCAATTCTCTTTTGATCCAAATACACACGGATACCAACATCATTTCATATGCACATTGGCGAATATCTATCACCAATAGTGTATTTAATCTCTATTTCATCAATACTAGTATCAATACACAATTGCAAAGCAATCGCCTTTACAAGACCATAATAAAGAGTCTGTGAATCATAATAATTCCCTCGTCTGAAAATCTACATATATCCTTGTTATAATTTAAACATAAATAAAATGCACGCAACTTCGTTAAAAATATACAATCTCAAAACTAAAATACGCATTAACAATCTAATCCTACAAACACATTCCATCCTGAACACACCAACAAACACCAAGAGCTAACTGAACTGTCCATTTTTCGCCATGTTGTATTAAAATTGAAAATACATCATCCATTTTCACTTAAATACAGAAGAAACAAATCTGCAAAAAAAAAAAAAAAAAAAAAAAAAAAAAAAAAAAAAAAAAAAAAAAAAAAAAAAAAAAAAAAAAAGACAATGGATTTATGAAAAAAATTGAATTAATTTGAGTATATATAAATAACAAACTTAAAGGACAATAGGTGTAAAATGAGGAGCGAAAAAAAGAACAAAATGATCTTGTATGCAACGGTTTATAATTCCACTTTAATTGGAATAATTAATCACAGATATAATCCCATTTTAATTGGAAACTAAATCCAAACAATAATATTAAAAAAAAAATACATTTTGTCTTTTTTTAATTTGAATTTTTTTAATTTTTTTCCTTAAATTGCAATGAGTTGCAACTAATCTATTGCTAAAACATGCAACTCAGTATCTACTGTTAAGACTCGTAATAAGCTATCTAATATTTGCCATTTTAAAATTTTATTCAACTACAAATCATTCATTCTGTTATAGTGAATCTGATTTATTCATAAGAGATTATACAAACATTGATTGGGCCAGTGATCAGTGTGATAGAAAATCAACTTTCAATTACGCTTTTTTACTTAATGATGGTGCTATCTCATGAAAAAGTAAGAAACAAATTTGCACAGAGCTTGTGCATCTATAGTACAAGAAGTTGTTTAGTTAAAGAGATTCTTTGAGTATTTGAATATTGCAAAAAAATTCTAAGAATTATGATTTTATATTGCAACAGTCAAGCAGCTACACAAACTTGAGTTATTTCTTTAAGAGGATGAGGGATCGAATAAGTTTACTATAGTAGTGAATAACGTTTGGGATATTATGAGTAATAATATTCTCATGTAAGTAGTGAACTCCTCCCACATGTCATTGGACCTATATAGGGCTTGTAAAATCTTAAAAGTCAATCTTGATGATCACAGGTTGCACAAACTATTGTAATATGAATTATTTATCTAGTTAAAGTCATATTGGCTTGTGCCTTGTCCATTATGTGTGAAGTGGGAGATGTAAGATTTGTATCATGGATTGAACCAACCCAATTAGATTTCACCCGATCCAATATATTGTTTCTTTCTAAAAAGAGTATTAATAAGGATAATTCTAGTTTTGAAAAGAAGAGGAAACAGGTGCTAAATAATTGTTCAACTTCTCATTTTGAAAAGGGGTCTTCTTCTTTAGTTGGAAACAACAAGAGAAAGAATAGAAAATAAGAGAGGAGAAATAGAAAAAATAAAAAATTTCTATCTTTCTTATTTGTAAGGACCCAAACTTGATATGACCTTTATGGTGCTTAAATTTTGATTTTGAAAAGTTTTTGACTAAGGTGATATTTTATGGGCACCTCCACGGGCCATGTGGCTCACCCTTAGCCGTGTGGAAGGGATTTAAGATGACCTTTGGCCTTGTGTACCAAGTGTTGGCCTTAACTTGGAGTTTAAGATCAAGGCACACACCCCATAAACCCCACACAGTCCATGTTACACTTTATGGATTGTGTGGAAGGCTCGTGTGAAGTGGCCTTGGCCTTGAAGGCCACATTTTGGCTAAGGCTTGGACAACATGAACCTCTCACGGTCCGTTTACCTCTTCGACGGGCCATGAGGCCCTCCATATGGGCGTTGGAGTGAAAATTTTTTAAGTATGGGATCACCGTCTCGGAACATCGTCATGGAGACCTAAGTAAGGCATCATGGAAGGCCACACGGTCAGTGTAACCTCTACACGGGCCGTGAGGTGCTCCGTATGGGTGTTGGCGTGCAAATTTTCTAAGTATGGAATTACCGTCTCGAGCCTTCGTCAATGGATTTTTTCTAAGTGTTGGATCATGAAAGGGGCATATGGTCCGTGTGACCTTGTATCCCGTGAGACCCTCCCACAGGACCCTTGGTGACATTTTTCTATCCATTTTATTAATGGCATTTTCATAAATACGGCTACTCCTAAGGGATTTTTGTGACTACATGTGTTATTCTAAGACATTCAAATGACATATACTCTTCTTCTCTCATTCAAATTTATTCTCAAACTTAGAATTATATTCAAGCTCTCTCTTAAGAACTTCTCTCAAGAACTCTAGTAAAGGCTTAGCTTGGAAATCAAGGAAAGACTCTTTTCTTCATCAAATTCATCTTGTTTCTTCTTGGTGAACTAAGGTATGTAGGACTGATTCATAGTCTCTTTCAACCATAAAGACTCAGGCTCTTTTTACACTTGATTTATGAAATTTAATCTTACTTTAATTATGAGTTTTTAAGATTATTCTTTATTTGATTCAATTAAAGTATGGACTATGTTCTATTGTTGATTTTAAAATGATTGAATCCCTAATATGTTGAATTGCATGATTATATTGAAGATTTGAATATATGTATTGTTCCTTTAAAGTTTAATCTAAGCATGGGTAATATAGATTGTGATTTGAATGTGGATTTTTCTTATGGTTTTACTTGAATTTCATATTGTATTGTTGATTTAAGACTAAATCTCTATTACCCATGTTATTCTCACATCACTCATGGCATATGCATTCATAAGCATTGGTTTTTAATGAAAATTATCGATGAGTTAAGCTCACATATGATTTTTGGTAAAATAATTTGGTTAGTTAAGTTCACATATATTTACTAATCCTTGAGTTAAGCTCACATATGGTTATAACAAAAATATGATCACATAAATGTCTATGATATTAGCTCTTTGAGCGTATTGGGTGATAAGTGAATAAGTTATTCTATGCTTGAAAAGTATAGACTAAATTATGATTTGATTCTTTTTGGCCCAAGTATAAATGATTATGAAGAATGTTTGGCTTTTGAGGCCAAGTGTGCATTGAAATGATTTAAAATGACTTGTGCCTTTTTTGAAAGCATGTATATATGTAAGTATTCTTGTGGGATAATAACTTAGCACCAAATGGATTGGGGGTGTCACGGTTATCCCCAAGGGTCTTCTCCCTTTCCTTGAACTATGTGTCAGCATAGGCATATGGTAGTCATTACCAAAATAATGGGACGCAAGGAATGGTTACACATTTGATATGATATGATATGAAAATCTTTCTAAAATGAGCAGGTCTTAAGGAAAGTGACCATCACACTAAAATGATCGGGTCATAAGGTGTGGTGTAGATTACCTTTGGCAAGTAATCTTCTCTCACCCGATGGGAGTCTACATCGAAAAAAATTATATAATAGCTTGCATGAGTTTGAGATGTCAATTATGGTCGCATCCCCACTATATATGAGCATTATGGCATTTCATGCATCATGGATTTCATGGCATATTGTTATATTATTTTTCTTGGCTATATATATCTCTTTCTATATTATGTGCCCTTATCATCTAACATTGGATGCAGGTTTGATAAGTCAAATACATTGCATGCCCACATACTTAGTACATTCAGACGTACTAATGCATATTTTTTTCCTACATGATCTAACCGTGTAGGGACCGGAGACTACCTTCATCTATCGTTTGACGGCTAGATCGAATTTGAGATATTTGTTGTGGTGAGTCCTATCTTCCGAGGACAAACCACCAATCCTCTACCTATGATGCTTTTCTTTATGTTATTTACTTTGAGGGTTAGCCAGGGACATGTCTTGACCCCGTCCTATCTTATGACTAGAGGCGTTGTTGGACATCTTGTAGAGTCTTGTACAGATTTATGCTATGTGTTGTATTCGAAGATTATGATTATTGTTACCTATTGAATATGGTTGTTATGGATTGATTATGAGTGTTATGGTATGGATTCATGTTATGATGTGAAAGATCCTAAGTCCCGCTTTGCCCCCATGGAGTGAGTCATGCTTACCCGCCCTTAGTCCTTATGTGTTATATGTTATGTGAAATCCATGTTAATCTTTATCTCTATGACATCCCCATAGTGTGAGTCCTACTTTCCCATTCCTTAGAACCATGTGTTACTATTTCATATGTGTTTCTGAACTGATGATGCGTGAATGGATGCTATGAAGCTTGTTTGGGGAGTATTACGTTTCCATTCGTCATTCTTAGACCCTAAGTCCGAATCATGATATTACTACATCAGTAAAACAAAAGCCGCATTTAATTTGTGGAAACATAATTTTGATTCCTTGAGATTCAAAATCAGATTTGGAGTAATTCTTTAATAAAACTCGATTAACTTTTCATTGTTGTTAACAGGTACATAATTTTGTTCTTGTTATGTGAATATTAGACTAGCTGCTACAATTTTAAATCATGTTGAGATAATAGTCATTCATGAAGTCAGTCGAGAATATGTATGATTGAAATTGACAACTCAACATATTTTGTAGTCATGTGGTCTTTATTTAAGAATGGAGATTCCAATAATATTACATAAGAATATTATTATTTTCAAAGCTCAATTGAAGGAAGGATATGTCAAAGAAGATAGAACAAAGTGTATTTCACCAATGTTCTTTTTCACACATGATCTTTATCAAAATGGTGAGAAAAATGTTCAACATATATATTTGAGTGTTAATCTTGCAAATTTATTTATGTAGGTATTGTCAACATCACATTTGAAAAGCTGAGATACAAAGTTGTAATGCATCTTCTTTGAGATATCAAGTAAATTTTTATCATGGGAGCACAAAACATTTTATACTATTTTTCTTTAATCGGGATTTTGTCTCAACTGGATTCTTTTATAAGGTTTCTTAATGAGATAACATTCTAACACATATTACAAGATATGTGTATTTTTTCCTTCACTAATCTTTTTCGTTGGATTTTAAAATTAATGTTTTAAACACGTCACATTATCTATATAACATTCAAGCAAAATGTTATGAAGAAGTGGTTGTGTATTTAATACTTAATACATACATATATATATAATACGTAACTTCATTTTGTCTTAGTGGATGTACATTTTGTAACTTTAAAGAGAGCACTTTTGGCTCACGAAAAGACACTCAAAAGAAGAAAAATTTTCTTTCCTTTCTACATCTTTTGTCTAATATATCTTGCTATATACCCTTATTTCATTTGCCATCAATTTACACCAATTGTCTCCCTGTATTCCAAATGCATGTAAGCTCCTCTTAGATTTATCTAAGAATTTCAATGTATACTATTTTATAGATTTGCTGACGTAAATTTTATCATTTTTATAAGTTCAGACAAGTATCCAGTTATTTTGAACCTCAGCAAATGAATTACCATGACAATTCAAAGTTCCAAACCGTGGCATAGGCAAAACCTGGTCACCCACCCAGAGTTTGTCAGCCTCCAATCCCAAAAGAATTCTACTTCATTTTTGCATGCATAATTGTTCCTCAAATTTTTATTTTAACAATATTATTATTTTACAAAATTGTGCGACATACACGTCACTCACGTACCAAACAATGTTTTAATTCATGTAGCACCCTTTTATTTAAACCTGTTCAAAAAAAGGTCATTCATCTTTCTATAACTAAACTTAATTTTAAAAAGTTTATTTTATTTCATTCTGAAATAATTTATAATCACTCAAATATCTAACACTTATTTTAGATCACAAGTTTAATAAAATCTTATTTTTTCTTAGATTTCATGTTAAATCAAATAATGCTATATGAATTAAGTCATGAATTAGATCCTATTCGAATTCATAATCACAATCATATGATCAAACGCTACTCCTGGCAGTTCCTCACAACATTTTTGTTTATTTTTTTTGGAATGGGCAAGTAATGTCCTCGCCGCTCAATAAAGCCATTGTTTCTGTTTTGCCTCAGGTTATCAAAGCATCTCAAGTTTAGAATAGTTTACACAGAATGTAAACGCAGAAATATACAGGCCAACTGAATTTTCCACCAAATCGTTGCAGCTTGGAATTTTCAGTTGAATACGAACCACCACAAAATATAGCATCATCATCCGAGTTAATTCTCATTAGTGTCTCCATCAAAGTTACCACCAAGTTCACCCAGATTTGAACAGAAGTACAGCTTTTGAATCCAAATAGAAGTAGACAAAGTGGTTTGTTTCATGAGTCACATAAGAGCCTACAAGAGACGGCACACAAATATCACCACGTTATTTGCAAATGAGTTGTAAATTAAGCTAGTCAATATTGTTAATCTTCTAAGCAAATATATTCTTGGCAGGAATAATGAGCACCACAAGTTTGATCCACTCAAACTCTATAACCTGTCAGCATACCATAAAACATGATACGGTGAAGCAGCAAACCAGGGACTACCTTTCCATCTTCACTTTGAAATGATTTTGACGAACCTTCCAAACAGCCACATTTATCATCCTCCACCCAATCATAACACCAAATGGTAAAATGGAGGTTAATCAATTCAAAATAAAAGCTAGATTAGACCAAAGAAATCTGCAAAACAGATTGGTTTTACTATTGCATACTTTCACTGTAGAACACCCCATACTTGGCAGAACCTTTTTATCACCATTGAACTCCAAAATAATAGGTCATAAACATTACTAAAAGTTCATCTGCACTGAACTTCACCTGAAAGAAGGTTAAACGGTCTAGCACTAGCGCACAGAAACTAAGCATGGACCAACTAAACCACTAAACCTTAAACAGTATCAAGAGCGGTTCGACAAAGATTACAGAGGTATTTCTTTGTGGAATCCAACAAGCGAGACATATAGAAGGTATCTGATAGGTTGAAATTGCTTTCACATACCAACAGCAACTTACTTAAATTTGTAAAATCAGTTACTGATCATAGTTTTACTTCGGTACACTCCAACACTAACAACAACATACCCCAGTGCCTCAAAAGGCTCCCGCTCATTGCGGGGTGAGGGGGGGTCGGATGTACGCAGCCTA
>JAABOM020000001.1:16614929-16631944 GCA_011800125.2 Solanum clarkiae
AAAAAAAAAAACACACACACACACAAAAAAAAAAAAAAACAAACAAACAAACAAACAAACCCAAAAAAACAAAAAAAAAACACAAAAACAAAAAAACAAAAACAAAAACCGCCCCTCTAATGAAAATGATACCATGCATGTTATGTGGACAAAAAGCGTCACATGATCGATCCACGTGAAACCTTATCTAGGGACTCAAGAAGTTTTCTCCTCAGATATTAGGTCTAAGACTAGCCTTTTCACGTCAAAAGGGACTGTTATTTCACTTGCAAACGTCTCATTGCCTCCTCCTTCAATCAGTTTCTTGAGTTCAATAGGTTTCAATTCTTCAAATTTTCCAAACCTACAGAGCTTGTATAGAAATTGTTGTGCTCAGTTAGCAATGTAATACAATTAACATAAGTTATCATTTTCAAGAGATAATTCAGTTGCAACTATAAATAAAAGCTTTTTTTTTTCATATAGTAAGAATCTACAGTATTCAAAGTCTACAAAAATTAATTTGAAAATGGGTTTGGGGTTGAATTTTTAATGGAAGAGGGATATTTTTAAATAATAAATTTAAAATTTTAATGGAGGGGCATTTTTAACCGAAAACTAACGAAGGGTATTTTTGCTCTATTTTTAATAGTTTGGGGTATTTTTTCCCTTCTTTATTTCTATTAGGACGAAGTGTATTTTTGAGCCAGAAATCTAACGAAGGGGTATTTTGGAGCCAAAAATTTAAGGAAGGGGTATTTTTGAACCAAAAAATAACGAGAGGGTATTTTTGCTTTATTTCAGATAGTTGTGGGGTATTTTTTACCCTTTTTCCCTTATTTAAAATGATGTCAATATTATTAAATAAAAAATTTAAATAAACGATTACAAATAGAATAATAAAGTATAAGTTCCTATGAATAATCAAACCGTAGCCTTCGAGTAACTGGTAAAATTGTTATCATATGACCAGGAGGTCACGAGTCCAAGCCTTGGAAACCGCCTCTGGCAGAAATACAAGGTAAGGCTGCATAAATAGACCCTTGTGGTCGGGCCCTTCCCCGAACCTTGCGCATAGCGGGAGTTTTAGTGCAAAAAAAAAGTTCCTATGAATAATGGAGGTAAACTTTCTAATGATTACTAATTGTGTGTATTGAAAGTAGTGAAATAAAAATTCATAAACATCTATACTATTTATAATATAAAACTTAAATACAGATAATGTGATTTGGCACCTCTTTATGGCCTTAAATTACATGTACCTTTTTTTTAGGAAAAATTACCTAAATACACATCTTATTTTACCATAATTTCTAAAATTCCCTACCATTTAAAAACTTTTCAAAAATTCTCTTTCGAATACAATCACTCTTCTCTCACTAATACATCTCTATCCTCCTCTTGGATACATCATTTCCCTCTGATTCATCCCTCCCCTCTTGGATACATAAATCTCCTTTTAGATACATCCCTCCTCTATGTATTCGAATATCTTATCCTCTCCGATATATTCATCTCCTATGTATCCAAATGTCTGCTGAAGTATTCGAAAAGTCCAGTGATGTATCTAAAAGACCAATGATGTATTCGAAATTCATAAGTTTTAAGGAATTTTTGTAATTTAGAAAAGATTTAGAGAAATAATGCAATTGGCTCTTGATATTATAGAATTTATGTAAATTATTCTTTTTTTATTTGACTCTTCTATCATTTTTAAATTAATTATGATGTGTAAACATGAAAAGTCACTCTTAAAATCACTTAATTACATCTCTTAAATATATCTTCTCCTCCCTGCCCTCTAATTTATTGTTTAGTTATTGTTGTATTATTGGAGGTCCTATTTTTACTATAATAAATATATAAATATAAAATATAGAAGATATACTAAATTGAGTGTTTTAAGAAGAATAAAAACCTTAGAAAATTTGTAAGTTTAAAAATGCAAGGGAACTCCTCTATTTATAGACAACAAAGGATAGTATGAATAGGAGTATATTGTGTCTTATCTGAAAATTCACAACCCATCGAAATGGTCAAAACCCTTTGGAAAGGTCATAACTCATCGAAAAAGTCATAACTCTTCAAAAAAGAATCATAACTTTTTAGAAAAGTTACAACCCTCCCAAAAAGTCATGTCTCTTTGGTCAAGCTCGCCGCACTAAGCTTGCCTGGTGCGGGTTACCTCTCCCATGTGATTTGCGAGCTATTATATTGGAGGGGGGCTTACCTTATGCGCACCCAAAGGATAGCGGCAGGAAGTTCCCCTTGTCATTAGAAAAAAGGTATTTGCTTTTAAATATAAATAATATAATATAATATATATAAAAAATACACAAAATTGGATGTTTTAAGTTAGGAACATTACAGTAATTTAACATTCAATTTAACATTGTTTGTGCTTCATTTAAAAGCAAAAAAGAGGTACATGGCTCACATAGTACCTATGCTTATCATTACCACTTGTTCATGCAAGACCATTTCTAATCACAGGGTATTCAAATAAGTAATAGTACAAATTCATGAAAAAGGCCTTCAAATGTGTATTCAGTGTAGGACTACACAGTAGGGTCTAGGAAGGATAAAGTGTGCACATGCCCAACCTCTACCTCACCTTTGAGCTAGAGTCTATAGTAACAAGAATAACAAATAGAAACGGAACAGTCTTTCTCAAAAAAAAAAAAATAGAAACAAAACAGTAAACAAAATAATACCACAAAACGAACTATATGAAATCTATGTTGCTCGTACTCTTCAAAAATATTCTTGCACTCATGTCGAATCAAAATACACTATTTTTGGAGTATCTGACATGCACCCGTCAATATTTTTGAAGATATGAGCAACATAGCCAAAATAATAGAGAGAAACAGAAGTTGAACAAGCAGAGACTATAAGGACAAAATAAGACAAAGCACTCCAATCTACTAATATGGACACATTCCTACTTGCTAACTTTCTACACTAGTTCATATCCTCCACACTATGGCTATTCAAAACTAAACCGAAACCAATAGCCCAAATCAGGAAAAAATTATTGGTTTATTGGTTTAGTAGTCTTGATAACAGTTTTAATTTATTTTTGTTATTATTGAATTATCAATTCTTAACTGTTTGAAGTTTTTTCTTAACCAGTTAACTAATAATTCGATAATAAATTAATAAACTATACTTACAGCATTCAAGTCCTTGACTTAGGATTTCGTTTCACACTTTTATTTTTGACGGTCTCAAGCTCTCAATTATTCTACGGGTGCTAGTGTTTGCTTTTAAGCAAAGATGCAATCTATTAACAAACGTGTATGGTTCATTTAATTTGTCACCTTATTTCTAGGTGATTTTCAATTGAAAAAATTGTCTCAAATCTTAACAGCGAAGTCAATAACCAAATCAATAATGATTAATAATCAATAGCTAATAACTGATAAGTCAATATCTTTTTTTTTTTTTTGTGGATAAGGTTAACTGGTATTATAAACAAAAGAGTTACACCAATAGTGTACTCATATAGTAATTACATCAAAAGTATATAGGAAAAACCAAGAGAGATCTATCACCTATGACCTTCACAAATTATCTAAAAATAAAGAGATCTCCCCCGGATCCTCAGTTATAATATTGGTGCACCAAGTATAAAGTTGCTAAATAATTCATTTTTAGACTTTCGAAAGGGATACACTTGTTCTCAAAACATCTCTGATTTCTTTCCTTCCAAATTTTCCACCAGATGCATGCAGGGACAATCTTCCATCTCTCCTTATATTCTGATTGATTCTCATCTCTGTTCCAACATGCTAGAACTTCTGCAGTGTTCCTTGGCATAGACCATCTAATCCCCCTCAGGTTAAAGAACCAATGCAAGAAAAGATGGTTTATTGTCTCTGTCTCAACTTCACAAAGGAAACATCTGGAGCATAACTATTTATCCTTTTCATAAGGTTGTCCTGAGCAAAATGGCTTGATTAGCAACTAGCCAAGTGAAACAGGTCACCTTATGTGGAATCTTTCCTACCCAAATCATCTTCCAAGGCCACTCTTTAGTATGATAAGTGTTTAGAATGTCTACAAATTGATAATCAATAAGTCAAATCAATAAACTTCAAAACCGAACCAACTGATACGCAGTCCTAGGAACATGGTCCTACTTCACATGTTCCTATCTAAGGTCATGCCCGTAGTGAGCCGCAATTGCTTCATGTCCTTTCTAATTACCTCTCCCTAGTTACCTCTCCCCAACTTATTTGATTTACCTCTACCGCTCACAAATTCATCCCTAACCAAAATTCCACACCTCCGCATTGGGGAATCTGTGGTAGAGGTAACTCAAAAAAGTATTGGAGAGAAGTAATTAGAAAGGACATGACCTAAATCTCACACTGCCACACTAGGGAATCTGTGCATCTCCTCATCACATGCCCGAACCATCTCAATCTTACTTCCCACATCTTGTCTTCCGGCAAAGCCACTCCCACCTTGTCTTCAATCACACTTCAAATAGAAATTTAGGCATTTACTTAATTAAGCCAATAAAATCCATGATGTGGTTTCTCACTTTACAGAGGCCTTGATTATGGCACCAAGTACCTGCTAACTCGCACCAACATGAGTAGCAGTAGCTCTACCCACCAAGATTTTGGCAAATGAGAAGAAATCATCTAGTATTTTTTGCCTCTGCTGAATTTGAACCATAGAGAGCTCATTGATTTCCTAAACAAATTTATAATATCATAGACTAGAATTATGACACTTTCTAGTTAGAATCAACATCGAAGAGAAGAAAATGTCCACCTCCATTCCAACTCCCTAGATAACCTTTTCATAGACCTCGAGAAGATCACCTAATAGAGGAAGATCAGATCCATCCACAGGTGCATTTTTAATAACAGTATCCATCTGGCCGGTTTGTTCAAAACCTCACACTGATTTACCTGGTAATTGGTACTACTACTAGTGTAGCTATCAGGTAACTCTGTGAACAAGGCCTAAACCTCACCTGAGGCTACCTCTTTGATTCATTCACAAATCATCCAACATGCATAAGTATTAATCTGTCAGGAAACTCAAGACAAGGTTCTATGAAGTGCTAGACCCACACCATTCTGAATATCCATTGTATATCATCACATCAGATCACGGGGATGCAACAAATTAAGTTTCGCTTAACATATAAATTTTAAAGCTGTCAACCAATACTAGTACGCTGGAAGATCGATATCCTCTATAAAAGTTGCATTGAGTAACTCATGCAAAATTGCCCGACTTACCGAAGTTTTTTCCAACGATGCAATGCCAGGTAGGACCGTACTTCTTATCAAACTCCTTCTTAATCAGTTCAGCAACATCCTTTTCTACATTATGCTTCTCAAATGCCTAATCGCATACACAGAAAATCACAAATTATAACAGAATAAGTCGGAGAAGAACACATAAGCAAATAAACAAATACGATGGTTGTAATCAGAGAGAATACATACAGCAATAGCAATGTCGACGGCCTCCTTTTGGACATCAGGTTTCATATCGGCACTCTTTATGGTTACTTTAGTACCGGTGGGAAAAGGAGCGGAACCTGAGGAGATTCTCCGATCATCGGAGGTAGGCTTGGCCGCCGGAGCTCCTCCGGTTCTTTTCGCGTCTTCGCTCATGTTTTTAGCTCTATATCTGGTTTAAGCAGTCAAAATCCTTCGTTCGCCGGTACCGTAGAATAGCACCGTCCGGCGGCGGTTGGTTGTGTGAAATGAGTAAGAGAGAGTTGAGAGAGGTGGGGTTGATGTGTGTGGTCTTTCTGATTCCCAAGAGATTGTCCTTAGGGGGTAAGTTTCTTTTATTTTGCTTTACGCGAAAGGGGAAAATTGCTACGAGTTGGTGAAAGAGGAGATTGTTGACAGTACGAATTTAACTTTACTACTGTCAGACTGCTCAGTTGTCCTCCACTTTATTTCCTTAGAAAATACATATTATTCCTAAACAATGCTTTTTAACTATCTAATTTCCAAACAATTTCCATTTTATATGTTTGGGAAATATAACAAATCAAATTTTTCATAATTTTTGGAGAAATCATAGTAAAAATAACGGACTCTTTAAAATACTATTTCTTCCTCCTAATTATAATAATGTCAAATGTCAATTTAATTAATATTCAAAGCTATAAATAAGATTAATTTAATATTTTAAAATTTTAATTTAAATATTCAAAAAATTATATAAAAGTATTTTAAATTATAATTTTTCACTTTTTAATATAATGTACTCTTTGTGGCTTTAGGGATAGAAATGGAGTGGATATCATAGTAAATCTGTATTTTAGGGAATATGTGGTCGAGTTCAAGAGGGTAAATGATAGGATGATATCTATTAAACTTGTTATCGCCAGACATATAGTGAATGTAGAAAGTGTCTATGCACCTCAAGCGGACTTGGATGAGGAAGTCAAAGAGCTCTTTTGGGAGGATTTGGATGAGGTTATGGGAGGTATATCGGATACTGAAAAGATCTTCATTGGGGAGATTTTAATGGGAACATTGGTGCTACTTTTAGTGGGTTTGATGATGTTCATGGAGGCTTTAATTTTGGAAAAAGGAATGGAAGTGGGACATCTTTCTTGAATTTTGTAAAAGCCTTTGAATTGATTATTACTAACTCATGTTTTCCAAAGACAGAAAATCACTTGATTACTTATCGTAGCACGGTAACTAAGACCTAAATTGATTATTTACTCCTTTAGAAGGGTGATAGAAGCCTTTCTAAGAATTGCAAGATTATTTCGAGTGAAAATATTTCCACTCAACATAGGCTTCTAGTGATGGATTTGAAGATTAAGAGGGAAAAAAAGAAAAAGGTTATTTATGCTCAACCAAAGATTAGAGAGGGGGGTCTCACTCCTTCCCTTTTTTGGGAGATAAGAGAAAAGTTGAGTAGTTTAGGGGCTTGAAGTAGTAGCAGAGATGTGAACACCATATGGGACACTATTGTTAGCTGCATTAGAAAAGTAGCTACTAAGGTTCTAGGGATTTCAAGAGGGACCTTCGGTGGGCGTCAGGGAGATTGGTGGTAGAATGGAGAAGTTCAAGCTAAAGTGAAAGCTAAAAAGATCACTTATAGGAAGTTGTTGGAGATTAGGGATGAGGATAAAAAATGAAGGCATAAGAATATCTATAAGATGGTAGACAAAAGCGAAGACGACGATGATGAGTTCTAAAACAGCAACATTTGAGCACTTGTATGTGGAGCTAAGTGATAAAGGCGGAGATACGAGATTGTATAGACTCGCAAAAGAGAGAGAGAGAGAGAGAGGAAAGATTGCAACTTGGACCAAGTGAAGTGCATCAAGGATGATAGGGTGAGGTATTGGTGGATTAGACTTCCATTAAGCTAAGGTGGCAAGCATACTTCCATAAACTCTTAAACGAGAAAGGGGATAGAGATATTGAGCTGTGTGAGTTGGCACACTCCGATAGTCATTGAGATTTTGGTTATTGCAGGCATTTTAGAGTTGAGAAGGTTAGATGTATTATTAGTAGGATGAAAAGATGGAGGGTGATCGAACCCGATGAGATTCGGATGGATTTTTGGAAGAGCATGGTAAAGGATGGTATGGAGTGGTTGACTAGGTTGTTCAATGTTATTATGAAGACATCTAAGATGCCTGATGAATGGAGGAGGAGCATAATGGTTACATTGTACAAGAATAACAGTGATATTCAAAATTGTAACAATTATAGGGGTATTAAGCTATTAAGCCACACTATGAAGGTTTGGGAGAGGTGATGGAAGCTGAAAGTGAGAAAATGAATGTCTATTTTAGAGAACCAATTTGGCTTCATGCCGGAGCATTCGACTACCGAAGCAATTCATCTTGTTCAAAGACTAGTGGAGAAATATAAAGAAAGAAAGAAGGACCTTCATATGATGTTCATTGTTCTTTAGAAAGCCTATGACAAAGTTCCGAGGATATTCTATGGAGGTATCTAGAGGCGAAAGGTGTTCCAATAGTGTATATCAGGGTAATAAAGGATATGTCTGATGGAGCCAAAAATCGAGTAAAATGGTGGAAGGAGACTCAGAGTATTTTTCTATTGAGATGGGACTTTATCAAGGGTCGGTGTTTAGCCCTTTTTTTACCTTAGTAATAGATGAGTTGACATAGTCTATTCAAGAGGAGGTTCAATATTGTATGTTATTTGTGGATGATATAGTTTTGATTGATGAGACTCGAATTAAAGCTAATGATAGATTGGAGGTTTAGAGACATACTTTGGAATCCAAAGGGTTCAAACTGAGCAGGACCATAACAGAATATGGAGTGCAAATTCAGTGTTGTGAGCGATGAAGTAGATATTGAAGTGAGGCTTGCCACTCAATCTATTTCCAAGAGAGAAAACTTTAAATACTTTGGGTCAGTCATCCAAGTAGTAGTGATATCGATGGGACACATCATATTAGGCAACATGGATGAAATGAAGGCTTACCTTTGGAGTATTGTGTGACAAGAAGATACCACCTAAACTTAAAGGTAAGTTTTAAGGAATGGTGGTTAGACCGTCTTTGCTATATGGGGTAGAGTGCTGGCCAATCAAGAACTCACACGTTCAGAAGATGCAGGTCACAGAGATGAGGATGTTGAGATGACTGTATGGACATACTAAGAGTGATAAGATTAGTAATGAGACCATTCCGGAGAAGTTAGAGGTGACCCTTGTGGCTAATAAGATGAGGGAAGTGAGACTGCGATGAATTCAACAACTTATGAAGCATAATAGCACATCGAGGACAATATTTACTTTCATTTTAAGCCCCAAATAAGTCCAAGATATGGACTCATCAACACTCGCAACTTAAAATTTTGATTGCCGTCAAGCAAATCAAATACCAACCATTCTAACTCAATGCTTACCAATAGGGCCATAGGGAGCAACATATACAATTCCACCTTTTTCGTCATCCTCGAAACTTCCACAAACCATTTACGCGATTTTGAAGCCTCAAGAAGTGACTAAATATTTCTTAAGACATGGCTATGCTGAAAATTGATCATGTGGCTGCTAGTCACTTCCTAAAAGCACCATTATTTGCCCTAACGCTAAAGAAGATCTTATACACACAAGGTTAGGACACAATTTCCAAGGATCTCTTTAACACTCACTCTCCCAAATAAGAAATGGCATGTAAGCTTCAACCTATAGGCTTGCTTTATTCTCAATTGGAGTTCACTCGATTTCATCTGGACTAGGATCCCAAAGGATTTATTTGGGTTGTAATGTAGGGCTAAGGATGGGTAGGAGAACATACGGATAATAGTGGTTTATCCCCTATTGAACTCTACACACACTTCTCACACATGATTCCTTTGATCCTCGTCCTTTTTCTTCTCTAATTGACATCTTTTTGCTTTTGATTTTCAATCCTAAGTTTCCCCCTTTTGCAACAATTCTTCAACATTTTTGGAGGGTCTTCTTTTTCAACAAATTCTTTTTTTTCATAATCTTATCAACACTTTACCTTTTTTTTTTTCTCATCATGTAAGGACTCTTCTCCTTTCTTTCTTTCTTTTTTTTTTCTCCTTACATTTTACATGGGAGACACCCCTCTTCTACCAACACACCCAACTTTGGCCTTTGGCCACTACTTTGCTCAGTTAAGATCAAAGAGGGAATTGTAAGAAACAATAAGGGATTATTTTTCAGAACAAAGGTCAAGGCAACATGGCTGCCAAAGAAAGGATCAAGACTAAAAAAAAAGGCTCACTAGGGGATCAATTCAATGTCATGGGAGGCTTATATGGTCAAGGTGAACTCAATGGAAACCAAAGGAGGTCTAAGGTCCTTTCCTAATCCGAAATCAACCAAATTATTCCTTTAAACAAACTGGGCAAGTTCTAGATGTTACAAAACATGTCTTTCAACAAATTCCTAACTCACATTGGCAAAATGGATTCACATTCAACCAGTGGCAACACACTCATAATTTACTATCATCGCATATCTAAGCTTAATACTCACATAGTCAACTCAAGATGCACCAAATCCATTCATGGATTGATACTTCAAGAGAAAGAGTAATTGGTGATTTAGTACATGCTCCTCATCCATAACACTATCCAAATCAAGGATATGAACTATCGATACTCAGATTGCTAAGGACTAGAAACACGATAAATGCATTTGAACGGCTTTTCACATATGCACGGGGTTTGCCACAAATATCAAGGACATCATTCACAATCATTTATCCATCAACAAAAAAAAGAGAGAAAATTAAAAGAACTTCTTATCTATTACAACCCAGAATAAAAGAATATTTACAAACCAAAATTAAAAATTGTCTCAAATTTTTATCAACAAAAACTAAAATAAGTACTATCTCACCCAACTTATCAAAATCAAAAGAAAAATAGTTAATCATCATCAACATCAAGAAATATTGAGATTCCAATAGCTCCCCCCTCTTAAAAAGAGAACATTGTCCTTAATGTGCAAGAACAACATCAATTTAAGCATAATAAGGAAGGAGTGAGAATTAGAATACCCCTAAGCATAATCAATCCTGTTGTAGTGGTGGTGGTGGATCTAAAGAAGTGGTCATAGGGGCATTAATGCCCATATCTTACGGTTCACTCTCTAAGTCAATCATCGGCCTCACAGGATCTACCTCATATACACTAGAAGTGCTAATCATGCATGTGTCCTGGATGGACTCTTTAGTAATTGCGGCTACCATCTCTTCCTTTAACCATCTTAACTCATCAAGCTCTACCTAACGTGGCTCATCTCTAAGGCATTCTCATCGATCTCCAATATGGATAGTATATCATTTTTTTACCATCCCCTCCACTCGAAACATCAACCCTTATCGAGCCCATGGGAACTATACTTGTATCAACTCTAGATGTCAACTCTAACACATCCCAAAAAGAATTAATGTCTGTGGACTTTAATGATGACACCTCACTTTTCAACCAATCAATGTCGACTTTTATGGTCGACCAACCATCACTATTAGCACTTTTCTTTTCCACAAGAGTCACCCTTTCAGGCAAATTCACCAACTCTTTCCCATGATCCTCCAGAACTATCTCTAGTCTATCCATCCTCAGTTCTGAGCCTCAATCAACTCTTTTTACTTATATTTAGCCTCAATGTGTAGGCAAATACAGTGGCTATGTCCCTCTCAATCAACTTAGGCAAGTAAGACTCAACACGAATGCCATGGACCGTCAGTCGCTTTGGCTAACCGACCAATGCTAAAAATAGTGGTTTTCGTGAGCAGGGTTGGTCTTCCATAGCCTGAGGCTCAGCTAGTGTACAACAGAACAGATTGGAGTACAAGACAAAGAAAATTGGGGAAAGCAAGAAAATGTACCTGGCTTAGCAAGAAAATGTACATGCCTTAGGTACCGGCTCTGCAGCACCAGACTCAAGGGCCTCGACATCAACCAATGGTGTTTTATCGATCGACTTCTTATTAGCCCTATCCTTTTCATCCATTTGAAATTTAGCCTATATTTGTAGGATATCAGTTGAGGCTGTTAGAGTGATCTCTACATCAGTATTGCTTTTGAATGAAACTCTAGCCCACCTACACAAGGTTATGATAAGGCTAGGGTAAGGAAGTGAGGTCTGCACCTGTTTTGCTCTAGTGAAGATTTCGGGGGAAATGATGGAACCAAGATTGAGTTTCTGGGTGGTCCATGATGCATCCAACCAATACTACCTTTGGATATCAAAAAATCGACTCCTTTTGGGATGACACTAGGTTAGTACTGATAAATCCAAACTAGAACCTCATTGGAATATTTATTTCCTTCTTTTCTATGATAGCTCCATCCTCTAACCATAAAAGAGTTGGGATTCTAATCATCGGGGCTAACTAAGCTTTGATATCATCAAAAGTCTTCAACTGCATCATATTATCCAAATTGTGTCGGTGTCGGTATGTGCATCCCAAAATATCATTGATATCAGTTTCACTGCATGGGAATTGCACACCATGAACCTCCAAAGCATCAAGAGGCTTGAAAATGATCTTCACCCAACTTTTTCTCTTAGGAATGGCCTTGGCATCGGCCTCATAAAACTCTCTAACCCAAAATGGATTGTATGGGTTCCCAAGTGTGGTAAAGTGCTAGAAATTATGGAATTTTAGAGTGTCCCATATCTCAGGGTACCGATCAATGACCCCATTAGTTGACAGCCTCCTCTCCTCTAGGATTATCCTGAGCCCCGCTGCTTTAAGTCTATTAAAATGCCTTGGGTACAACACCCTGTAATCCTTTCCACCTAGTCTGAGTAGATGCACAGAGAAAACTGAGAAAATGATTAAGAAAAGTTGTTGGAAGAAAAATCACGTGGGCTATCTACGGCCCGTAGAGTGATCTATATCCCGTAGAAGAGGCCTCGTAAATCCCTAGGTGACTTGCGAAATTTTCTAAGTCTGAGACTTATGTACGAGACAACATAAGGCTCGTAAAATATTTCACAACCCATAGATTAGGTTTCGTGGATTGGTAATCTAAAAATCAACTTTTCAATATCTTGAGTTATGATTGGCAGACGGACCGTAGAAATATTTACATCCCGTAGAAAAGATTTTGTGGATTCCATGATGAACTCAAGAAACTCAAACATTTGGACCCCTTAGCTACTAGAAGTCATCTACGACCCATAAAAAGTTCTATGGCCTGTAGATGTGGTCTCAGAGAATTTGTCGGTAGTTTTTAAAAAGGGTAGTTTTGTCTATTTCTATCCCTTTTTAACCTTACCCTTGGATGTTCTAGACTAAATTAAAGTCCTAAAACAAAATTCTAAGCGTATTTTCACCTTTTGTTCACACTTAGGAATCTTTAAGAGCACCAAAGGAGGAAGAAAAACAAGAGTTTCTAGTTCAAGCACGAAGAAAGATTGAAGCCTGATTATTTCTCCTATTTCCAGATATGTAAGGCTTACTAAAGTGTGGAACTATGTTCGTTCACACACCCTTTCATCTTTTTGTGTCAAAATTGAGAACAAGAGTTGAGTTTTAAAAATCTATCATCCAAATACTGAATTTCTACATTTATTATGAGTTCTTATGATGAAATATGAGACAATTGTTATATTGTACTACCACAGATATGAGATTGACATATATATTTTATACTTGATATCATGAATCCTAAATTGAATGATTGTTATAAAATTTATATACGGATTGAGTTGAGATTTAAGTGTGATTACTTGAGTTGAGTAATTTGAGCATAACTGAGCATAAGAAGCATTTCACATCATAATCACATTTACTTTTATACATTTTACTTGCATTACATGATGAGTTCAATTAAGTAAGTCTGAATGACAGTCTGAGTACGAGTTGAGTCTGATTACTTTTCTTAATTGACTGAGTTGATGAGAAATTGAGATAAGTTGAGCTGAGATAAACTAATGAGGTTGAGATTTGAGTTGATTGATTGAGTATTATTGAGATTTGAGTTGATTGATCAGTTGAGCATGTTTTAGTCTTGGGAGGAGTATCAAGCATCGAGATTGGAGCGAGTAACTCACTACTCTAACTCATAGAACTACATTGTAGTGTGGGTTAGTCGTACAGCACGTTCTAGCGACTCTTATCTCAAAAGATGGACAATTACTATGGATCTATGATTGAGTTTATTGTTTTTTGCCTTGGTAAGTTTAGGACGGGTGTTGCAACAAGATCACCTTTGTTGTGCATCACCAAATTAACAATGATGGGATTGGATGTTGGTTAAGAGAAACTCCTAAGAAAATACTGATTGAGCATAATGTTTTTTAAACTGAGTTAAATTTATACTAAGTCTATTCCTTTTAAAAGCATGATTTACCTTAAACTTGCATATCTATTGAGTCGAGTATGAGTTGAGGTGAGTGAGTTGGGTTTTACCTTCTTAAGCTATTTTACATGCTAGTATATTCCATGTACTGATATCCATTTTGACCTGCTTGTTTCATGATGCAGATACATGTGATAAAGCTCAGTCCGCGCATCATTTAGGTCCAATTCAGTGTATTTCCAGAGTTGGTGAGCGCTCCTTACTTTCTGGAGGAGCCCTTTTATTTCCTATTTTTGATTGAGTACTTTCTTTATTTGATTCGGAGTACCCATCGCCAGTCATGGTACAATCTAAATTGTTCAGTAGAGGTTTCATAGACATTGAGTAGAAGATTTGTTAAGTATTGTTATTTCCAAACTTATTCATTGGAAACTATGTTAAAGTAGAGTTATATTTATTCATATGATGTCTTTTCATTTGAATATTTCCTTCCGTTGTTGAGTTGATGTGACAATAAGGCCTGGTAGTTCTCTTGGAAAATCAACAACGGTTCTTCCAGTGCCGGCCACGTCAAGGATACCCTCCCGGGGCGTGACAAACTTGGTATCAGAGCATAGAGTTCAAGAGTCCTAGGGAATCTATGATGTCGTATCTAGTAGAGTCTTGTTTATGGGTGCGTTATGCACCATATTTTATAAGCAGGAGGATATAGGAAATAAGGAATTGTTACCCTTTCTTCTGTTTTGAGTTCGTGCAATAGAGTTAAAACTCTATAAGGATCCTTTCTAATTTGTGTGTTACGCGCTTGCAGATCATGCTTCCTAAGCCTACCGCCACCCAACGAGAAGCTTCAGCCTACAATACTGAGGACCTAAACCCAATAGCAGTGCCTACTCAGATGAAGATGAGGGGTCGAGGTCGAGCGGCCAAAGCCCCTAGTGTTTCACAAACACCTACTGCTCCACCTGCTCCTACCACAGAGGCTGACTTCAAAGAAGCAATCACTATGCTCATGCAACTAATAGCTGCTCAGAGTGGGAACCAGAGTTCACAGACTCCTAGTTCTAGCTCTCAAGAGCCAATAGTGGCCACTAGACTGAGAAATTTTTTGAGGATAAACCCACCAGTCTTCACAGTGTCAAAGGTTGAGGAAGACCCCCAGAACTTTATTGATGAGATGTAGAAGTTGTTGAAAGCTATGCATGTGACTGATGCTGAGGTAGTTGAGCTTGCCGCCTACCAACTCAAGGATGTGGATAATCTTTGGTACAATCAGTGGGAGGAGAGTCGAGGTAAGGATGCTGAACCTGCGATTTGTGATGAGTTCGAGAGTGGCTTCCTCGATCACTTCTTTCCCAGGAGTTAAGAGAGGCCAAGATCGAGGAGTTCGTGAGTCTAAAATAGAAGGGGCTGACTGTGAAAGAGTACAGCCTAAAATTCATCCAGTTATCTAGGTATGCCCCAGAGATGGTCTAGGATATTAGAATGAGGATGAGGAAATTTGTATCTGGATTGGGTAGACATGTGAAGAAAGAGTGAAAAGCGGCACTGTTAATCCTAGGTATGGATATTTCCAGAGTTTTGTTCTATGCCCATTAAACTGAGGAGGATATGAAGAGAGATAGAGAGTAGCATATGAGCAAGAAGGCCAAGTCAGCAGGGCCTGAGCCCAATCAGTTTAAGCAAAGTAAGAGGGATAAGTCTTATTTCCAGAACATGTCTATTAGCTATGCACCATCTTCAGCCAGTGCACCAACCCCTAGCCACATATATGATCAAAAGTCCCAAGGTCAGCCAAAATTTAGAGCAGAGGATTCACAGTCTTAGGAAAGAGTAACCCTTGGCTCGAAAGGAAAGCCATCTTGTGGTAAATGTGGCAGGATACACCTGGGAGAATGTAGAGCTGGACGGAACAGTTGTACAAGTATGGGCAGCCAGGCCATTTTCAGAGGGAGTGTCCAATGTGGGGCAATAAGGCTCGGTCTTCTACCACAGCACCACCAACAAGGGGTGACCAGAGAGGTATTACACCAGGGACAGATGGTACAACAAACCATCTATATGCGATGGAGAACCGACAGGACCAGGAGGTCGCACCAGATGTTGTGATGGGTATGCTTCGAGTCTTTACCTTTCATTGTTATGCTTTACTTAACCCAATTGTGACTTATTATTTTGTGATGTCATATGTGGCTGGTAGATTTGAGATCCTTCCTTACTGCTTGCTTGAGCCATTTCTATTTCTACTCCTATTAGTGAGTCCATTCGAGCTGAGAGAACCTATACAGATTGTATGGTGTCCATCAATCATAGGGATACTCTTGCTGATTTGATTGAGTTGGAGATAGTTGACTTTGCTGTAATCCTTGGCATGGATTGTCTTCATACCTGTTATGCCTTTGTTAATTACAGAACCCTAACTATCAAATTCTAGTTTTTAAATGAGCCCATTATTGAATGGAAGAGAGATTCAATTGCACCAAATGGTAGGTTTATTTCCTACCTCAAGGCCTGAAAATTGATCTCTAAGGGATATATCTATCACCTCATGTGAGTCAAGTCTGATGATGTTAAGCCTCCTACTCTTGAGTTCGTCCTAATTGTGAGCTAATTCCCTGATATATTTCCTGAGCATCTGCTCGAAGTTCCTCATGATAGAGAGATTGAGTTCAGAATTGATGTTCTTCCTGACACCCAGCCTATTTCTATTCAACTATATAGAATGGCCCCTGCAGACTTGAAAACGTTGAAGGAGCAGTTAAGAGATGTGCTAGAGAAAGGATTCATAAGGCTGAGTGTCTCTCCATAGAATGCTCCGATTTTGTTCGTATGAAAGAAAGACGGTTCCTTTAGAATATGTATTGACTACTTCCAGTTGAATAAGGTGACAGTCAAGAATAAGTACCCCCTTCCGAGGATCGATGACTTTTTTGACCAACTTCAGGGTGCCACTGCTTTCTCCAAGATAGACCTCTGATCAGGCTATGACCAGTTGAAAGTGGAATGTGACATCCTGAAGATAAGCTTTGACGAATAAAAGAAGAATTGGTAGAAATTCTCATAGGTGAAGCAAATCAAACCTATTTTCAGAAAAAGAAGATAAAAAAAACTATAGTGGCTAGGAAAGCTCCGGAGATTCTATGGGAAATTGAAAACGTCGAAGTAAGCTGTGTCTTATAAATAGGAAGATGAGGAGATAAGGGGCGAAGGATATTCATGATATTCGGAAAGATTTATGTTAATTCGCTCT